>WOFM01000613.1:1372295-1959150 GCA_011428145.1 Ericerus pela
GTCTCAGAAAAAGGTCTATTTTCACCCCCCCTTCTACCCGTTGCAGGACACAAGATTTGAACAGGACACTAAAATCTCTGCTAATATTTTTGTAAACAGACCGTAGACTTCGTTTTGGAATGTGAAAGATTTTTTTGGTATATAATTCTTGTTTTTGTTTGGTTTATTTTTTTATATAATCTACAATAATTCTCGTCACTGCAGGACAGAGAATCATCGAATTATTTCCTAAACTCGTGCTAGTTAGAACTTCAAATAGTATTTCATTTCACAAAAAAATAATGATTTTTGACACAAAAATGAAAAATTTGTTTATAAAATTTTTTGAAAACATAATACCGAATCAGTATATTTTATGGCATGCTTCATATTTGTGTAATATTGGTAATTTTTTGCAAATAATATAAATATTTTATATATTACCTACTGTGGAATACCTTACATCGTGGAAAGTAGGTATACCAACAACAGAAGGTGTTCAACAGAACAATTTGCGTGTTTATGCCAAAATACCTAGAAGGTATAGGGGAGCTAAGACCTCGGCAAACACTGGCAATTTGGCTTATGATTTTCTGGTCTTATATACCCGGCTCCCTACATGCACACATACACACTTATGTAATATTTACATAAGTATAGTGTAGATTATTCATTGTACTTTACGGTTACTATGGCAATGGTAAAGTACAGAGAATGCATCTTTGTATCAGTTTGTGACATCGCCGAGATTGTTATTTATCGATTTGTCACAGTCCGAGATTTGTAACTTGTCTATCTGCAAAAATAGACAAGTACAAATAAACAAACAAACAAACATTCTGTTTTGGTTTAACGTGCAAGGCACGAATAATGGTCACCAAAAGGTGACGACTGTCGTTGATAGGCCGAGCCTATTTCCTCTTACGAGTCATGGTCTAATCCCCACACCTACTTTATTAGAACTATATATTGGTGATAGACGTGATTTTTAATCTACTATTTCTTGCGAAGCTTGCTGCACAAGGGTTTTTTTTTAGATGACCTACATACTATAAATAATAATTTTGTGAAACAACCAACTTAACCCAACCTACCCCATCCTTTAACTCCACCACAAAAAATTTAATATACCTATATACGTCAATAGAATTAAATAATTATTGTCTTTGGAGCAACATATGTATCTCTTTCCCCTAATATTGTCAAAAATCAATGATCGATGTAAGCCCACTAAAAGATCTAATTATATATTTAATTTTTCATTAAAGATTTTCGAAACTTATTACAGCACAATATTTGCAATCATATTTCTGAAAATTTGCGAACTTAAAAAAAACTCCCATAGCGTTTATTTTCACTTGATTTGGGAATAGAACTGCCATAAATTGAACTATCACAGGTTTCGAAGTTATAGTCCGAACAAATCATTTCTGTTCATGTCTAAGCAAAGAAGAGAATATCTACTCAGTGTGATAAAAAACCTAAAAAATTTATGTTTGTGGCTGAAATGCTTATCTGCAGTTTAAGACTAGTCTGATCGAGGCCTTCGTTTGAAATATTTTATAGGAAATAACTAAATTTCAGGTAGATGACGTCTAAAATAACATAAGCGTAGACTTCCGAAAACTTTGATGTGGCAGTAAATTTAAGCACAGTGTGTTTGGGATACTCGTGTTTCAAAGAAGGAAGGGGGCTTAGATAGTTTGAAATTTATTTTTGACTTTATAGAAATTCTGAAACATGTAAAAAAAAGGTGAAGAATACCATTTTATCAAATTTCTTAACTTTTTTTACCTAATTGCACGTAAAAGGGGAATCAAAGTTGACCTCATAGAGAAATTAGATGCGGGGATGATACAAATTATCCGTTTCATATGATAAAAGAAAAACTATTTACTCTAGTCCACTATTTTAACCAATTTTTTTTTACATATATGTATATCGGTACATATTAATCTAATTATGTGTTCAAGGTTTGGAGAAAACTACTATTGGACATTGGGGGCTTGATGTCCATAATAAATATATTTATATATCAAGAATAATTAATAAAGAAATAACATAACTCCAGTACCGCACCAAGTAATCACTTTATTATATAAAGAGGAACAAGTAGATGTTAACTCTACGAGTACAAGAAGAAGAAGTGAGAAGGAATAAAAATTATTTTAGTAGTATTAACGGTGGTATCGTACATCAGTGTAGCCAACAAGTGCTCAAACAATCAGTGTAACCCCGACAACTACCCAACAAATAGGGTTGAAATTTTCTGAACACATAGGTATTCCTCACATAGGAGCAGGTATTAGAGGAGTTTGGTGCCTATTGATTCAAAAATTTTATTGAAAAATGCAAAAGTTAATGTTTATGAAAAATTGATTTTCCAGCATTCGGTGAAAAACTATGATGACAATAGGTTTGAAATTTTAATGGAAAATATTTCTTCGTATTTTTTCATATAAGAGCAGGTCTGGTTACAATTTCACAAATATTTCTTTCGTAGTTTCCACAATAAACGTAAAAAACAGTAAAACCTGTGTCAATAAAACCTCAACAAGCATAGTGCTCGTTTCCAGTATTATTACAAAACTACGAAAGTAATAGGGCTGATATTTTGGTTGGAAATTGTATTTACTCCAGACTCAACCTAATAAAAACTTCGGGACAATTGCCTCATCAGTTTTAGAAAGAACCCAATAAAACATCTCATATAGACTTTAGTCTTTATGGGGATTCTACATATATGAGGTTTTAGGGACTCGAACCCCTTGATGACAATTGCCGCTGAAAGGTTGGTTAATTTTGTGCACTGTACGTTAAATAATTAGATTTAAAAAAAAAATTAAACCGACTGCGTTTAGGAACATAAAACATAATAGAACTAAAATGTTAAAAACAAGTTTGCTGTGTATTAGAATATTGTCAAATCTATGTTAAATTTACCACAAATTACATCAGAGAAATATGTAATAAAATGAAATCTAATTGCTTCATTTAAAATTTTGTATTTTATGTATATATACATATATATGTATGTATGTATGTATGTATGTATGTATGTATGTTTGTAACTTGAAAGATATTTGTGCTAGCGACTGTGTAAGTTGTAAATCCATTTTATAAAAAATTACCATTACAAAACCTAGAAAACTTGTTTTCAACATTTTAGTTCTATTATGATTTATGTTCCTAAATGCAGTCGATTTCATCTTTTTTTTTTTTAATTTAATTATACGCTTATATTCTACTCACTCAATTTGTTGAAGTACACCGGATGACCAATATCAGCGCAGCTTTCATGTGTTGCAACACACGCACACATACACACATATCCGTTTTTATCAGTTGTTTTTTTTTCAATTTTTGTTTGTTTCTGTATCAGAAAAAAAATTGAGAAATTTTATTTTCTCTTTCGCCATTATTTTCTTATTCAAATAATAAAAGCGTATTTTTTGAAAACTCGTTTTTAACCTAACTTATTATTTCTCAATTTTTCTGCTGCAAATATTTTTTAGTGCAAATCTTCAATATCTGGCCAGGTTTCTCTCGTTGCTTAAATCCTTAATGATCCTTCTTTACCTTCATAGTTTCTGATAATGATGAAATACCTAATACAAAAAAATGAAGTCACAGGTGCTTGGTCGTGTTGTAATATTTATGTAACAACAAATTTCATTTCCAGCCTATTGTTTTTTCTCAATTAATACCTATTTTCTTATTGGTCAATAGGAACTTTGAATTTTTTTAAAATTTTGGTATTGGTCAATGAGTAAATTTTAGTCTTATAATCAAATAATAAGAATACAAATTAGATTTTTAAAATTGATTTCAACTATAAAATGTTAATAAAGAGAAGGTGAAAAAAAGGGTATATATATTTTTTTTTCAGTTATTTTCATACCTATCTGATATTCTCTAAATTAATTATTCTTATTGAAAGCAAAAGTTAGACCTCACCTCAGTTATGTTTGTATTTTTGTGTATTTATTCAGCACTTTTGCATCAATTTGGTAAGTATAATACATAGTACCTCCTCATGCAGTCCATGATAATATAGACCTTGGACACAGAGAAATAAAAAGCTGTCTGATACCTATGATGGGATATGAAATATAATTATATATAAGTGATCAATTAACAACCATAAGGAAGCCAATCACAGTTCATTTTTCAGTACACCTTCTTGATTGGTCAGTTTAAGGGAATTCTGGAAACATGGTATTTTCATTTTTTCTTATAATTATTATTTTGAAGCAGATATATCAACGGACTTTAAATGAGCCAATCACAGTTTATTTTCCAACATATGCCTTCCTGATATTATTTTTCATTATAACTATTATTAAGCAGATATCAGCAGACTTTAAATGAGCCAATTCTAATACATCTACTGGTGCTAATATATTACTGGGAGAAGAGATGACATTTGAAATATTTATATGACTATAAGAACTTTTGGGAGACCCAATCAGCATGCGTTATTTCCTTATAATATGTTAAATCCTGGATTGTGATTGGTTATGTTCTTTTTGTGTTGAAAAAATCCCCAAATTTTGAAAGAAAATTGTGGGTCTGGTAGTGGGAATTTTTCAATTTTTTTTGGCCAGTGTTTCTCACATTGAAAATACGAATTTTTTGAGACCTGTTTCATATTTGTACGATGAATATTGAATGCTGTAGAGTGGCACAAAATTTCGTTAGACTGCCAGGAACAGAGTCTAACACAATATCTCCTGACGCAGTCGGCAATAAAGTGCTTACAAATTACTTGCTACACTCTGTACGTAATTCGTAATTGTCGGACTGTGATTAATCGGCTTATCACCGATCACATCGTGTTGATATAGTGCATTCGTCACACTTTGTTTATCTTCGAAGTACGACGTAATTAGGCACGAATACATACTTAAATATTTATTTATGTACGTATGTCTATGTGTGTACGGAGCCAAGTATGAAAGACGCCAGTAAACGACAAAATTCAGCCAGTGTTTACTGAGGTTGGCTCTCCCCCGAAGACTACCTTCTGTTATGTGTATTCTTTGCCCCCTGCCAAAGGTATTCCACAGTCATAAAACGCTGACTGATCGACATTTGCTCATGTCTTTCAAACCGAGGATTGTTGGGTCGTAGAATTTCCAGGCAATTTAAATTATCTGCCTTATAATTTTTCAGTCATCCTTGGCGGTTTGAAAATAAATGAAAAAGAAAACACAAATCAATGGAAAATTCGCTGTTTTTGTATTGTTTAGGTATTTTCATGTTTACACACCAGTCCTTCATGAAAACAGCCATGGCAGCACTCATGTATTTTCTTAATTTAAGGAAGTACAAAAATACATTTCACAAAATTCTTAATGCAGATTTGAGAATAAAATCATATGAAAAGTGTAAAAAATTAACACGAAAAATAGCCAAAAAATAAAACTATTACTATGCCAACGGCTATTTAAACATAAATTAAGCTAAATAATGCTACAGCTATTTTTTCTCAGAAACAAGGTTATTTTATAGGTATCGGCTAAATCTAAAATCTAACTGCGATACTCTGAGCAGGCCCACTTGAAACCAGTGAATAACCTCTGGCGCGAAATTGTTCGATAGAAATTCTCTCATATTGCCATAAATACTACGACTAAGCAAAGTCTCCATGCTCCTTCAGCAATCTCCGTCCTCTTATAGTCACAACAAATCATCATCACATAAAATTTTCTTAATTTAAAAAATATTGTCTTTTAAAAATTTTCTCATCCAATGGTAATATGTGTTCCTATCGAGTTATAATAAATGTAACAAATTTTTTCTTTCGTTTTTTATTCCATGTCGCCTTGGTATAAATTCAATTTCCATTTTAAAATGTAGGATATATTTTTATATCATGAATTATCAGTCGGGACGAACGTGAAGAATAAAACACGCATAATCATTCACAACAGTGTCATAAAAAATATTGAAAAAACAAAAAAAAATTAATAAGATGCAGTATTTTGTAACATTGTGATCATTTTGTGCTTGGCCGTTACTAATATATAGTCTTGGAATTGCAAAATCGATAATTTACGCCGATTAATAAATTTCACCGAGCATAAACGCTAATTTTTTTCTCTTCTGCTGCTTCATTTATGCTGTAAGTGCATTTAATATACCTACCTATTCGGAAAAAACAAAGTCGAGAAAAAAATTAAGCTCTTTTTTTTTCACTGTCGTTATTCAGGTTTTAGTTTTTAGATTATAAACGAAAAACAAAAAAGAACAAAAATTTAAGAAGTGGGAAATACCTTGAAATGAAGATAGAAATGAATAAGACTGTCTTTAGACACAGTTTCAATTTTTTCCTCTTAAAAAAAAACAAATAAAAAAACAGATGATAATAATAATAAGCAGATAGGTATATACATGTATATTAGTTACCGTAGAATAACGAAGGTAGGTACAGCATATAGGTACCTAGTAAAAGATTAAAATGTCTTACTCGCAACAAAATTCACTTGTTTAAGGCATGATGAATTGACAATTTGTGTGTGTACTTAGGAAAACGTTTATTTACACTATAGTACAATATGGTGCTTATGTATTTATGACTTGTGTAGGGTATAACGACAATATCTACGTCAAACGCCTTGAAAGCCTTACTTAATCTGTGAGGGGGTTATTGTTGTAAAATTTGAAAATAGCGTCGTGTGGCTCTTTCGAAATATTTGTCGACGACGATGAAAAACAAATCGTCTTATCGTGTAATTATACTACTTCTTTATGACATCGTATTTTTATTAAGTAACTTAATATTTTAAAATCCGTTGCTTGTTGAAGATTATACCGCGCCTTACACCCAGGACTGTCGAGAGGGAATTCGGGCCCCGCGGGAAAAAAGCTTTATGGGCCTCTTAAAAAATTGAAAATCGCATCTACGTGCAGGTGTAGTATCAATAATTTATCTTTGGAAAGGGTTTTATAATACTTTGAAAGTCTATAAAAAATTTTTTGTTAAGATTTTTCAGTAGATTTGCCACAAAAGTCTACTCGTTTGTGGGTCCCTAAAATTCTCGTTCCCGGAGGGAATCCCTCTCCCCCCCTCGTCCGGCTTGCTTACACCTAATACATATGCGGATCAAAGAGTCATTTTTTGTCAATCGGTCGATTGATGTAAATAACTCTTTTTTTCTAAAACTATACAGACCAAGATACACCTTATTTTATGATAAAACAGCAGAAATAATGGAGCAATTTCTTTATTGGACTGGAAAAAATCTAAAATAAATTTCGGAGTATTAAATGAAACAGAGTGTGGAATACCTTGTCCTGAGAGATATTCTCACCAGAAGGAAATTCAACAGAATTTAAGCGTGTTCAACCACTTCGTACATAAGTACGGGTAAGCCAAAACCGAGGCGAACACTGGCGATTTTAGAGCCGGTTCGGGTGGTTTATATACGGCTTATTTGCACGCACACAAACACACGTACGTAAGATAATACGTACGTTGGTGAGAATGGCCAGGTCGCATCATCCCCTATCGAGATAAGAGATGGCTGGCCGGTTCGTGTACGGATCGTGACAACATCTCATTGTGTCACGATTCGGTACTCATACATTACCTGCAAGTATGTACAGGTAATTACGATCGAACGTATTTTGTGTATTTAATGTCACAAGGATGATTGTTTTCCTACCCTTTGGGGCGGCAACTGTCGTCGAGGGGTCTGAGCCCCTATACCTCATACAGGAGAGTCCCCACACAGAGGAATTTGCCACTTTTTTCTAGGTTTAGGATAATTTTATAAATCAACTATCAAAATCTCCAACCCTTTCAATAGTTACCTATTCAACATTTTTTTTTTGTTTGCAGCATCTCTTCCACCGTCAATTCATTAATCATAGTTTGACTGTTAGACCTAAAACCTCTACCTCCGCGTCATGTATATTCTCAGTTAAAGAAAATCTATTCATCTTTAAACTTAACTCTTCAGTCTCTGTTTTCACAGCCTAAACAACTGCTATTTTCTTATGTCCCCAACAACTTTAATCTTCCTCTGGAAACTCTATACTTCCAACGTAACTTTTTCAGACTCATGCCATGACAACTTCACCAGATATTTACCCACCAAATTCTATTTCTACTGCTACATTTTCTTACATCACTTTCCACATCTGTTTTCTTTGTTTCGGTTCCTGGCCACTATGTAATTCTTTGTAATGAAATGGTCGATCTAGCTACTCGACAACTATTTCCTAGCTCACCTACTAACCTTAAATTTATCATAGCTTCAGACTGAAAATCTTCCTTCCGCCTTTTCATCCAACAAAAATTGGAACTTCGAGAACTTTCGTAAATTATTTATTGTCAAACCTATTCTAAGGAGTTAGACCTCCACCAACCGATCTTCTAATTGCGTATAATCGTGAAGAAGTTATGCTCCGAAAATTACGCCATGATCACATTCGCATAAGCCATTCGTATCTTCTTATTTTAAACCCATCACTTCCACATAACTACGTCTCTCATGTTCTAATGAAATGTCCACCGTCTCTGTTAATCATCGTCCGGTTACACATTTTCCACAAATTTTGTTTGTTTCCCTACAAACCTCCCTGAACTGATTTATAAATTCTTTTTTCATTCGAAAAATCTGTTTCATTACATAACTCTAATTATGTGACCATTTCTTCCTCAATCTAAAATGTATTATTTGGCCATAGCCTTTTGCATGGCTATGATGCCAAACATAGTTTAAGAAGAAAAAAAAACTATCATAGAATTTTACCCTCAGACAAAATGTGAAACTACTTAGGAAATTGTAATGATTTAACGTTTAATACTTCGTTATAAAATAACAAATAACGAGGTTCCTATCTACCTATTTATTCAGATTTAAGGTCATATTTCAGATTCTATTCAACAAGTATCGCTGAATACCCTTTAAAAAATTCAATAACCATCTTTTTCACATTCACGTAAAAGGACCCAATAAACCGAAGTTTATTAATGGGTGCATAATCATTACGTAAACTAAATGATTTACCTAACTTAGTAACTACCTACGTAGGTAGGTAATATAAAAATCACGATTAATTGTTTATTAGCTCCTTCTTATTGAAATAATGACGAAGTAGTTTTGTAAATTCCGAAAATGCTGAGAACAACAACAAACGACCTGAAATTTTAATGACCATAAAAATATTAACTACCTACCTATGCAAATATAATATTTAATTCAATGAAAGTTATATACAAAAATGAAGTTTGTACCTACATTCAACCATTGGAAACTGCAGGAAAATATTTTAATCATCCTACCCCCTTCCATCATCTCGTTTTGACTATAGTAAAATATTCTTTTAATATCTATAATGAGAAAAACTGAGAAAAAATAACCAGGTCAATTAATGCATTGGTACTTAACTTGTAAAAAAATATATATATATATATAATTATTCTCAATCTTAATATAGGTACATCCAAAACTTAAATTTGAGGAATTGCTTTCCTTATTGGTTGAAACTTTCTAAATTATGGTGTAAAACAAACGTTTGTTAATTAAAATGGATACCAAATATTAGCTAATATTATCTGCGTACCTTATCTTACGATTTTCTCAAGTGAGTCGTCAATGTGGCTTTGACTTTTTTCAAAGAAACTAATAAATTATATTAATCAATGACATAAGGTGCGACAGAAACTTCAAGCGTTGCATTAACGACGAAATTTTAACCTCAAATCCAATTCGTGGACTCGGCATTGAAATCCAGCCATTTTAAGATGATGATACTAATTTAAAATATTAAAATTTACGAAAATCAGTTCACAAATTGCTCTAAACTTACATGCATTCGAGCGTAGCCTATGGACTAGTTTTATTAAGCAAGTTTTCTTTAGAAAATCTACTTATTACGCTTGGTGCGGTACTAGCTCCCAGGGTTGGGGGTAGATACGTTTTTCGTTTCATGAACTCAGGGAAATTTTAGCACCAATAACTCAGATTCATGTATATATACATATATATATATTTCGATTTCTTGTTCCCACGGTACAGGTCACAATTTTTGTCCGATAATCACAAAATTTGATACGACTATTTGTACTAAGCCAATGACTAGACTTACTAATTTTGGTGCTGATTTGCTGGACGGTTCTTCCGGTACCACCACTTTAATTTTCATTTTGGGTACAAAATGCTCAATTTTACACCAATAACCAAAAATTCCGAATAAATATTTTATTTCAATTCATTGTAGTACGTTATCAATTTTGGCGCGGATCGGCCGGATGGTACTTCCGGTACCGCTATTTTTGTTTTTGTATTGGTCATAAAATGCGGATTTTTGGAACCATATGCACGAAATTAGAAAAAAATATTTATTATATTTTATTGTAGCATGCTACTGATTTTGGTGTGGATCGACCTGAAGGTATTTCCGGTAAAGCATTTTTTTCCTCTTTTTTTTTCTAATTTGCATGAACTTTTCTTTTTACAAAAATTAACCACATGTTCATGTTTTCTTTCTTTTTATTTCATAACTTTATTATATTTTCTGGTTTTATTTGAAGTTATATGATTATTTACCATACTTCATCATCATAATTTTTTATTTCAAGAAACAATGCTTTTAAATTTTATATTGTCTAATATTTCGTCAGCAAACTAACAAATTTCGTGCAACTATTAACATACCATTAACGCATATAAACTTACAAACAATTAATGTAAACATCAAAATTCATTATTTTTTTAATCGAAAACCTGCTTTTTCTACCCATGGTTGCTGCGCTAGAGTTTTTTTTTAATTGTTTTTGTTCTTCAAGTAAAATGTTTCCAAGAGAGAAACAAGAGTTTATAATACCTACGAATTTGTACCTCTGGGGCGTAAATCTAAGGAGAGGTATGAGACGATATAGAACTTTTGGAAGTATATTCGAAATTTGTTGTTTTTTATAACAGTGAAATATCAAAATCTAAGAACATAGACGATGACTTTCTTTTTCGGTTCTCATTCAACGTTTTATTCGTAGCATATACGCCAATTTGGTCTATTTTGGAAAGATCAACTCCTCCCCACAGTAAATTTGTAAATTTTTGTACGTTTACACGTTTTTCCAAGACGGCGTCGCTGATTTGTAAATTCGAATTTATGAGTTACTTAATGCAACGTATTTTTACAGCTATTTACACTTTGGGTGAAAACTAAGACACGACGGACAGCGTATGGGTAGGTACGTAATAAAAAATGACACTCAAACTTTTTGTAGGCAGAAACTTCTATATTTATTTTACCAAAGCTGATCAAAACCATAACGAAGAGAGCAAAAATTCTAAATCTATCTGATGATCATATCGCGTCTTTTTGTGAAAAAAAATTTACGACTTTTTCGTTCATGTTCAAATTTGCCAAAAAAAAAAAGTACCTACCGAAAAAAATGAATAGAATGTACCAATACATAAAAAGAATTACGAATTCGTATCTTCGAAACAATTATCCTCTACGCATGAATCATGATTAAGTAGGTATACATAATTATAAGAAAGAAAAAATTACATGTAAAAAAATCGTGCTGGAAAAATCATTGAATGTTGGAATTTTTTCCGGCATATTTTTTGTTGGTTTTTGTTGGCGAAAAAAGCCAAGAGATTGACTGAAAATACGAAATTAATCGATCCTATCGGGTACTCATGTTCTATAATTTTATTTCAGAGAAGAGATGGCTGTTAATATTATGAATTTTTACAACTCATCATAAACGTTAAATTAAAAATTTATATCCTTTGAATACCTACTTCAGTATAGGTATAGTATGTGCTATACCTATAATATTGATATATGAGGTACCTATTTACAAATGACTAAATTTGGAAGTAGCAAATTATATGTCTAATTGACGGTGCTGTTTTGAGAAATTTTTTTTTACTTGTAATTCAAATTTAATAACTCTCGTTTTTACTGAGAAAGTTTTCTGTCTGGCAGGCATGGCCTTTAAAAAACAAGAAAACCTACCGATTGAAATTGAACGCTTTGAAACAGATTTTTGAATTACTGCTTGTACAATTGCGAATCCAAGATTTTCTAAAGGAATGGAGATACAAATATTAATTGTAATTTTGTGCCTCTATAACCATATATATCCCCCTGGAGTTAAATTTATACTGGGATAACATAAATGCATTGACAATTGATTTTTCAGACAAAGGGGGCTACGACCCTTACCATTTTTAGCTCATATTTATGGTATAGCCTTAATAATGTTGAAATTTTGAAACATAAAATTCAACAAAAAATTATTCTGAATAATTCGAACATTCTCTAGATAAATGCATCCAAAAAATTTTCGATATTTCTTTTCAGAATTTAAAATGCGACTTTATAGTCTTATACCCTACAAGTAAGGCTTAATCAAATGAATGTAACATTCCGTAAATTTCAATTAAAATCAATTGTTCCTTACAAAAAACACTGAAATTTAAAAAACTATCACGACCTTGTTGAATATTTTTCCACTTCTCTAATGAAAATGGACTTAAACCCACTCAGTCCTCGGTCCTCCATTTTAAAGATAAGTCTATGCAGAGCCAACTTTACTTCAAAAAACCATGAAGTAAAGCTAAAATAGTGCGGCTGGCACACTGTATTGGGGACCGATTTTCGCTTTTATTCAAACACTAGCTGTCCGTGGAGTCGGCTTTGTTTGAAAGACGCCTAGGACCTGACCCTAACCCTGAGTTAAGTGTCCACTATTATATTACACAATAAAATCTGAAAATATAAAATTCTCCCCTTTTTGGGGCCAATGAGGATCAAAGAATGAGTCTAACGATAAAATAAACTTCAAATTCAAATTCACTGCCTCAAAAACCATATTCGATGATGTAAATTTAAGAATTAAGAAAAGGCCACTAAATGAAGAATTAATAAGTTTGCATAATGTTCTTCTTCTGTTTGCTGTACACAAACGCAGCACAATTAATCCAGCCTTCATCGATTTTCCTTCATAAATAATGACAGATACAGCCTAATATTAAAAATAAACAGTTCAAAATTTTTTCGAAATAAAATACCCCACTAATAATAATAGCGATGAACGTGCCTGGGCTAGGCTACTCGTTTACCCCAGATTCGTCTTGCTATAAAAATTATCCTCGACTTGAAATTCTTTCGACTTTTTATTTTTTCTGTTGACTTTAAAATCAGTCTTCCCAGAACGCCACTACCTCGTTGCTCTCATCAAAAGTGGCTATACCTTTGTTAAAAACTCTGTACCATCCGTTACCTATCACTGCAATTGGTATGTTTTTCCCTCTCTCTTATATTTGTAATCAGAGAGACGTATTTTGTTAGGCTAACATTATGTTACAGTTTATTCTTGTAATCATCCAACGTTTTGCTGTTTGAGTGTGAACACTTTGTTTAATTTGTCTCAATTTTTGTTCAATACATTATTTTGTTTTGTAAAAATGGACTAAGTTTTTCTACTAGCAATGGGCCAGTCATTGGTCTATTTTGCAATGATGTCTGCTAACAGTTCTTTCAACAGGATGTTCTTTAAAGTAAATAGGCTAATCCGGTAATCTTTTCTAATAATTGTGCATGATTAAAAGCGTGGTCAAACAAATACCTGGCTGTCTATGCAGGTTTAGGCAAGACTCTTACATCTCTGTTAGATACTGCTGACAGACGACATCCTCGGTTTCATATTTACTGAGTTTGTTGTGAAAAGTACGTTAGTGTTGTGATTTGTTTCCCCGGGATCTGTCCACCCCGGGTCACATACCACAATAAATTTTCCAAAGTGATAAAATAATGAAACCAAGCCTAAAACCTTCCTAGGTTTATGAAGAACGCACGTACGAAAATTCATCAACATCGGTTGGGTAGATTCTGAGATTACCCTTAACATACACTTTTCCAAATTTTCTTCTTTATATATTAGTATAGATATAGATAGGTATAAATAACTTGAGAAAAAATGACAAAAACAATCACAAATTTATGACGAATTACATTTTTTGGAAAAAAGAACCTAAAAATCAACTCTAAAAGCTCCGAATTCTCAATAATCAGTCCCCACGCACGATTTTTTGCGACGCTGCAATTTTCATTTCACGGCTTACTAAGTAAAGTTGGTTTTGGTCTGTGGTATCTAATTTCAAGGGCGAAGCCAAGGTGGGGCAAAGGAGACGATTTCCCCTTCAGTTTAATTTTCTTTTAGGCTATAAATGTGCTGATAAAAATAAAATCCAAATTTCAACTCCGTCAATTATGGTACCACGGTGACCTTAAAATAAATTAGCCTACAATATTATAACGTAGGCTATGGTTTAATTTTCATCATTTATTTTTTTTCTTGTAACTTTTGAAATTTGGAAAAAATTTTAGTAATAAATATGAGACAGCCGGTTCCACGAATGACAAATTTCTCAAATTTTTTAAATTTCAAAAGTGACAAACATGAAAAAAAGTCATCAAATTATTTTTTTATCCTCTTTGAAGAAATCCTGCCTGCCTTCTTGCCTAATTAGCTATCGAGTAGATAGGCAAACTTTTTATCATATATAGCCACGATGTTGAAGAATAAATACCTAATATATCTTTCATAATGCGAATAAAAAAGCAAAATTCCAGAGTACAGTGTTTGAATCTTTTGCTAACGCGAAGAACTTCACTCGTCGCTGTTCTCCCCATAGGTCACAGTGAAAAGTGAAGACTGAAGACTGCCTATATTTTCTATTATTTTTAATTAATTAGTATAAAACAATGCGTCCTAAAACCACTTTTAATTAAAGACGATAAACAAAAAATTACCAACAGCAAAATAAACGATGATCCATCGTTTCACTCCCCAATGGTATCGCGTATTCTTTTTCTCGGATCTGCATCCGTTGAAATTGATTTTCTAAAATAATCTTTTTAAAGAGTTCGAGTTCACCGAAATTAACATTCTGCAATAGGTACCTTATACGATCAGCTTTAAATTTCATTTCAAGGTCAAAATGGAAAAAAAAAAAGTTGTTCTTTTTTTTTCATTTTGCAGTATTCAAATTTCTGTAGCATCAAAAATAACCAGAAGAACAAAAGACTGGAACCATGAAAACATTTTGTCGGCTATTATCTCGGCGAGAAAACCGTAGAGAAGTAAAATCGCAAGAATTCCTCCTTCTATAATACGGGTAACTACCTACAGGTATATTTTTTTTCTCACCTGCATTTATTTAAGTTCGTGTCCTTTTTTTTACTTCCTTTTTTTTTTTTTTTACCTTCGTCACAAATGGATAAAAATGAATGAAATCGTTGGTGCGACGGTGAGCGACCGAATTATAAAAACAGAAAAAAAAAAAAAAAAAATCTGTAAAACGAATAAATTATTCTGTGAAATGGAGATTCAATAACATAATGATAAGCAAGATGACGCTCGTGAAAAAGAAAACTTTGCCCAAAGAAGAAAAAAAATGGTGTAATGAAAAAAATTCAACCATAAAAAATTGTCTGGTAAGTCATAATCGTAAATACTACGGTCTATATCGGCAATTTTCACAAAGAACCGAATTACTTATTAACTTACGTGTGGTTTCGTCGGCGTAGAAACAATTTGATTTTGTATTTGAAAAACTACCACATCGAGAAATAAAAGTGACTTTTTTCTGCGGCAGTTTAATGCAGGTTATTATATAATAATCGCATTTATCGGTATTCAAATTTTCAAGATATATAAGTTAGCATGAAAATTTTTCCATTGTTTAATGTGATAGAAAAATTCACGCTGGGAGACCATCGGCCATCGAATCCCTATCCTCCAATCGTAAAGAAAAATCTAACGCCGCTGGTTAAAATGGCTACGCTGCCGAAACTCAACAAAATCTTGAGGTAGGGATCAGCTACACAGAAATTTGTGATACAAAACGGTCTTCAAAATATAAATAGTCTTAAGAATTTTTGACTGACCCTCGGCACAAAAACCTGGAGATTTACCTGTGAAATTAACGTTTTTGACTGGTATTTGTTGACTTATTTATTTTACAAAAATAACTGAAACGAAAACGTGAATTAGTCAAAATTGAAAATCACTGAATTTACAAAAAATAACTGGGAAAAAGCGAAAATAACTGCATATGAAACCTTTAAGAGATTATCGATGTAGAGACTGAAAAATTTTTGTCAATTTCGTAGATATTTAAGGAAAAACGATAAAACCTGGGAAAGACACATTAGGCAATGCTATAAAGGCCTAACCGAAAACATAAATGATGGAAAATGCAGTCATTTATAAAATTTTTGACTTCCTAAACTTCATAAGGGATAAGATAAATTCCTTTCTAAAAATAAAATTATTCACCTCACTTGACGTTCCCACTACACCTTCCTTCAAAATGAAGCAGTCAATTTCTTGAATTATTTACGTAATTGACTAAATTATTTCAGTCAAAAAGAATAATTCGGCGAATCAATTACATTCGCCGGATTTTACGTATTCGCTACGGAATTAATGCGAATTTCGGTATTGTTAATATTAACTGATTATTGATTTTGAGTGTGTTAATTTCAGTGAAAAACGGTAATTTGATAAATGATTGGAAACCAACAAAATTTAAATTTCTAACTGAAATAAGATAGCTAAATGTAGAAAATGAGAACATTAAGTCGTTTTGCATGTGGTTTCCTTTCTGACTGAAAATTTGCGAATTTTTCTGATTTTTGATTTTAACTGAAACATATATATAAATAAATTTCAGCCAGTAGTGTTGAAAGTTTCCTGGAGTCATGAGACGAAAAACAAACCTACCCCCAACCATAGGTCTTAATACAAGATCACTTTTAATATGTAGATTTTCTTCAAAAACCTATATAAAAATAAGCTTCTTTTATGGGGAAAATATTATATGAAATGAAACCTCACACAGACACACATAGCTCAACACAACGATTTGGTAGCCGCAAGAAATACTTCGCGATGAATTGAAATTGAAATTAAAATTGAAATTATGGGCAAATAGAATAAAAGCAGACAAAAAAGTGTCATTTTTTGGTGGTAATGATATTATTGATATACATATTTAGTTATTTGTATTTGGCTACACTGAGTAGAAACGTCTCATTCAAGATTAACCGTTTCTTACTTTTACATATTACGTTTGTTACCTTTTGTTCGTGTTCTTGATCATTCATGCTCTTCATGAATATATTATTATAAAACAGAAATTGCTTCTACACTTTATTTAAAATGGTAGCAGAGCAAGGTTTTCAAAATAATTAATGTTTGATCGTGTGTTTCCTCTTCTTCATGAATTGCTACGTCCGATGGTTGTATAAATCTAGTCATTTTTTTTTTCGTTTGCTAATGTGATCGTCTTTGCCTGAATAACAATGGCGGCCAGTACGCTGTCATCAATTGTTATGCTTAAACCCTTTGATGGGACGAATTTTCGTGAATGGAAGTTCCGAATCCAAGTGCTGCTCAGATCCGAAGGTTTGATTGATCAAATTGAGAAACCGTTGCCAGCTGCCCCTTCTGCAGAATGGTCAAAGAATGATGGTAAAGCTATTCGTCTCATCACAGAACGTGTTAATGGTAATCAACTTGAACTAATTATGAGTCAGACTACAGCTAAAGGTATGATGGAAGAATTTGATCGTGTTTATAATCATAAAGACTCATTGAATTGCATGCGTGTTGTAAAGAAAATTTTGAAGATGTCCATTGATGACAGTCCTGATGCTGTTCATCACCTCACAGAATTTGAGAAATTGATTAATCAGTTACGTGGTTATGGTGAAGAGGTCAAGGAGCCTGATATAATTAAATATTTGTTATTAACTTTGCCTGAATCTTTTGACACAGTAGTTGCGTACTATGATGCTCTGCCAGAGACAAACAGAAACCTAGCAAATTTGAAGGCCAGAATTATTCAACAAGATGAAACTCGGCGATCAAAGGCTGGTGAATCTTCTTCTGAGACCAAGCAGGATTCTGCTGCATTTTTCTCTCGTCAAGGAAATTCTTCCAACAGACATGGTGGAAATAATAATTCGTCTCAACATCGTAATAATTTCAATTCTGGTAACTTTCGTCGTAATTCTGGTCATAATAATAAAAATAATTTTGGTAATCGTTTTCATGATAATAAAAATTCGAATAATTTTTCTGATCGAAACTCTTCAAATCGTAATTTTTCGTCTGATAGAAATGAGAATAATGTTGGTAATAATTTTGACAGTAACCAAAATAGTAGTTTCAACAGTGGCAATAGGAGTAATAATTTCAATAATTATCAGAATAAAAGATGCTTTTTATGCAATAGAGTTGGTCACTTAGCTAAGAACTGTAGGAGTAACGTAAATAATAATAACCAGACCAATAAAAGGAGAAATTTCTTTACTGTTAGTTTATTTACTCCTAATATACCTGATGAACCGAATAGATTACCTTTTTATTTAGACAGTGGAGCTACTGATCATATGATTTCAAGTAATTTGTTGAACTTAATGAATAACGTAGAAGCTTTTGATGTACCACTTGAAGTCAGTAGTTCAAAACAGAATAGCACTTTAATTAGTAAAAATTATGGTGATTTGGATGTTATTTGTGATAAAATTAGTATCACCATAAGAAATGTTTTGGCAGTTGATGATTTGCACAGTAGTTTATTATCTGTTAGAAGACTAAATGAAATTGGCTATTCTGTCATTTTTAATAATGGTAAAGTTTTTGTTTATGATGGTGATGAATTAATAGCCACTGGTCACACTCATTCGAATTTGTACTGCATTATATTTGATGTTGATAAAGTTGATTTCGTCCAAGCAAATGCTTGCTTTGCAAATTCTATTGATGAGCGATCACGAATTTGGCACCGGCGTTTTGGCCATTTGAATTATAATAGTTTGAAAAACTTAGCACAAAAAGATTTGGTTCATGGACTTGACTTAGATAATTTAAAAACGTCTGAATTTGAAAAATGTGAAGTTTGTATTTTGAGTAAATTTTCTAGAGCTCCTTTTAATCAACGTAATTATGATAGAAGTTCTCGTCCATTACAGTTAATTCATACGGATGTTGTCGTTGTTAACCAAAATAGTAGAAATGGTGATCGCTATATCCTTACTTTTATTGACGATTATACTTCTTTTAAAGCAGCTTACTGCATGAGAAGTAAGGATGAAACGTTGAAATATTTGAAAGAATTTTTGAATTTTGTTCATGCTCAGACAGATTTTAAAGTAGGTACGATTAGATGCGATAATGGTGGCGAGTTCACAGGGAATAAATTTATTGATTTTTGTCGAGATAATGGAATCTGTGTTCAGTATGTTGCTCCTTATACGCCACAATTAAATTCTTGTGCTGAACGTAATAATCGCACTATCGTTGAGAAAGCTAGAGCTTTACTTTTGCAATCGAAACTTAACGTAAAATTTTGGTCTGATGCCGTGGAAACTGCCATTTTCATTTTAAATCGTTGCCCTGTTGGTAATGATTGTATTACACCTGCTGAGAAATTTTATTGCAAAATACCTGACGTGTCTAGATTAAGAATTTTTGGATGCATTGCATATCGTTATATTCCTAAACAATTTCGTGCTAAATTTTCTGAAAAAGTCGAAAAGTGTATTTTGATTGGTTTTACTATTTCTGGCTATAGACTATGGAATCCTCTTACCAATCAGGTTAAGGAGGCTAGGAATGTAGAATTTGAAGAGTGCTTAAACATTTCTGACTGGTCGGACGTAGCGGATTTGAAGGAGACGCAAGAAGTTGTTTTGAATTCAGAACTTTTTGGCCTGAATGAAGTTGAGGAAACACCTGTGAATGACGAGCAAAATGAAAATTTGAATGAAGGGACTGTAGAAAGTGGTAATGTTGTTGAACCAGTCGAGGCTGAACCAGTTGTACCTGTTGTACAGACTGGTCCAGATGAACTAGAAGCAGGTGTTTCAGCGAGGACCCAGCGTGAAAGGAAGTTACCAAAGAGATTTGAAGATTACGAGGTAGGTACGTTTTTGACTGCTGTGAAAGGTAATGTACCTGTAAGCTATGCGGAGGCGATGGCTTCTGGTGAAGCTGATCTATGGAGAGAAGCGATGAGAAAAGAGATTGATTCAATGCATGAGAATGACGTATGGACTCTGGTCGACAGAAGTGAGAGTAGCAGGGGAGAAATGGTATCTTGTAGATGGGTTTTCTCTTACAAGGAGAGAGAGGGAAGGGAGACCCACAAGGCACGATTGGTTGCTAGAGGTTTTTCTCTCGAACAAGAGGATTCCTTTTCTCCTGTTGCTAAGTATTCGACTTTGAGAATTTTGATTTGCGTCGCTGTTCAATTTAAAATGTTTGTGTCCTGTATGGACGTCACTACTGCCTTTTTGTATGGTGAAATAGATCGTAATAAAAACGTCTATATGCAACAGCCACCTGGATTTGAGGTCACAGGTAAACTGTGCAAACTTAAAAAGGCAATTTATGGTCTTCGTGAAAGTTCTCGACAATGGAATAATTGCATTAATGATTTCTTAAGTTCTATTAATTTTCAACGATCAAAGAACGATTTATGTCTGTACTATAAAAACTCAAACAACGTAAAGACTTATCTTTTACTATATGTGGATGATATTTTTATTATTAGTAACAACAAAACTGAGTTTCAAGAACTTAAGAATGAGCTTTCTCGTAGATTTAAAGTAACTGACCTCTCTAATGCAGATAAATTTCTTGGAATTGACCTTGAATGGAAAATGTCGCAAGGTGAGGTGACATTATCTCAAAGTAACTATATTAATTTGATTTTGAAGAAGTTCAGGATGCAAGAATGTAATCCTTCTCGTACGCCTATGGAGCAAAATCTTAAAATTGAACCTTGTAATAACATAAACTTAATGACTAAAAAGCCATATAGGCAGCTCCTAGGATGTTTAAACTTCATAGCTAATACCACGAGACCTGATATCAGCTTTGCTGTGAATAAATTAAGTCAGTTTCAAGAATGTCCTACCGAAGAAATGTATGGTCATGCCAAGCGTATACTTCGTTATTTGAGAGGCACCATAGATTTGTGCTTGCGTTATAAGCGGTCTTCTGACTTCGTTCTGAAAGGGTTTGCTGATGCTGACTTCGGTAGCGATAATATAGATCGTAAATCTCGTACTGGTTGTGTATTTTTCTTAGGTAATTGTGCGGTGTCATGGAAGTCGAATAAGCAAGCTAGCGTGGCACTGTCCACAGCGGAGGCCGAATATGTTGCACTTTCCACTTCCATTACAGAGGCACTTTGGTTGAGGCAATTGCTAAGTGAAATTGATATTTTATCCGGACCTGTGGTTATGTTCGAAGATAATCGTAATGCCATTTTATTTTGTAACAATAATGATAATAATAAGAGATGTAAACATATTGATGTAAAGTATAAGTTTATTAATGATGAAGTAGCCAAAGGTAGTGTACATGTAGAATTTGTGAGGTCAAATGACCAAACTGCTGATATTTTGACTAAGCCATTAGGTGCTAATATATTTGTTATACACCGAGATTCTTTAGGTATTAAGTGATTTGAGTTACCAAATTTTTATTGTTGTGTTGTCTTTCAATGTATGTAATTTTTAATCTTAAGTTCAAGAGGGGCAATATTGATATACATATTTAGTTATTTGTATTTGGCTACACTGAGTAGAAACGTCTCATTCAAGATTAACCGTTTCTTACTTTTACATATTACGTTTGTTACCTTTTGTTCGTGTTCTTGATCATTCATGCTCTTCATGAATATATTATTATAAAACAGAAATTGCTTCTACACTTTATTTAAAAGATATAATAACAAAGGGGGTTGGAAGGGATAGTTTAGAATCCTTACGATCAAACCATCTACTCACTCAGCTATATTTCAGAGCCTAAAATCGGAATAAAATCAGACATATTGATTCCAAAATTAGTAGTATCATTAGTAGGTACGTTCGAATAGATCAGAGTAAATATCTGTTTCAAATTTCGTAGCTATTGGTCAAAAATTAGGCTATAAAACCTACAAAATTGGAACAAAAATGGACGTATTGTAAGTACGATCTGGCCAATCCGCACCAAAATCAATAGGTCTGGTCCATGAATTAGTACTAATATCGGTCTTAGTCAGACAAACAAATTCAGAACAAAATATTATGAAATACCAACATGGTTCCCTGTTAGGATTTTTTCCAGGCCTAAAAAAACAAAAAGTGAAAAAAAGCCATTTGAAAAAAAAAGAAATAAATAAATTGAGAAGGTGAATAACAAAACGCATAATCTCCAAATTCATGTAAAGTGAGTTTAACATTTCTCAGTATAGGAAATTCAACGAGGAATCCAGTTCAGCAAACCGCATCCTCAGAGCACCTCTCCTTCCTGGTTGAAAACATTTTTTTAGTTCGATCTTGCCGACGAAACGCTACAAATCCACAAATTCTACGACAAAATGCTACATATCCATACTTTTTTTACACTTTTTGCGTTTTTAATTTGAAAACACTTTATTGAAGTTATGTTTCTTATGTTTTTAATGCTATCTATAGCGTACAATGATTGCAGAACGACTTTCCTGTGATAATATTATTCTTTGTGTAAGTAGTGTTCAAAGTTGGATACTAATTTTTTTCATCACAATTTATTGATGTTGCGGATGTACTGGCTCATTGATGGATAAAAATTATATTATGATAATATTGATTTTTCTTTTTAAAATATTTGAACATTACTATTACTAAAATAATGGACAGCGACTAAGATAATTCTGAAAAAGTATTCCTCGTTAAAAAGGATACTGTGAATCGTGAAACCCGACGAAAAAAAAAAAAGGTTTTGAGTAAAAAAGAACAGGAAAAAACTGTACAGCACCTATTTATGTGAATCATTATCAAAATACTAACAGTCAAGACAAAAAATTTAAATACTTGGATGATAATATTGATTTTGTATTTTTTAAATTTAAGTTATTTTCCGAAGGATCTCGATCTCTTAAATTGGGAAGGACCTCCTCCCAGACATTGCGCAACCAAAACGTATCAATGTGCTGAGGTATCAATAGAGGGTTTACATTTAGCTAATAAGATTGTTTATGAAAACTTTGATCGAAAAGAACAAGACAGATGGATGTCGATGCTGTTAGAATCAGCCCCAATAAAACGTAAACGAAGGGAATCAATTATTAACCCTAGACCTAGTTCAATGGCTGTGAAATATTGCATTTGGGTAGGTTTAATGAAAGCTTTTCTTGGAATATAATTGTTTACTGTCGGGTTTTAATGATTGTCTATACTCATAAACATTCCTACTATAGCATCTGAAGATGAAAAAGAAGTACTCTGTATGCTTCAAACTGTTCTCCAGTGTGATGGAAATGAAGGCTCGTAGGCTATAAGAACAATTGCCAAAAATAGCTTGCAGAAACAGGTATACAATATAAACGAGGACGTGCTCATCCAGAGAAAAGTTTTATCAATTGTAAGAATACCTAATATTTGTAATTTCATGGGCAGAGTAGAAGAAAGCAACTTTGGTCGAAACAAATTCAAAAGATTGTACCTCAATAGTGGACTTTCGATTCAATCTTTATGAAGACTGCATACTGTCCAAAAAATGGGTGATTTGTTGAAAGTAAGAATCCTGAACTTGACTTAGGAGAGTGCAATAATGTACATATTTTTTCTATGCTTTCGTATTTTATGTTTTTGCTCTAGGTCAAGTATGACTTATTTCGAAAGATATTCTTAGATGAATATAATATTGGTTTTGACAAACCAGCAGTTGACACATGTAGTACTTGTGCCTCTTTGAAGAAGCTTCTTGTCAGAATGATGCAAAGCAGAGATCTGAATTTCGGCGGAAAATGAAACATTACAAATTAACAGCCAAATATTTCTATAAATTGATGAAATTAAATAAACCCATTGATGTAACTTACTGCTTCGATTTGCAGCAATTTCATTGTCTATCTCAATTAACTATCGGAGAGGTATTTTATAAATGGCAGATTTCCTTTTATACATTTGGTACCACAACTCCCTCTTGGAAGAAACCAAATTTTTAAACGTGGAATGAGACGCAGGCATCATGAGGTTCCGAGGAAGTTATCTCAGCTATTGTTCATCATTTAGATCATTGAAAATCACATTAGTTGCCACATGTTAAACATGTACGTTTATTCTGTGATGGTTGTTGTGGCCAAAACAAGAATAAACATGTGATACATGGTTTGGCTTGGTGGCTTTTTAATCATGGGCCAAATAACATCAGAAAGATCACCATTTATTATCCAGTTAGAGGCCATTCCTATCTGCCTCCTGATCAAGCCTTTAGTTTAATAGAAGAACATATTTGCAAGAAGAAAGAAATTATTCTGCCAGAGGAATATCGAGAACTTTATGCAAAAGTTGGTAACCTGATTGATTTAAATAAAGATTGGCGTATAAAAAAATTTAAAGCTCTGGATAAATACATGTGTCCACTGACCAGAATTTAAGAGATGAAACGGGTAATTCTAACACGTACTGTAATGAGGCAGATAGGGTCTTGTATGAAAATTGGATATTACTTTAAGGATAAATCTAAGAAAACAAATTGCATTTCCAAGTAGCAATTTTGTATTATGTCAAAAATTATAAGCCCCAGATGTGTAACTGATCAAATTCCATTTCAATCAGCTAAAATGAAGGATGTTGATTCTTCATTAAAGGCTCAATTTGATGACAACTGGAAGGAGAATGAATATTATTGTCATCTGAGGCCATTTATATTGTAGTACGGTGTATAAAAAAAATGAGTATCATGGGACACGCAGCAGAAGTGAAACTTTTTACAAGATATTATAGAAACACCCCTGAATTCATGTTATCTTTCATCAACTCACAAACCCCCATTTTTTCATTTTTTTTCTTAATTAAAAATCAAAACTAAAATATATTCAATTTGAAATCAGAGCCTCAAAAAACATAGGTACCTGATGATGTATTACCCAATAAAATATAAGGAGTCAAAATCTATCTTCCTTTTGAAGCCCTCAATGGTAGAAGAATGGTTTAAATTTGGAGAAAAAAAAATTGTCAAACTCAAAATCAGTGCCCAAAAAACCATACCCGCTGATGTATCACACAACAAAATATAAGAAGTCAAAATCTAGACTAAATTATATTATTGGCCATAAATTAAGAGTTTTTTCAATAGATTAGTCACGAATTTTATTTTGCTTCTGCTTTAGCTTCTGTTTTCTCCTCCATTTTCTCTTTTGTCTCACTTCTTTTAAAGATGGAATGAAGAAATAATATATGGTAAAAAAAAAAAAAAGAGAGAAAAAGGTAAATAATGGTTTTGAATAGTTTCCAGTTCTGCTTCCACTTTCAAAATAAAGCAGATTTTTCTTCAGTTTCCTAGGGGTTAGTTGTACAATAGTGGTTTAAACCAGACTTAGAGTTTAAACTAGTTTAAACCAGGTTCAGCCGGAAAATAAACTTTTATGATCCATTGAACAATGTTTAATTATACTGAACCACAGTTCAATTTTACCACTATATTTCCGAGAGTTAACTGCTGGTTCATGTTTCTCATTAGCTGATTTATCACAAGATTTTTTTACTGATGAATTGCAAATGTATATGGTTGCTTAACACTATCCAATTATTAAATACCATTAAAATATTATCATTTTGTCACTTACTTAGGTATTTATTGTATTTTGCATCTCAATGTCACAAATTTAATTTCTGCCAATGAAAGGATGATGTTTTGTCAAACATTGCCAAAGTTGAAAAAAAAACATAGATTTAGTTGAAGTAAGACACTTTACTAGCAAGTATATGCATGAGAGTGATAAGAGATAAACCGCCATTTTGTTATGAATTATTATATATATATAGTAATAATAAACAATGTAAAATTCATGAAAAAATATCAGTTCCTTAGAAACACCCAATAACACAAAATGGCTGCTCATCTCTTATCACCCTCACGCTCATACCTGCTAGTAAAGAGCCTTAATTGAACCACTGCTGATAAGTAATTTGTAAAATCAAACTAACTTTGAATCATGATCAAAGTTCAGTTGAACCAGAGCTTAAACCTTTGTTGTAAAACTAGGTCTAATTCTGGTTGTACAAAATAGTTAAACTACCGATCTGTAGGGTTTAACTTTATTTTACCATGCATCTTATATAAGTTAAACCTAGTTCATCTCAAGGCCTATAAATGGTATAAAAGTGTAATGTTATTTTGGTTTTCTTCTTCATAGCAACCAACAGTTTTTCTTTTGGGTTTCTTTTCACCTCTGATTCCTAACAAAAATCATTTGGGTTCTGGTTAATAATGGTTCTAAAAACCACTTACACTTCCACCATCAGAGCCCTAGTTCAAACTACCTCAAAAGTCCAAAAAAATATAATTATGTAAGTATACAAATATCATATGTGTATGAATAAATTTACATAGGGTCATAGGCAATATGAGGAAATGTAAGTAAACCCCATCTGGTTCTCCAAAAAAACTAATAACACTAAGGCCTGAACGTAAGAATGATACTTAAATAATTCTAACATTTTTCTCATTATCAATTATATCCATACATAAACATATATATATATATATAACTTTGATAAGATAAGTAATTTTTAAGTCACTGTTGATACTTAAGTATCATTCTTGCATTTGGCTCTAAGTACCTATTTATGAATGTTCTAGCAGACATCTAGAACACAAAAAACACCTAAAATAGTTATTTACTATACAAGTTTATTAATTAGGTCATCCTGATACAAGTGTAAATCATCTACTAAATACATGTATGTCACACACTATTTTTTGCAACATGCCATCTCCCCACAAAAAAAAAGAAAAACAAAAAAAAATAGAATAAAATGTGATAACGAAGAACAAATTTGTTATCACATTTTGTATACATTTAATGTATACAAGCTGGTGTATAAATTAAAAACCAATACGTAAAGATTTTACAGATATAATGTAAGTATGTATAAAGTAAGGCATGCGCACAAGACAGTGCAACATGTAAAAAACGATGCATGAAGAATTTACATTATGCATTGTATTAAAATTGTTGGCTTTATATACCAAATAGGAGCACATAATCATCTACTTTATCGACAGATGTTGCAAAAAAAATTTCTGCTTCCCTCGTTAAATTTTTTTAAAATTTTTAATCCCTTCAACCCCTTTAATACACCATATTTCAATAACCGAACTACACAAATTAATTTCGGAATTGTATAAAGTCATCGATTATTCCTTTGTTATTAATTTTTTCATTTACACATTCGTCATTAAACATACGCGATTATAATGCGTCATCATTTTACACGCGTATACATGCAAAATAGAAATCGGAAATGGCTATTACCATTTACAGTAATTTTGTAACCGTAACAAAGTAAATTTTCTCCCTCCATCTTGCCCCTCCACTTGTTTTTTTAATTCCTTTATAAACTTTCTTAAGACAATACGCGATGGCTATACCTTCTCCGTATTCACAATATATATATATATACATATAGGTATATGCGTAAACAATAAATTACATAATCTCTTTATATCAATCCATCAAATACTGGCGACAACGTCCAGTAATGTCAATAATTTATTTTCAACTTTTTTTTTCTGATCCTTTCATTCCTCGTCTCTTCGAACAGGAATGTGCCTCGTCTTAAAGACAATCATATATGTGAGTTATAACTAGAATAAATAATTTGTCGTATCCTTGTTTACAATAATTATTTATTTTTTCTTCCAAAATGGACAAATTAGATCATTCTAGAACTCGCAAATTTCGAATTGATGTGCTAATTTTCGAACAAAATACTAATCAAGAAAATTTTACCTTGCTGCGAAAATGTGCGATGAATTCGTTATTAGCCCGGGCAGCAATATAACGAAAGCCATGTGGAAAAGTACCTCGCAAGGTACCACCATCACACTGGTGTTACATGGTCACAGATAAAGCAACAAATTAACGAATGGATGTAATATGCGATGGCTTGTACATATGAGACAATTAATAAACGCAAAAAATATGTTTGTCACAAATGGATCACGTCCCTATATTTCTCCACTGTAATTAGGCTCTATTTCACGTTTATGTCAAAACAAAATTGGTATTCCAATAGTTAAGCTTGTTAATTTTTTGGTAAACGATTTTTCAAACCTACTTCCGTTTCAGCCGATCACATGTTGGGTGCATGAGCCTAGAGATGGTAGAATTTTGAACAAGTTAAAAAACTTTACCAAGAACCTGAAAGAGAGAACTTTCATCTGAGCATATTTTCTCATAACTAGTGATGAAACTTTTAAAGTGATATTATTATAGAGGATGAGGACCGGTGAAGACATAAATTAGTAACAAGAAAGAAAGAATTACTCGAAGTTGCGTCCTAGAAGGGAATGTATTTTGTAACAGTTACATAATTTAAGTATGAGTACAGTTTGAGTGAGATAAACGAGTATGTACTGAGATGGACGAGTGAGTGGCAGAAATGGTAATACAGTGTAGCTACGAACAGGGATATATAGAATATGTATTAAAGTAATTGTGTGTTCGCAGGAGTGAGAGGGGAGAAGGATTGGTGGTCTCAACAATTATCGTATCATATCGATATTTCTGATATTTCCGATATTATCGATACTTTCATCAATACCGATATTTTTGAATATTTTTGAATATTTTCTAAACTGTGGTTAATTTAATCATTTTTTAGTTATTTTGAGAGAACGAGGCTATTTTCAGTTTTTCACCCCACATTTACACCATCGTTTAATAACTGATTCCCTGCGATGATTTAATGAGAACTTTGAATCTTTTCGTTTTCATTTTGCAGCATTTCACAAATTCCTATCAGAAATAATGTAGGTAGAATAGAATTTTTTTAATTCGTGAATAAACATAAGAGGGAGAGTATTTTAATGTTACTCATACATTTTTAGCAGGTTAATATTGGTCCTATCAAGTTCTAGATGGTGATAAGGGCTTGTAAATAATATCTTGACAAAATATTGAAAATATTGAAAAATATCATATCATATCGATATTCAAAAATTCATTATTGTTTCATTACTACTTGTAACTAGACCGGTGAATCAATACGTTGATGAATGATGAAGTTAGGAAGTCAAGTGAATTTTGGGAAAGGAGGGATGTATAAGTTCTTATAATATCACATAGGTACATCTTTTTCACTAAAACTTTGGCTAACAATTTTGCCGATGAATGGGTTCAAAAAGTTTCAGTTCGTCTTCACGCTTTTTTTTAAATGTGATACTCAAGGCTTTAGGTCTTGAGGGTACCTACGCCTATACAAAACTAACAGCAAACAGCATAAAAAAACATAGAATGTAGTAGTGTCTGTTTCTGAAAAATATCATTTATGTATCCATTTCAATATGCAATAAATAGATACCTAAAATATGAACAGGATGCTTCTGAAACCACTGACAATGCCTCCAAATTTTCTACTCCAAAATTATGACGTTATCAACTCATTCGCAGTTGCCCCCTTAAATAATGCCCATCACCCTACATTTTAACATATTCAAAACAATATGCAATAAATCTATTTATTTATCTATTTATCGATTTATTTATATTAATTATTTTATTTAGGTAAGTACTTATTTAGTATTTATTTATTTATCTATTGATTTAGAGGACAGTCTGAAGATATTGAGGAGCACGTCAGGAAGAATACAATACACTGGTCATCACTTTGGACCAGGAAATTTTAGCATTAAAAATTTTAAAAACTGGGAAAGATGATGACATCATAATTTTAGCTATTACATTTTTTCTGTCACATTCTTTTTGTCACATTTTTTTCAAGAGGTACCCTTCTTTGAAAGATGTTTTTCATCAAAAAGATAATAGCTATATTTTTCCAGGAAACGAAATTGTAGCAGTTGGGACATTTTACGCTGCTGTTGTCGTGATAAAAATACAAAAAATAATCTTGATTCAGAAGTAAGTACCTACCTAACTACTTGTCTTCATATTATTCTACCGAGAATCGACAATGGAGAATACAAAATTTTTTGTTTTTCATTTTTGCTGTTTGATGCTATCTGTAATAGAAAAATTACTGTTCATAAGTTAGCATTTTGCTGTGGAGTTTGTTGGCACCTATGTTGGATACACTCGTTTGAATTTGCTGCTTTTGTTGTTTGTTGATTATGTAGGTATACCCTCAAAAGGAATGATTTCCACTATAAAATTGACCTGAACTAAAAAAAAAAAACTCTAGCACAGCAAGCCTTGATAGAAAAAGTAGGTTTTCGAGAAACAGAATTATAAATTCTGATGATCGCATTAGTTGTGTTAAAGATATGTTATGATTGTATGAAATTTGTTACCTGCTGACAAAATATTAGACAATGTGAAATTTAAAAACATTATTTTGTAAAATGAAAAATTAATTATGTTGATAAAGTATGGTTAATAATCATATAATTTCAAATAAAACCAAAGAAATATAATAAATTTATGAAATGAAAAAAAAATAAAAGATGAACATGAGGTTAATTTTTGTAAAAAGAAAAGTTCATCCAAATTTAAAAAAAAAAAAAAGTGGAAAAAACGTTAATGGAAGTACCATCTGGTCGATCTGCATCAAAATTGGTAGCATGCTATAATAAATTATAATGATATTTCTTTCAAATGTCGTGCATATGGTTTTAAAATTCCACATTTTATGACCAATATAAAAATGAAAATAGTGGTAGCCTATTAGAAGTACCATCCGGCTGATCCGCACCAAAATCAATAGGTCTGGTTTTTGGCTTAGCACAAATGTTTGTCCCAAATTTGTGATTATCTGATGAAAATTGCAACCTGTACAGTGGGAACAAGAAATTGACTTATACATATATATATACAAGCCCTAAAGCGCCGTAAATTGGCGCTTTGGCTTATGCGGGCCTTGAATTCCTAGTAACACGAATTCGGTGTTATTGGATGAGACAACGAACATTTTTTTTGTGTCTGTTGGTAGTAGCACATGCGCATTGAGGGAATAATTGGTGAAATAATATCGAGGAAATAATTTTGTGAAATAAATAATGGCTTGTATGTTTATTATATTGATATATAAAATATATATATATATATATAATGAATTTAAAGCCAAAATTTTTCTGAGGTCATGAAACAAAAAAATTACCCACCTCTGTCCCTGGGGGCTACAAGCATAATATTAAGTAGATTCTCTAAAGAAATCTTACTTTAAAAAAAAAAAATCCAAGTGTATTAATTGAATGTTTCTGTAACTAGTACAGTGATTCAAGTATCGATTTTCTTAATCCTCATAATAATTATAGTCTCTCTGTAAATAATGAATAGAGATAAGTACCTACGGTGCAACAATCGTCCAGTCAAAGTATGAGTAATAATTTCATTTATCATTATCAGATTCACAGATTGACTATCCCTGTGTAGAATCAAATTAAGACAATCTGCCCTTTTAAGCCCAACATTTTTTGTGACATATTTACAGATTGCTTCCAGAGTGGACGATAATTTCTGCAGATACATTGACTATATAATTATACTAATATTCAGTCAGCGTACGGATGGTGCAACATATAAGTACGTCCTGGGTATTTGAAAGTTATGATGGTTGCATACTGATCGACAATCATGTCTGATACGGTATATGGTTGTGGAAGAATATTAAATGTTTTATTTTTTTGCTTCGATAATAAAACTTGGTTATTTTTTTACTATACCTCCCTCAAATGAGAAGGTAATAATTTCATTTGGAAAGGAAACCGAATTGAAGAACATACCTTATACGTATAGTGAACAAATTAAGACCTAGTGTTGCAAATTACACTGATTAAAATTCGAAAAAAATTGAGAAGGGAAGCATCCTAAAAATACAAAAAATAAAATTTCAGTATTATTTTTTAAATTATTTTAACAAAATTCGCGCGAAATATCGTTCGAAAGTGTCTGAAAAATGTAGAGAAATATTTTCTGTTTCAAAATAACTATCATTTTTTCTTCTTTTGCCTTTGTTTTCCTTTCTGATCTCAGATACAAGACGTGGAAATTAGGCCTACCTCAATTTTTATGTCATTTTGAATGAATATAATTTCAAAGTTGCTTCAGTTTTTTTATGCAATACTCTCACTTGAAGGATTTTTCCTCTTTCGCAGTAACTCAACGATAAAACATTAAAATAGCCAGGATATTTAAGCTTTATTTAGTTGTAACAAAAATGGAAAAAAATCATTGGGATCGAACTGAATTTTTATGTTAGTGCAAATCTGATAGGAGTTTGGTGCTTGTTTTCGAGAAAACTGGAAAAGAAAAAATTGTAGGAGAAAAGTTTTGGTTCACCGTTTTGCAAAAACTGCCAAACAGATGAAACGGAAATTTTCTTAACTTGTAGTTTTTATAGAGGACGAAGTATGAAAGAAGCTTGGTGCCTGTTGATTAGATAGTTTTCGAGAGAACTGGAGAGAAAAAATTCCTTGAATTTTTCCAGAATTTTAAACAAATTAAAAAAGGGATCAGGTTGAAATTTTTACGATAGACTTTCCTTACACATGTGTAAGTCTGATAGAAGTTTGGTGCTTATTCATTTGATAGTTTTTTGGAAAATTAGAAAATAATTTTGGTTCATGATTTTTAGAAAATTACAAAAGGAATCGGGCTGAAATTTTCACGAAAGTCTCTAATTATGGATGTTTGTACATAAGCTACTTAGATACCAGCAAACAGGCAATCAATATATCATTTTAATACTTGAAACTTCTCGATTTATCGCCAAAAGTAGTCCGTCAGTTTTTATGGAAAATTGAAGAAAAAATCCTTCAAAAGATACACACAACTTGTCTTGGTAATCGACTATCAAAGTTTGGTAGTTGATACTTGGTAGTACTTCATAAAACAAGTGAAATATGTTATAACATACATATCGCCAAGTGGCCGATATTGCATGAGAACTGAGCCTACTAAAATTTATTTGAAAATATTAGATAGCCCTAAATATTGAAATTGGAAATTTCTACATCCCCTTCATTATGGAATATAGGTTAAATGTTGGCATAACATTTTTTACTGGTCTTAAGGAGTACAACCCACGATTAAATGTTGACCAACGATTCTGTTTTGAAATTACTCCTACCAAACAATTGCTATGCAACTTTCTTTACACGCGTAAATAGAACGTAGTTTAACTCTTTTAATCCTGAGAAATATGAACCTGGAAAAAAGTGATAGTGAGCTGAATTATTTTACATACGTATTACGTGTAAAACAAGGCTTGTTTTAAGGGGAGGATTCTGGGAATAATCCCCCCGGCGTTAAAAAACAAGGTCAATTTAAAACAGAACAATTCGGTTTTTCAAAGTTTACATCTATGAAATAGGTAAAAAAATTGTTACCCCTCCGGAAAAATTCATGAATATTGTAAAATGAGATTCAATTCCTCCCCAAGAAGAAATCCTGAAACTGGACCTCTACTGAAAGTTTTCATCCCTGGGGGATGAGCTAACCCCAGGAGATAGCTAAAACCTCTCCGAAAGCAGTAAAGCGGTTTCTTCTGGTTTTTTGCTAATATCTCCTGATAAGTGTATCCTACACCAAAACAAAGTATATAAAAAAAGATACCTCGTTAAATTTTCCACAAGATAAGTTTAAATAGTTAATTTAAAAATTTATAAATGTGACCAAAATGAGGAAGGTCAAAATGTATTATTTTAATAAGTACATTTTTATTCTATCTACTTGCTCACGAATTCAACTTCAATTTAAATTTCACGAAGTATTTTAGGCAACCAATGAAACCACTACAATTGCGATCCTGAAAAATAAAAGTTTATAATTAAATGATTTTTTGATATCAATTTTTGTGTAAGACGCACCATACAAAATATATATATATATATACATATAGGTATACAAAAAACTTCTTTTTGAAATAGAATTTCAAAAAATAGTGTGCTTGGACATCTCATGTGAGGTCCATTTATAACTTTTTTCATAAACTCTTTCATCTATCGAGTAGGAATTTTAATGAGGAACATTTTGTCAATTACCCAATTTTTTCAGTAGGATTAATATTTAAGGAGATGTAAGCGAATAACCAAAAATAACTTCTCTTGGAGATACTACTTGCAGGAACTATATTTCATAATTAATTCCACAGTTTATTTTAAAATTATCCTTTTTGAGAAAATTTTTCCATTTTTCGAGATGTCAAATCGACTGCTGATTTGTTTTAATGTTCCACTATTAAAAACAAAATTTCACTGCTCTTACATCATAATTTCTTCAAAAATTTCGGTTTCATTGCACTGAATAATTGACGATCATGATCCAACGACTTCAATCAGTTAAACAACATAAACCGCCAAACTTTTCAAATCAACATTTCAAACTATTAGCACCTTCGGAAATAACGTATTAATTAAATTGAACTTGATATCGTTCAATAATTGCAGGGAAAAAATCAATTAAGGATGAATCTTATTACGAATACCATCTAAATAAATCAAAATTAAAAAATAAGATTAATAGAAAGGCACGTAATTACTGTATAAAACATTTATTTTATTGATAAAAAAAAATAATAATAATTTACAACAATACTGATATAATTTACTGGTTACAATACAGATCAAATTTTCATTTCACAAACGTTACAAAAAAAAATTAGAAAAGAATTAAGATACAGTTCAAAAATAATTAACATAATTAAAACTATAGGAAAAAGAACAAGTAAATGAGAAACGTTTTACATACCAAATGAAAAAAAAAAAAAAAAAAAAAAAAAAAACCGGAAAGGAGAGAAAAAGATGAGGACGTAACAAGGTTTGTCATGGCCGATTACAAAACAAAACAAAACAAAAAAAAAAAATAATAAACAATTACACGTGTTCTAAACTATTACCATTTGAAAACGACGTTTGCAAGCCTGTTGCTAAAGATACATGCGATGATAAGATGATATTATTTTCGTTCATCAAATCGTGGAGATAATTTGGCGTGATATTTAAGTTAATCTAAAAACAAATAAAAGAAAATTGAAAAACTCTTTTTTCGTTAAAAATACATTCTACATAGGTAGTATAGTTTTAAAATTTAAGGAGCTCAAAACCCAATACCTAATACAGTGAAAACTTCTTAATACGGATAGATTGGGCGGCATCGTTTTTTTCCCTAACAAGCGATGTCCCAATTAAACGATTTTGAGAGTTAAAGTGAAAATAACAACAAAAAAAAAAATTAAAGGTGAATTTCATTATTGAACTTCTGGTGTCACATTAAAAACAGTTAAATTTTTGAGTAATTATATTAAACATATCTACATACATGTATTTATGACAAAAACGAAGAAAGATAACTGGGGTTTTGGTTAGAAGAATACAGTACGAGGTACCTAAACTGAAACTAATAGGCTCAAGATAATATGAAATTATGAAATATAGAAAGAATAATTACAAAGACTAACATATACTATAGCTAATGAACTGAAATAAAATTATAATCAATTTCAATAACAGTTCAAGAGCAATTTTTCCTCATCTATGAACTTCTTTAGTTCCAATAAACTTATGCATTGTCCAGAATAAGCACTTTGATTTTCTATAGTTTTATATAATTTGTTTTGAGATTTATTAGATTTGTCCCAAATAAGCAGTTATCTCCTTTATTCGTTGTTCCCAATAAATGGTTTCCACTGTATTTCAAAGATGGAAATAATGAATATTTAATTGATGAGATTATATCGGGCACCACTGAAGGGTGAAAGCATGTCGAAAATACGACAAAATTTACACTCAATTCAATAAAGTTAAAGAGAAGACACATAAATGAGAAAATCCAAGTTCTAACATAAAGATAATAATTATTGCAAGACTTGAATTTTTCAACTGGAACCACTTCTCAAATATTATTCCGACAACAATTATGGTATATTTATCTGCCTAACTTCTTGACCAGGTGAATCAGATTTAAAAACGAAGGTGAAACGGCAAAAATTAGATGCCATAGTTTTATTGCTGGAATACGTTTGGGTTAGTTGTGTTAATATGTGGTGAAAAGCAAAAGCCCCACCCCTCTTGTATTCACCTATAATCTGTTCACGCTAAGAAGTGCGTTATGTCAAAATCATAATTAGACGTGGTGGTTAGTTAGGGAGAGAAGAAAAGGTATAGATGCATATTGTCGTACAATAAATTATAAGCATCACTTTGTAGAGTAAATAAACATGTTGCTTCGAGCAGGTAAGTGTGAATATGATTCATGATGTTACATATTTATTAGCGTGAACTGAGTATAGGAGGATGAAATGGGCAACTTTTTCAGTTTTTTCGATCTTGATGAGGCCAACAAAAAATTCTATTTCAACATGTGGATTATATTCCATATTGAAGGAGCTATAAAAGTTGAGGTTTTCTCTTTCAAGAAATACGGTAATATGCGAGTGGCCAATTTCGCGTATCTACATAATTATGTAAACTGAACTGAAATACCTATATCTTTGGCGAAGGTATTTCATTTCTTATTTGTCACATACAACTATCGCTCAAGCTTAACAGAGATTTCAATTAAATCAAAATGACTCTCCTAAAATGCCTAAGTACATACCAAATAAAAATTAAACTGATACTGGCTAGTACCATGTAAAATTTGCCTTGTACGAACTGTGTTTTACATACTTCAATTATAGTCATAATTTATGGATTATTGAACACCCAAATTTTCAAATGGAAAAGCTTTTTTCATCTTTATGTGACTGTTAAAAAATTCTTAGGTAAATGTTTAGCTCTAAACTTCAAAACAGCAGCCAAACCTGAAATAAGTAAATAAAATATGGAAAAAAGAGAACTTGAAAATTTTTATCTCACTGTTTTCAAGAAGTCGTGACAACAGTATTGACATAACATGAAAATATTACTAAAATAATTCAGGTCTATCAAACAATACATTAGTACTTTTTCCGATTCTGCTGACTTTCAATTCTGAACATTTTAGGAGCGGACTAACAACGCTAAATGAATTTGTTTTTTAAACCATACTGAAGCGAGCGGGGCGAAGCCGGGTGAAGCTTCTTATGGACCTATTTTTTGAATAATTTTTGTGACGACGCTATTTCTCAGAGATACCTGCGCCGAAAATTCTCAAATACTAATACTAAGCTAGGCCTTGGGGTTGTTTACAAACTGTCTCTAAGCTTTATAGATATGTCTATACAGCAACTTTAAGGGCTATATACTTCTTGCTTATCACTACTTCAACGATCTGTATGGCCATGTCGGGAGGTGTCTATATAAGTCAATAAAAGCTATAAAGAGTTGAAATATTAGTGTTTGTGATTCTTACTGTGGATTTTTATATTTAATAAAAAAATTGCTTCTTATCAACAAACCGTTCACTTCTGCACATGAATTTCGGTTTCATTTATATAGACAACTCATAAAACACATCTTTATAATCATGATTTCTTTATGGTCCCTATAGATAATTTATAAACAACACCCTGATGTCGTGACAAAACCCGATTTCTTAGATTTGATCTATGAAAAACAATTCTGTTCCTCCACCGAGATTTGAACTGTCGTCAAACGAGTTTTGGGTGTTTAGAAATTTCAATTTTTTCAGTACAGATACCGCACTTCGACAAGCAAAGAGTTAGGATATTCTTTTCTTAAAAATTGTGTTATATCGTCTATTACGTTTTTTAAGAGGTCGAGTTAAAATTTTCAGTTCATTTTTGGATTGAATTACTCATTGTGGGCTCCTGTGACCCCCAAAAAATGTCGGGATGATTTTGTTATACAAAATTAAGTAATACATCATCGATCATGATTTTTGAGGCACCAAGTTCAAATTTTCAGTTTATTTTTGGATGGAACTACTTATTGGCCCTTCTGTGACCCTAAAAAGGAAAAAGGGGTTAGAATAATGTTTTCTTCAAGAAGTGAGTGAAACATCATCGGTTACGTTTTTTGAGGTATCGAGTTAATTTTTAGATTGAACCCCTCATTTTACTCCCTGTGACCCAAACAGGGTTAGTAGGGAAAAATTTTCACGATTTCATTGTATACTACATCCTCGGATTTGTTAACCGAAGAGTGAAGTTTCACTTCTAATATGTAAGATGTGGCCCAGGTACACTTTTTTGGGGGTGGGGTCATTAAGGACAACCCACTTTACTTCAGTTGTGGTTCTAGGGCTGGCCTGCAACCCGCGAATCCTACCTAGTATCAGTTTCATCCAAACAGATAACTTAAAAAATATTTTACAGAACAAGGGTATCACCAAAAATAAAAAACCTACATCCAAATTTTCCATTTGAGCATTTTCTCCAGAACGTGTGGTCAACATACGAACAGAATTCAAATGATTTTCATTGTAGGTACGGTAACGAAGTATGTGTCTCTTCTTTTGCCTCGTACTGTAACGTAGAGGTTGTCGAAAACAACTGTGGCATAAAGCATAAAAATTAATAATTAATGCGAAAAAAATGTTCGAGAATTTCAAATATTTTCAATAGATCACCTTTTGCGTTTAAGATTGGAGGAATAACTAGTATCCGCTTCTTCTTCATCTTCAGAAAAGTAATCATCAAAATTACCAACTACATCAATAGTTTTATTCGAATTAGTTTCATCACTAGGTCTTCTGCTAGCCTAAAGCAAAATGGTAGGAAAAAAATAAAATATTTAAATAATACTGTAGAAAATTTTTGAATCGTTTATTGTGAGCCTGAAACTGTGAAATTTTCTCACTTGATTGGTTGTAGGTAAAATGACATTGCCATTCATTAAGTCTTCGTCCTGAACCGACAAAATGTGACTACGGATAACGTCATCTTCGAATAGGCCACAATTTGAATAAATATAATCAGTCTGTGTTTCGGTATTTACTTTGTTCTTTTGTTGGTTACAGTTACTGTATGTCTGAAAATAAAATTATAACCAATATTAATGGGTTAAAGTATGCAAGCAAAACTACGATCAGGTCAAATAAAATACATAGAGTCTGTTCAATATGAAAAAAGTGTGAAATTTCTGGTATTTTTTAAAAACAGGCTCTTCGATTTGGAGGCTGCTCGACTCTATTCGGTAACACTCAAAAAAAAAAATTTAACAAATTTTTGCCATTTCGAACACAGCCATGTCAAAAACCTGATAAAAAATTATGATACGAAAATTTCTTTTCTATTAAATTTTTTTAAACTACAATCTTCTAGGTGAAAATAATAAAATACCCAATATAATACAGACAATATTTGGTACATTAATAAAACAAAATTATCTACGTAAAGAATGACAAGGATGCAATATTCCAGAAAAGACATACCGTGTTCACATGACGGTAACTGTGCTTTGGCGATGCCTGACTTTTTCGGCGTCGAATTTTTTTTGATCTAACGACAACTGATTCTGGACGGGTCGACTTATTATTCAACTGAGCAACCATTTGAACTTTTACAGGACTCTGTAATTTAATAAAACTATATAAGTCGTGATTCTAGACCTTAAATGTTAGTTATCAAGATGAGTCAATTTTCTAAGATGGATACGTGCAAATATAGAATTGCAAAAAGAAAACAAACGTTTATTAGATGATAGAACTCACAGAATCATTCAAATTATCTTGGTACAAAAAATGAACAAATAAAGAAATTGCAGACACTATCAAAAAGGAAAATTTGAAAAATTATGAACTACCTATTCGTCACTACAATTTGTATCCAAACAAATATAACAAAATTACAAATTTAGTTTCCCCTGCTAATCTGAGATTGACGAAGTTTCGTTTTTCAAATTCACAACTTCTTAAACATTCACGATATTACAATTGGGTGGTAAAAAGTTACATTTAAGTGTAGCCTATAGAACTATTTTCCTTTTTTTTTTTAGCAGCATTAATTATCTATTCCAAAACTTATTTGAAAAGGTTTAGGTCCATAAATTCGAGTGAGTGGCAAAGAAATATCACATCATCGTTTTATTACTTTTTCTAAAAAGCCTCTAAAAATAGAAGTAAGTAGGTAATCAAGGTTTCGCTTTTCAAGATTCACAGCTTCTTGAACCTTCACAATATTACGGCTTGGTAGTAAAAAGATAAATTCAAGTGTAGCCTATAGACCTTCTTCATTTTTGGCATTTCACAGTAATTTCTTCAAACATCAATTCAAATTAATGTTTGACCAATTTTCACAAGAAATATTTTTTCGCAGCCGCAAACCCATGAAAACGGAGGAAATTGTATTACCATTAATTTTGAGACATATTTACGGATAGTTGGACAGATCATAAAACTCAAAACAAATATTACCTCTTCATTGTCTCTCACAAAACAAATTAATAAACTAAACAAAAAATCAAAAAATATCTGTGTTTACATTCAATATTATACTGTCTTATTATATGACTAACCCGCCTACGTAATTTTTCAAAGAGAAATTCGTTAATTTTTTTGGGTTTATTGATGTGATTTGGTGGGGTAATGAAGAACTAACATATTTTTTTCTAAGTTCTATGGTCTTTTCAAGACGTATCGGTAATTACATCTAAAAATTAACATTCCCCTTTCACAAAAATCCTGAATACCTCCCTGTATCATTATTATTACTATAATCATTATTATGAGACTTGTTTTAATTGTTTATCATCAATTCTCAACATAAAAACTTTTTAAATTAATTTTATTCGTGTTTTTAAGTAATTGGATGTCCGGTATTGGAAGGCGCAGTTATGAAAAAGCAGGCCTACATTTTTGATTAATTTTGAAAATTGAACTAACAATTTGCGGCATTCCAACGGAAAAACTGTGCATCCTAAAAAAAAAAATTAGGAGATCGAAATAGTTGAAAATTAATTATTCTTTAATTTTTTCAATTAATACTTTTTGGAAAAAGTGCACTAGAATGGAGATATATGCAAAAAACAAATTTTTTGAAACTCTTATGGGGTTGATTTTTAGGTTCCCGGAAAAAATTTAGGCTGCAAAATATAACCTCGAAAATTAATCCCCAAGACCTGTTAACTGCGCCAATTTCCAAAACTCCCCCAAAACTTACTTTCAAAAACTACTTATTGACTGGACTAAATACGAATAATCAAAACAATTCGGATGGGAGTTTCTACTGATCAACACTGCGAAAGAAACAAGATAATAATTCTTCAATATTACTCACAATAATTCTTTGAAAGACATTCTATTCAAAAATAATGTTTTGGGGGTGAAGGAATCGAGTTTATCAAAAATATTTGGAAAATAATAATAAGCTTATTTGGTAAGTTATCATCCTTCATCATCAGATTTGCGTTATTTAAGATGCCTTCTGTTTTTTTCACTTATGAGAGAAGATTGACCATTGATGTTTATACGGAGTAGATCTTTTAAATTTTCTGAGCAGATATCTTTTAAGACTAAAAAAGTCAATGTTAATTTTCTACAATAACTGCAATTACCGAAGTAATTCCAGTTAAAATTTTAGATTTTGTTGAGTGAAAAATAAAATTTTTTTGACTTTATGAATTTAAGAGTGGATAAGTTTAGGAAAACAGACACAGAATTAAAAAATGTACACATCAATTCTTATACTCATGAAAATAATTTCTGTTGCACTTACATTATGATTTATATCCTGACTAGCATCACTCGTAGAGTACGTTGACGGCGATTCGTTTTTTTGGTGTTTAGGAAATTTACGACCGAATCGTTTTTTGTGCGACTTTGACCACGATTTTTCTTTTCTAGAAGTACACAAAAAATATATGAATGAAAAACACAGTCGTAAATAATTATTCTCGTTCACAAATTGACAATAGGAAAACTTTATATAATTATAATTTCCGATTTACAATTCTTATTTTCTGTGGCAGAGGTTCGCAAGTCCCGACCTTTTCCCCCATACAGCACACTTTATCCTTAAAAGTATGTTTAAGATACACCAAAGTCATAAAACTTTTTTTTTAAATAAAAACTAGAACACATGACAAGTAGTCCGGTAAATAAGCTGAAAAAGGAGTTCTAGACAGATTTAACAGAAAATTTTTTATAACTTAAATGTTTTTTTGGAAGTGTTTGGATTGGAAATGCATACATACTAAAATTCCTTGAATCTTTTACCTCTCTAGCTCTTTCCAAATACCTACAATCGATATTGTATAATATTTAAAGTTCCTCAAAATACGTTCAAACATATTTTCATTTTGGATCTACGCCTAGATCATATCAAATACATTTGCTAATTGAACTGTAACTTCCTCATCATAATGATGCAAGTTTCAGTTGCCATACTTTTGTGTATTATACTAAAGGGGAAAAAAAACTGGAAACAAAAGAAATAAAACGAAAAGAAACAACGAAAACGAAAGAAAATAAACAAAAAAAACATTGCAGAAAAAAATTTGATCTAAACATCATCACATATTTTGTTCAACAGCTAGGGGGCGCGGGGATACCTTGCCATCTTGGACACTGCCAAGATTCGGAAGAATAAGATGAAAATGAGATCATATCCATCAATATAAATTCAATTCTTTGGAGCTAACAGCTTTAAAATTTACTCCCATAATGACTTAGGATACAAACAGAAGTTCCAGCTACAACAAGATTATTTCCAAATCCGGCTGCCATATTTTCAAATAGAAAATTTATACTGGGTATGCGTCTCATAAACTGCAATGCATTAAAAATTGAATAAACCGAAATTTTTAGGTTTTTTTTCAGAAATAGTGGATAAACACCACAGCATGTACAGTATAACCTAGACGGCCAATTTCTCATATTGGCATATTGTTACAAGAAATACACGTCGTTGAATGAATGAAAATTTTTGGGAGGAATTTATTTGCTAAACCATTTATTGTATGGAAAATTTTATAGATGATGAAAATATTCCCCTTTCAAATTTTCTATCTATATGATTTCACACCGATTAAATCCAGAAAAATTAATTTAAGTCCATATAACTGCTTGTATTTTTCCTAAAAAATGCCGATACGGTCAGGTGCAAACGAGCAATACACATGAAAGCGTTTTTTTCGAAGTTAGCCATTTAGGTATATACTAGTATACATGTCTATGATGAACACATCTTTTTGCATGTTTATCTACTTTTAGTACATATTTTTCGATTATAAATGTATATTTCGCACAGCCTTAATAATACTAAATAGGAAATATCCATTCAAATTCAATAGGAAACATTAACATTATTTTGATAAACTCTCATAATAACATCCGAATCGAAGACTAAAAATCATTAGGAAAAAATAGTGCGTATGTTAATCTACGTTATTCATTATTAAAAATAGAGAAGTGTTTTACAGTTCTGAAGCTGCGAATGCGTGGAAAATGGATTTGGAAAAAAAAATTTGTTATAAAATCCTAGCATGAAAAAATGTTGAGGTTACCTGAGAACATCTTTTTCTTTCTTCAGCTGGAACAAAGTATAACTTAAATCGATGAATAATTTATTTGTTTGCGCCAGTCTGCACTCAAGATGTTCTCGTATATCTTGTATATGCTTCAATTCAGCTTCACGTTTTTTGTCACCATCGTCAAATTTGCTGTTACTCTCATTGGACTGAATGTGAACCATTTTAATCCTTATTTCTTCTTTCCAGATTTTCTGCAAAGCACAAAGTACCATATGAATTTTCAGAAAACTGTATTTTTCAAATCATATTGCTCAAAATGAACCATAAGAACGTTGAAGATAGATCAGAAGTTACGTACAATGAAATAGAAAATTTTCTCACAATAAATTTTTTCCTCGTAAATTATTCTCCAAATATTTCATTTAAAATTAAAAAAATAAATATCGTTTATCCTTCGAGAGAGGTCGGCAATTTTCCTTCCTCGGAAATCTAATAGGTAATCACACATACTCTTTTTTTTTTTTTTTTGATATTTCGGTTTTTCAACTTAATGAAAATAATGATATATTCACAAAATTAAGAGATGAAAAGTTTTTTATGAAAAGACACTATACCTATAATTAGTCAGATGCGTACTTTTGCGAGTGATGACACCTCTAGTTGAGGTAAGTTGAGTGACATAAAGTTGAAATAAGTTGCACGACCTGTAAGCTGCATGACCTAACGTAGAAGTAAGTAGCATGGCCAACAAATCGTTTAATAGTTTCAGTCATCAAATTGTTTCAGTTGGTTTGAATAGGAACTGAAAAATTAGATTGATCTGCATGATTCACGGTTAGATTTACAACAATAAATTACACAGTTCAAAATAAAAATAAAATAATTACTTTTCAATAAGGCAAAGGAATTTATGATTATTAAATGGTAGCTATTTCAAATCAAATTTACTTAAAATATGCAAAATTAATACTGAGAAATTCACGAAAAGCTTTCAAGCTTTCAAGATAAATTTAAAAAAAATTATTTTTAAAATTTTTAGATAGAATAAAAATGATAGCCATAAGAACTCAGAACAAAAATATTTTTTTCTCTATTCTGATCAATAACTAATAGAAAAGGGAAAGGGTTAAACACCTAATTTCTCAAGGAAAGTAACGAAAATATTGAAACTTGATAATCTTAATTCGAGTATTTTCGCCTCCTATTTTCCCACAAAAACTAATAATATTCCCCATTCTCAAAGAAAGTTTTTTGTATGTTCTATAAATTTTATTTATTTATTTAGTCGTCTAATGTTTAACTTTCCCTTTACTTTTCTTTTTTTTTGACAAATAAAAATTTTTTGTGGTAACCATACAATGAAAATTCATAATAATATTTGAAATTTCACTTCAAGAATTATTCATATAATGGATTAATTTTTTCCCTTCAAGTTTTAAACACAATATCCAATAGAAAATATTTAGGAATGAAGTTTAAATTGAAATAATTATTTTCTACAGTTAAATAAAAAATAATGAAAAATTTAAATACACAAAAAAAACGGTTGCATGTCAGAATCATATAAGTATATAATACAATTCACCTCCTCACTAACAGTATCAGAAAATTTTTCAAACAAGGTTATGCATTCCCGATTAATTATTTTTATCGAATAGTATTCTTTTACGGTAACAAGCTAAACCAAAAAATAGCGACCAATAGATCTAGTCATCAATTATTTTTTTTAATAATTTTTTTATTACGCAGAACTAAGGTAAGTTTTTGACGAGTCGAATATTCACAGCTCTAGATACCAGCTATGAGAGCCAGCTAGCTACTTTTTGTCAACACAAAGTTATCATTGGACTGCACTGTTCTCAACAATTTACCCTTATTTGAAGGGGAACGATGAATCAAATTTTTTTCTGTTCAAGGGTAAATTTTCAATTTACATCCTTCTCCCTACAATCAAATATAATTTTTTTACACAGATCGATGCAATTACCACCGAATACGAACACACTCACTTTTCTCTCCACACCACACAATTTCATCAAGCTTATGATGAGTGAAAAATGAACATTAACACAAACCTGTAATTTAAACCACTCAGGATCCGAAATATTTAATACGTGCGTAGAGGCGGTGTCGAGGTGAAGTAAAATATGTTTGAACGACGGCCGATTGCGAGGCTTCTCGCTCCAGCATTGAGTTATCAACAATTTAAAACCATCGGGACACGTCGATGGAATTGGTAAATGCAACGAATTACTGCCTACGCCCCAGATTATCGCCGACGAATCGACATCTTTGTACGGCGCTTCGCAGGTTAATAACTCCCACAATACAACTCCGTATGACCTGAAAATTATCTCTTATCAATGCGAAAAGAATCGAAAGTAAAAGTAGAAAAAAAAAGAGGGAGAAAAACAGCCAAAGCTAGCAGTCATATCTCGTATCGCATATTTTAAGGCATCCAGACAGACTAAAATGTCAAAAAAGTTACATTGACTTACATTAGGTAATCGTCAAAAAAACAAAAAATGACGTAAACGCCATAAGCTTTTCGCTCATTCATGTTGTCAAATATTGTATGTAACTTTATGTTCAATTTATCGCATATGCGTACCAAATGTCAACCTTCTCAGAGCACGGTTCGTTGCGAATGATTTCCGGTGCCATCCACGCCACCGTTCCGGCAAAGCTCATTTTAGTACTGATTTCATTCCATTCTCGACAAGTGCCAAAATCGCTAATTTTGACTGTTTCGTCACAGCCGATTAGAACGCTAACAATATTATAAAAATAAAATAAAAAACAATTAATAATCTACAAACACTCAAAATTGCTTAAAAAAGTATCAATTTTATTATATGCTCAAGTTATTCGGGCTGACGCCTCAATTTATCGGCGTATAATATAAAGTTTTCGTCTGTTCAAGTTAAAGGAAATGCCAATTTATAATTTCTTTAACAGAAATTTTTACACCGAAGTTTTGAAAAATTTTTACATCTCACGAGATCCAAGTGAAAACAAAACACAAATTCTCATACACGAGATACTAAAATTGTCTGGTGATATAAAAACGGGAGTGGATGGGGGTGTAACAAATTTTCTGCCTCTCCTGAAATCCCCCTTCGTCGCTATAAATCCACTACCTACACCGGAAAAGATACTCTATTTTCAAAAATCATGCTGTTTTTTAGATAAGAGGATGTCAACCATACAGGACCCTCCTCATCTACGCCCTTGTGATATTTTATGCTTTGCAAGTATTTTGATCGCCAACAGATCATTCACACTCATAAATAAGATCGAGTTATGAAAAATTTCAACTCTTGGGCACTACATAAGTACACACCCACTTCGGAATCACGACTTCATCTTGAAAAAAGTATTACTTGCAGTTTGAAAAAATAGAATTAACTTTTTCTTTTCGGCCTTTCTTTCACAGGCATTAACATACAAGGTGTACCACAACCGTAAAAATAATAACTTAAATACTCCATTAACATGAAAAATACGTCACATGTTCCCCATTGTTACAAAATAACTATCGAAAATTTTAAATAAATCATATTAAATTCGACACTAATGACATGAAAAATTTGTAAAGTTATGTCTTTAGAAATTATCATAAAAACAACTCACCAAAAAAAAGTCTCAGTTGGTCAATTGTAATGAAAAATCTATTACAACTATCTCTCATTGTTGTTACGCTACAATTCTCTTTCGGGCTGAATGAGGCAAGAGTGAAACTAGAGGTCTTATTAATTGCGAATAAATTACATCAATAATTAAATTAATAACAACTAAAACTAAAATATCAATCTTACTACCAGATGTTAGGCAAGAAAAATTCATCTCACATATTCCACAAATGAAATCGAGACCAGTTAAGGGATTTATTTAAAAAACGACTAAAGATAGTTGTTGAAAACATGTTAGGCGAATGGCACTATAGAATAAGCCTTTATTTGGATGATTCGGTCGATTGGGACCAAACTTGCAGAGAAAAATTGGTTTAATTCAGAAATCAGAAAATCCTAATACCTAATTAAGCCACGCGATGACATACACGTGCTTAAAACACATGGGACGTTACGCATTATCAGAAAGGTCTACATTTACTCAATTTGGTGAATTCGGATCAAACCATACACGGTTGAAAACGCCTAAAAAATAAAATATAAAAGTTCACGAAACAAATTAAAACTCTGAAAGTGTCTATTGAACAAACTGCTGTAACACTGCATATATACGCACTTTTGTTCAAAAAAAAAAATGTCATTTCCACTACATTTGGCTTTCGATGCGATGAACAATACAGTTCAAAGCCAAACACTACATACAGTTACCATTTATTTACCCAAACCTATATTCAGTCATGAACAGTTTTATACAGCAGAATTCTAGGCAAAGTCTTTTGAAAACATACGACGTTCAAATGGAATCAAAGGGCAGGCGCACAAAAAATATGTTAATGGATAAATCATACATGTGCTGTAAGTTTGTGTGAATGAATGCTACGGACTTGCAGGGGTCCATTATTTTTGTTGGTTTTTAAATTAAACTCCAATTATACATATTTCTGGCGGTATGAGAACGAAACTATTCACAAATTACACAACTTGAATGGAACCATTAATATTTTTGTTGATAAGTATACGTAAAAAAACATTTTACGACTATGTCACAACAGCAAAATAGTTAAAATGATAAATAAATAGGTATGTAACAAAAACAATCGGCAAATACTTCCCAAAATCGAGCTTTGTCAACGGATAAGTAATATCCAACAATAACTTCATTCAAACAAAAAGCAAAAATTTATAAAACTAAAACAATGTTATTTACTTCGGACTTTTGAGATCCCTGTGGATTATTTTATTATTATGCAAATAATTCATGCCTGAAGCAATCTGTTTTGCCCATAACGCAAATCTCTTGGGAGGAATTTCTTCGCCATCTTTTAATAAATTATACAATGGTCCGTACGGACAATACTCCATTACAATACAGTAACATGGTGGTTGAACACATACGCCTCTAGAAAATGAAAAAAAATTACACACAATTCACAGACAAATTTAACGACTCGAAAAAATTCAATAAAACAGGGCTTCTAAGTGAAATTAGAACAAAACACTTACCTAAACTGAACAATATTCGGATGGTTTAATTTTCGCAAATGTTTAATGTCAGTCTCTTTTTGATCTCGAACTTTTTTGACGGCGACTATTTCGTTTTTGTATTTTCCACGAAACACAGCTCCCTGAGCACCTGATCCAAGCCATTGAAGATCACTTATCGTTTCAAAAACTATTTCCCATTTATCACCTGAAAATTTTAGAATAATCTTATTAATTATTTCATTGCATTACACAATTAGTATACCAAAAAACTGATTCCCGTACATTTCAACAACACAGAAAGATAAAAAAAAAAAATCAGAGATTTTACAAGAATTTATTCGGACGGCAATCGTTTTGTTTTCAAAATATTTCAAGCGAAATTTCACAAAAAACAAATTGTGAAAAAATCTACTTTTTGGTATTTGTATTACGTACAAATTACAAACATATTATCCTATATTATTTACAAAAAAATGATTCAAAGAATCATGAACTCACATAACATCTACACGGACTTCTTTTAATAGGGTTGGAAAAACAAGCTGACAGAACATGTCACGTTTCACTGTTATATTCTGATCAAATTATTTTCACAATTAAAGTGGGAAAATAGAAGAAAGCTCTCTTTACGCTAAACATGAATATCGTCAGAAAATAGCAACAAATTATAACTTCTCAGAAAAACATTAAACTGATTTTTTGGAATATTATTTCATAAGCAATAAGTATTTAATCATATTTTCCAAAAGAAAATCTTGTTGACGAAATACAGTTACGAACAAAGCATGAGACATAATGTAATTCGAAATAACCGAAACACAATTCGGATGACTTCGAGAATGTATCAAAGTTCAACAATTCATTTCAAATTTTCATAATGAACAATAATGAAGAGAGAAGTGAGATAAAATACAAGAAGGTATAGTTAAGTTTTTCAAACAAATTTAAATAGAATTCCGTAAACGTTCAAGATTCAACCTAAATCAAGGCCAGTTTTAGAAGGAGGTATCCGAAGTATAATCCCCCGAAGCGCCAAAACAAAAATCAATTTAAAACACAATTATTCGGTTTTTAAAATTTTACGTCTATAGAATAAGTAAAAAATTGTTGCCCCCTCTTATAAAAATTCATAAATTATAAAATGCGATTTTATCCCCCTCCAAAGAAAAAATCATAAAACCAGGCCTAACCGAGATTCTACCATTAATCAAATGTGCCACTTTTCAAAAGGATCTGTGACCAAGAAGAAATTGGTTGAAACATCTTTTTCACAAAATTCTCGAGTTTACGTAAAATCTTCAACAAATGATTTTGAAACTTCATCCACTCGAGCAACTCCCACAATTAAATAAGAATAAATACCACTGTATTTAATATTTTCATTTCAGTTTACCTCATTAAGAATACCTACCTATGTAAGATGATTCTATCACAGATTGAGAAATATTTTATGGAGCACTCTAACTTAACACGGTTTAAAAGGAGTTTTTCCAAATTCATCATTGGAAATACAAATTTGAAACAAATATTCTACTATATCCAGGGCCGGATTTAGGGGGGTACAAAGAGTATAACTGTACCGGGCGGCACATTTTTACTTTTTTTTTTTTTTAAGTAATATTAAGTATGACTGTATGACAGAGAAAAAATATTTAATTATACTTATAAATTTTTAATGTAGTAAAAACTCCTGATAAAAATCCATAAAAAAATGTTTTTGAGATGGGGTAGGTTGCTAAAATTAGAAAAATGAGGGGGAGCAAAAATTTTATTGTACCAGGGCACTTGAGCGGTAAATCCGGCCCTGACTATAACTACAATGATTAAAATCGTTTCATAAACGATATACCACTTTTGATCAATAACGTGAGTAGGCACTCGATATTCATAGTAGGCTATTCTTCGGCTAATTAGGCAGAAATAAAGTCTATTAGGTATGTTAAAATAATAAATGATAAAAAGAAGTTTTAATTTAAATAATTTTAAATAAAATTTAAAATTAAATATTATGTTGTTAAAATATACGTTTAAAAAGTTAATATAGAAAAACTGAGGAAAAAATATAATTTCGGTTATGATAATAATTGAAATTAATATTTTTATCTTATGTATTTTTACAAATCTTATGTGTAGAGGCTAATAATCAATTCGCCAGGTCTAAATTTTATTTTTTCAATTGGTTAGGTACTTCAGAATCTGAAATAAGATAACGTACTTCAAATAGGTACCAGGAAAAGACGATAACAAATTTGAACATGAAATTGATTAATTTCAAAGCCGGTGGAAGAGAATTTTAGGATGAATGCACAAAACTACATCAGAAATTTAGAAATCAACAGTTGAAACTGTTTTTCGTTTATCCTAGAAACTAAGGAAACTGACGTCAAACGTTGCTCAATGAAAGTGAAGGTGAAAATTAAATTTGATTACCTTGAGATTTAGAAACGAAGGGATGATTCAAATGCAACAGAAATTCTATTTACCGTAATTCGAAATCTGTTCTCAAATTAGAGAAATGAACATTCACAACGTACCTGTATAGTAAAAGAAGAGACTCACGCGTGATTGAATGTTCTCGAATGATGGTAGAGGGAATGAATACTCATACCGACACTAACATAAATGAAACATAAATAACATTAAAAATCTCAATTTTTACAAGCCGATAAGATAGCAGGTAAATAGGCTCGGATCTATTTTTGTCTCAAATTTTATTTGGTACCTATTTCTCAACCAACTTAATAAGAAATTTCATCTTCGTAGTACAATTTCAATTTATCAAAACTATAAATCGTTCAAGTGTTACGCATTTGTAAGTACAATCAAGTAAGTACCTACCAATTTACAAAGAATATTGAAAAAGTGAGTTCATTATAAGCGCCTTACTTTGTAAATTTTTTGCTTCCTCAGGATTCACTTTATTGATTATGTTCAACATAGGCTTGAAACAACCGATTAAATTGTAAATCCAGTTTGGCTGTTCAACTGCTTTGGTATTATCATTTTTGTAATTTTGGTCCTTCGAATCTTCAGTTTTTTGATTAATACTGAGTCGTCCAAAGTCGCCTTCGAGATTATGTTTTCTGTAAAAACGTACATTCGATTACTGCGAAAACTTCACCAAGTATATAGTAACAATTCGTTTGAAGTTAAATTCCAGCAATGGACTGCAAACAATATTCAAAGACTTATAGTAATAATAAACAAGTATTCAATACTGAAATTCATAGAAAAACTCCGATACAAAATATCTCCACATGTTCATTGAATAAACACCGAAAAATATAATGCATAAAACTTGTAACTGATGAATTTCAACGGTGTAACACAACGAGATCACATAAATTTTGCGTCAAAAAAGAGACTACCTAATTTTCAAATTAGAAATATGAAACTTATGACGACTTACTCGTTGATGTTCGCATTTTCTTCGATTTTCGCTTTTTCATCGGCCAAGTTTGCATCTTTTTTCGTCCTGAAACCGGTAAAAATATCTCTTTTATAATTGCCGCATTTGAATAACATATTGATAATTATTACAAGCTTAAAAACTGGCGATAACACGCGTTCATAATAGCAAACTGAAGGTCAGGAGCAGGCGAGCGGTATTATAAAAGCAAGTATGAAACTTTACAACATTGCGCTCGAGATCGAGGTTGTAGATAGATATATTGTATACGGAAGAAAATATTATGCAGCTACACGAGAAATTGCCCGAAACAAACGACATTGATAGAAACAACGAACTTCGTAAAGTTTGAGAGAGGAGTAAAAATAAAACATAGATTACAAAACGAGATCGCCACTCTTACGTTATGGTAGTAGGACACGGCATATTTTTATTATTTCATCAATCAAAACATCGTAGTTATTTGAATAATGTTAAGAGAATAATTATCGTAGTCAGGTGATCATTGATCAGTGCTGTACGCAGCAGTGTGTAGTGTGCGTGTTAAAACTATTAACTGTAATGTCCTGCAGAGTATAATGACACTGTAATGACAGTCGAGACTCGAGAGCAGGTCGAGAGAACATCGACAACCACAAAAATAATTTTTACATTTCAAACCAAAGACAACTTTTCACCAGGTATAGTCAGGTTAATGTGTGACGTCAGGTGTACAAAAAACACGGTAGAATGGAAAAATACACGCCACACGCGACGGCAGCAGTCTAGACTCTGGTTATAACACTTGAAAATTATAACATTGCGACACAAACAGAACAGCAGACAACAGAGAGTAGAGACGACATCATTTTTGGTTTTAATGACTGATTTGATCAACTCGCATCTCGAAAATTTCTTCGTTAAAGAACGACGAACAAGTAGCGTTTTTTATTTAGTATGATTTTTTGAAATTTATTACATTTACAACCAGCAGGGCCAGCCGCAGGATTTCCTCAAAGGTTTTTGTTTTGTTTTTTGCTCATAAGTGTAAATTCACATTTTTATTTTATTTTATAAGCTCCCTGAAAGTAACACCTTGGAATTTTTTTAAAATATTTCCTTCTCAGATATGGACTCCTCCTCCTCGAAAGACAAATTATTTTAAGTTTAAAAATGAAAATTGAACAAGTTAATTTGAAATTAATAATTTTATACACTTTTTAAAATACCTAACAAACAACGAGGTTTTTTTGAAAATAAATGTAATGATGTTTGAATTGCAGCTGCAGATTTTGTGTGGTTGCATTATTCATATTTAAAAATAATACGCGAGATTACTTGGTACTAATTTTGCTTCTTTTTTTTTTTTTGTTGGGTCATGGGAGGTTGAACCACCAAACCCCTCGTACGGCCAGCCCTGTTTATAACCTACCGACCTACCTATTATTTATGCTAGGAACTCTACGCCACAATGACGTGGCGTGAACTTTTACTATGGAAGGATACAAATTGGTGAATTAATGAAAAAACATTTCCTTTCCCTGTAATTTGAAACTGACATTTACATTTAGAATTACATACCCAATATTCGTTTTTTTTTTGTTTTTTTTTTTTTTCAAAATCAACAAAAAATTCCACTCCTTCCTCCGACACTATGTCACTGGTACAACAGCAGTCTCAAGTCAAATAATAGAAGAGGGTTCATCAGAACAGTGTCTCATAAAAATAATCATGTCCACCACAAAAAAAAATTATGCACGGTATAGCCTAGCCTACAATATGCATAATAAGCTACACAACGACAAAAAATATTCTTAAATATTTTCAAAAAATTACTACTTAGCTATAGGTAGGTAGTAGGTATCTTTTTCTAAACAGAATGACAACCCGAATTCGTAGGTATGATTATCTCAACATTAAACTCAAAAACTGGTTCAACGAAACATTCCCTGAATGGTTAAAACTGGATCATATAATGACCACGGAACGGATTTTTATGTTTTTGCATATTTTTCATTTTCATTCCTATAATTATGGAAAATTAACAAATATCTTTATTTTTCATAAAATTCTGAGGGCAATATTCGGCCAATTTTTAAGGTTCTAAGTAGTATTTATTTTATTAGCATTACAAACCTTTTTTTTTTGGCTATTTATTAAATTTTTTTAGAGATGTGTTTTTGACGAGTACCTAATAAATACTACAACGAAAATTCAATTGTTTTTTTTTTTAAAACAGGTACCTACTTCTTGTAAGTTATTTTTTGGGTATGGATATATTGCTTTCAAATGGAATACCAAGAAAATTCGGTGTTTTGATACACATATTGCCATACTTTGAAAGGGAATATTACAGATAATTATACGAGTATGCCCATATTTTGCTATTTTTATAACATAAAAATAATTTCTTTAGTTAAAACTGAATTTCATATCAAAGCCAAAGTCCAATTAAAAAAATTTGAAATCCTATTAATGAAATTTAAATCTTTCTTGACTGATTTTTTACGACTTACGAAGAACTTAATTTACAAAAAATTGAATTCCTTATATACCGTGCTTAGCTAGGCCTATTTTGAATAGTTGAAATAATTATATATTTTGAAATACGGCAGATCAATGGTATTGAGACAAACTTTTCAAAAATAGAAAGAAGATGTTGTAAAAAATATCGTTTCAAAGTGTACTTCTCTCTTATTTTTTACGTTTGCTCATGTTAAAAGAAAGAAAAAAATAGAAAATAGGTTGTGAGGGTTTTTTTTTTAATCAGGTGTCAAGGTTGTTTAATATTAAAACTAAAAACTTATTAAAATTAATTCAAGATTAATTTTTACCGAAAATTTTTAGATTCTTAGTAAAAATTGTTTTAAATTTTTTCTTCTCGAGAAAGAGGGTAATAAATTTAAATAAATACAAAATTGTGATTTTTCCCAGGCCGCAAAATTACTTAATAGTCATAAAACATGCAATTATAAAAGATTCGATTGGAAAAAACAAATTTTTTTCTCAACGATAATTTATACTGAATCCTCTTTTTTAAATAATTTAATGCCAAAGAAATCTTTTTTTTTTTTTTTTTTATTTAAAAGGAAGCTAAAAGTGTTTTATTTAGTTTCTTCCATGTTAGCTGTGGGGACTCACTGGTATGAGGTAAAGGAGCTCGGACCCCTCGAAGACAGTCGCCGCCCCAAAAGGGCAGGCAAATAATCGTCCTTGTGACGTTAAACACACAAAACTCGTTCGATCGTAATTACCTGTATGTACTTGCAGGTAATGTACGAGTACCAAATTGTGACACAATAAGATGATGTCACAATTTGTACACAAACCAGCCAGCCATCTCTTATCTCGATAGGGGATGATGCAACCTGGCCGTTCTCACCAACGTACGTATTCTCTTACATACGTGTGTTTGTGTGCGTGTAAATAAGCCGTATATAAACCACCTGAATCGACTCTAAAATTGCCAGTGTTCGCCTTGGTTTTGGCTTACCCGTACTTGTGTACGAAGTGGCTGAACACGCTTAAATTCTGTTGAATTTCCTTCTGGTGAGAATATCTCTCACGACAAGGTATTCCACATTGGCTACATTGCCTATATTTAATTGGTAACAAACATATAAACTTAGGTATAGGCAAGTTAGGCACATTCAAAACTTTCTTTTTCATTCATTAAATTCATAGGTTGGATAAGAAAATTTTGTAGGAAAGGGCTCTAACTCCACAGAAAAGTGTTAACAAATTTTTACACAATTATCTTCAATTTTTTTTTTACATTTCGGGGGCTTAGCAGCTAACTACCCGCCTCCCTTGTACCGCCAATATCCAAGATGAAAACGTCAGAAATGAATTTTTTCCTGAAAAACCTAATAGTCCCAATTATTTTAATTATTGAATTTATTGCTAGATTCGCCTTATTGAAGGAAGATGGAGTTTTTAATTTATGATAAGCATTGGAAACATTTTCAGGTCCAAAGCTTCAAAACCATTTTTCAACCAACTTCAAAAAAAGGATGAGGTTATCAATTCGATCAATATACCGGCTTTAATTTTTTTTGTTTTTAGTTTTTGTTTTTTTTTTATGTTTGTTTTACATAATTTCTCAATCTGGACACCGATTTTAATGAACTCTTTTTTAAATGAAAAATCAATGTTCGAAAAGTATCGTATTCTCAAATTGAAAACCGTATTGGGTTTCAAGTTTCAAGTGTTAAAAATCAATATTTTCAACTCATAATAACAGAAATGTAGAACAGAACAGAATTTTTACTGGGGGAAATGGGATTAGTGGCTGAAATGAAACATTGACTTCAAATAGAGATTGAGGGCATTGATGAAAGTTATCCGTTTCATGATAAACAAAAATAATTGACACTAATTTCCCATTTTGAACTGATTTTTGTTTAATGTACTATACTTTATGATATGTAAGACTATGCAGATATTGTCAAAATTTTGGGTTTATGTTTTTGAGAAAACTATCCAAAAGGGCCAGTCCAAGTCCAAATTTATACCATCATCAGCCCCTCCAGGTGCCCCTGAGATAATGCCATCACCCTCCGTTCTAATATATCCATATCAATCTATATTATAAAATTCAATCCTCCTTTCTGTATATTTATTCGCGTTTTTTGCGACATTCACATTTTGATTTTGAAAAAAATTCTTCTTCTCTCACTTCACGATTTCTCGGGTTCTATTTCAGCTACAAATTTAGAGTTGGTACTATTGAAAAGAGGAAAAAATTTGCTAGAGTTCTCTCATAAAATCAATTTTTTTTATCGCCATTAGTTTTTCACAAATCGGCCATAAAAAACTGCAAATTAATGAGAAGTTTGCCGTTTTTTAATTTTTTATTTATTTCAAAAACTAATGATGGCAGAAAAAAAGTTTCAGAGATGGTCCCTCTCCTATTTTTTAACAAAAAATTCATTTCCACCATCCCCTTTCCTCTAAAACGAAAAACAAAACTGGGCGCTCTGCGTATTACTATTACTATGTATATATATATATATATATATATATATATATATACAAAGTTCTTTCTGCATATTTCGTCACCATCGGATATAGGTATATGATTTTGTTCATCTAGGATTTGTAACTGAAGAGGGTGGAGAGAGGGAATAGCCCCCTCCTCTCATGTTAGTATGCAATAAAACTGTATATTTATTCAATTATCAATTTATTTATATTTAGCCTATTTTATTTAGGTAGGTAGGTATATATTTATTTATTTTGATGATTTATTCATTTTATTTATCTAATTCTGGAGGGGCTAACGACGTCATAATTTTGTCTGCTACATTTTTTCTGTTACATTTTTTATGAGGTACTTACCCTCTTCAAAAGACGTTTTCTGGCAAAGAAAATTAGATCGTCATGTTTTGCCTATTCTCAAAATTGAAGGTACTACAAAAAATATTGAAAATTTAGATAATTATGATTATTTTCAAAAAGCTGATGCCTCATTTTTTTGAAGTTTTGAGTTAAGAAGTGGGTATGATAGAACAAAACTAATTCTAGAAACTGGTAAAAGATAATATCTTAATTGATCATTCTTTACAATCAAATTTGCTCATATGTCCGCAGAAGCATTTAACTCCCAGCCAAAAATTGATATGTACTAAAAAAACTTGATTCGTCATTGATTTTTCATTATAATTTTACTTTTTTCTAAAAAGTGATAAGTATATTACTCCAAAACATGACATGGCTGGGTAATTTTTTGACAAAATTTTTGATATATCATGGAATCTTTCCCTTCACTCTGTATTTTTCAACCATCTAATCACTATTTCAAATAGCACTCGTGATTAACTGAAACTAGACCCCTCAGATCACAGTTCCCCTAATTCATGCTGCAATTTAATTAATTACCTGAATTTACCCTGGCAGAAAAACTTTCTTTTTTGTCTCCTCAAAAATAGCAAAAAGTCACTTACCAGCTTTTTGAAAATAACCGCATTAACTTATTTACATTTTCTATTACGAGGCCAAAAAGGCAAAATTTTCAATTTTCTGAAATTTCATTATCTTCTAGCTCTGTCAATTTTGAGAATAATGAGAATAAGAAAAATATTATTATATATATTTTGTTTTTGTCTCAGCCAGTTCTACCATTTCCACCAGTCAAAAATTGTATTCAAGTGCTTAACATTTCTGCTGTCATGAGTTGAAAATATTGATTTTTCAACAATTGAAATACAATAGCGCCTTCAATTCAAAAATATACAACTTTTCCAACATAAATTTTTGTCTCATCAAATTATATCCATTTTCAGTCTTTCTAAAAGAAATCTGGACACTTTGCATATATATATATATATCCGGACACTCTGATACGTGGATGCACAATTTATTTGTTTCCACTTTTTATAATTTTGGAAATTTTTTGAGGGTCTATGGAGTCTCTACTGTTTGATTTATGGCAATGAAACTTGGAACAGGGTTAGAGGCTACACATTCGTGACAAAATTTTTGAAATTCATCCAATAGTTTCGAAGGAAGAAGTTCTCAAAGTTTTGCAAACCCGCTACGTTGTCATATCGATAAATTCCGTAAATTTCTTCCTGAAATTTTGATGGTAGTTAGAGACTATTACGGACTGCTTTGGTATTGTATTTGAGCAAAAGGTGGACTGGTTTTTGAATGGCAGCTATTACAAAATTTGACACTTTTGAAAAATACACACTTGCTGGGGTTGATTTGCGAAAAAAAATTTTTTTTTGCTCATGTACGTAACAAAATCGAAAAACTGTCTATATTTTTCTTCCAATCGGTCTTTTTTGAAGTCTGCTACACACCCTAACAGTCCTAAAAGAAGTAATGTATCATTTTTCAGGAAAGAATATTTTTTACAAGCCTAGCCTTATACATATCTGTAAAAAAGAGGAATATTTCACAAAAAAATTCCCCTCGTTTTGCCATCTCCCTATAGAATAAGACTGAGAAAAATTTTATTAACTAAGTAAGACACTTAGTGGTAGCTTAGTGAATTCACTGAGGTGACTTCAAGACCATACTTGAGTTTTCCTTTAAATATTAATGGTATTTGAGCGGCAAAAATGACATTTTAAAAATACTAAAACACGTAAGTACCCTAATTTTTTCCCTTAAGGATTTCACTTAAGTGAACTGAACGTCTGAGAATATGGCCCGTTCTTGCTTCTCGTAAGTATCATATACCTACGATAAGAGCACAAATTCCTCTCAAGCTTTTCCAGTTTCTTGGCAAATTATGAATACGGTACTGTAGGTAAAATTAATAAAATAATTATTGAAAAATTATTTCAAAAACCTCTTAGAAAAACTAAATTACTCCAAGAATCTGACGATAAATACGTTTTCATAGAGAGGACCTGTCTCATGCATTATGTTCAGTATGTGTTGATGGGAGTTTAAAATTATAGATACTTTACGTGATTTTAAAAATTTATGTTTGTTTCATCAATCATCCGAACGAATTTCACACATTAAACAGTATTTTCAGGGAAGTCTTCGGATTTAACTTGATTCTTGAGAAAGTAGGTAGGCTAAACAATGTTTTAGCAAAATACTGGTACCCTTAACAGCTCGCTAATATAAACATAAATTTTTCATCAACACGTTTACTAACACAAACTCAAACACATGCACAAAAACAAATTTAAAATACTCGTGCATATTACAGTATTGTATTAATGGGTCTGTTTTCTGTTTACTTTATAAGTATGTGTGCACTGGTTTACGTGCATAAGAGCAATCATTTACTTTGACGTCAAAAAATATCAAATAGTCTGATAAACCATATGATTTTAGTTTCAGAAGTGAAGCTCATCGATGGAGAGAAGTTTTTCAAAGATATTAGTTGCGTAGTTAAACTGTAATTCTGAATCATTTAACAGAAATTTTCAATGCCCAAAAATGCAAATGAACTCCAAAATTGGACAGAATCAATAATCTACAAAAGCAGCGATCGATATACCTGGCGAAAAAGTGTTGCACTTTGGTTCTAAGTTCTGGACAAGAATGCGGTGAAAGCGATCAGTTCGACCTTGAGATTTTAGCTCTGTATATAAGTTCTGTTAGGAGACAAAAATAAGAAAATTTTATATCTCTTAATAGAACCAACGTTATGAATTATATGAGAGGCACAATATGCTGCTTTTTACACAGCGTTCAGTGAGGCCAGACACTGCATTTTTATAAAACCAATTCCATCCATTAAAAAGCATTATGAGCGTAGGAAAGGCTTCTAATTTTTGATCATAATTGTTTTCAAAACAGAGATAGCTATTTGTTCGGAATAAATGAAATTTTAGAAGAGACTTTGAGAAATAAAATAAGTCAAAAAACAAGAATTTTGAGCTCCGAGAAGCCAAGAAAATTGAAGAAGAAGATGAAATTGTGCATCAAATTGAATTAATTTAACGTTATCAGTAAACTTGATAAATGACCTCATATTCTTCTCTAATTTTCTCCCGTTCCAATGATTCAAACTTTTCATTCTTCAGCCCATCCAAATCCTTTCCCTAAAACCGGCCTTAAAACATTATACACACCGAGTCAGGCTAGGAAGTTACGAAGTTAATGAGAACTTGCATTTTTTCCAATTTTTATTCTGACAAACATAGAACAGGCTCTTCAGAAAATTAGTTTCACACTTTCATAAATAAAACAACCTGCCATCGAACAGAGTTAAGAATTATAAATTGAACATAGCCAACATCTACTACTATGGCAGTATTTAGAAGATTCAATAGAATGAATTATTCAGCTACCTATACCTGAACGTGGAAGATCAGACCCAATAATTTCCAGAATTAAGTTCCGTTGATAATTAGGCGTATCGACATGGGTAAAAGTCTTTATTTCGTATTGGTACTATAAATATGAAATGTTGCCATCAGATAGCCCAAAAACTTCACAGCAGCTATATAAGTACGTTCTTATTTTCCGAATTTTGATAATACAATGAAATCTATACGAGAACTCGTTAACTGTATAAACTCACTCAACACAATGTTCATTTTCACTCAAAACTTAACACGTTCTCCAAATATTCGTAAAAAAAAAGAAAAAGAAAAAAGAAGGTAATTAATGTCATCGTATGCAAAAAAATTGAAACTTGTTGGCTCCAACATCGACTTTTACAATTACATCGACTCCTCAGTCTAATTCAAAAGTTCCAATCTTATAGCGTTATAGGGGTACTCGAATGACAACGAAAGTCGTAGACAGCATCAAATATTTACGCAGACAATTTCACAAAGACAAAAACGTCAGGGTAAGTAAGTAAATACGGTTGACGATGACCGCAGTAATTTTCCCAAAATACCATTCAGGCCTTCGTCCCTGTCACTTCACCTCTCCCCAACAAATCAGCCTATAACCGCGCAAGAATCAGCAAACCTGGTCTTTTTTTTTCTGCAGACTACATTTTTGAGAGCACTTCTGATTTTTCGGCCAAATGATTTGAAGGACTGCATCAATATGTAATACTGGTCGTATATACACGAATACCGAACATATTTCAAATGAAAGCAGCAACAACAAAAATGCGCATACGAGAAATTTTCCTTCATTCGCAGAAGATTCGTATTTCGAACGGTTGTTGTAGCACAGAATTCGCCAGACCGACGCCGCACCATAACTACGAATAAATAAAAATAAAATACGACGTCCCCCAACAGAGCTTCGAGCGTTATACGCACGAAAAAGTTTCGACTTTACGTATAAATTACACGTACCCGGCGTACGATTTTCATAATTTCATTTTATCAATATCGTCATTATAACCTGCAACAAACGTAACCGTAAAACCCCGTGCAAGGAATGCGACAAAATTTTCAACCGATAATCCGATTCAAGTGGCAATGAACTGTATCACAGCAAAAAAACAATCGGATTTCGATATAGAAGCTATGAGAATATTACGCATAGGTACATATAGCTAAGGAGTTTACTGCACAACCTACACACAGTTCAGTGATGTAGCCCAAGGGGAGGGTTTGCAGGGCTGAAGCTCTCCCTAGGGCCCCGAAAAAAGAGTAACATCGATTATACAATGTGCGAGAAAGCGTGAGGGGTTCGCATCGAGTTTCTAATTTTCCATGCTTATCATCAACACCATAGGTACCCTGTATTATGGCCTTGTGAGGGGGAGTTTCATTTGCGAAAAAAAAAATTTATTTTTTTTTGGGGAATCATTTTTTTTTAAAGCTTTTTTATGCTCCTAAAAATTATATACTATAACCGTATTATAATTTTTCTTACATTCATGCCTACGTTTGTTTGTTGTTTTTTTTTTACGCGAGTGGTAGCCTCCAAAGGTACGGCCCGGATCAACACCACGTCTGCATGATTGAGAGAGTCGGTAACGTGTTTGGACAGGGGAAAATGGTGGAAACGGAAATCGAAGGAAAAATAGATTTAAATTGTGTATTAATCCTTCTCAGCCTCTTTCTAAAGAAAAATCTTAAATACCTAAGCATCTGACATTATTCATGAACCAGACTCATATTCTGTGGTATGGTGGATCCAAGAGCAGGCCACAGTCCCCGTGTCTAAAAAAATGAACATAGGTAAACGTGTCAATGTTATTGTAGAAAATTTTTGCTACCCAGGAGCATTCGACTTCTATATTGGCGTGGCCATATGTGTTTGTCTTTTTATATCTTGCCTCATTTTTACCTTTTCATTTTACATTGCAATGCCAATTTGTTCATTCCCATCTACAAATATGGCTTTCTGTATATAAAAAATTTTAATGGTTTGTACCTTTACGTATTATAATAAAGGTCCAGGTAGGTCTTCCTTTTTCTTTTATTATTTTCATAATATGGTAAATATGTTTTCATACGTGGGCAAACAGGGGGAGGTGGCCATGTGGCTCACCAAGTGGTGTGTTTTCTTTGGTGGGGGTTTTTAAAATTCAACACTGTTTTTTTTATGTTCTGTTTTTATGTCAAAATTCCTAAGTTTCAGGAGTTACTCTGAACCTTACTTTGGACTAGCTATACAAGGACACCTGGCTTTTGACCATTCCCTAGTGTTTGTTGTTTAACTTGTGTATTTATAACCTAGTGTTGTATGCCCTAAGGACATTTTGGGAACCTTGGGTTATTTGAGCGTAACATTTTGTAATATATGTGTAGCTTACTGTGATTGTTTTGTTGTGGCGTGTTGTGACCCCAGTAGGCATACCATGTTTTTCACGCTTGTCACCTCAACACCCATCTCCCTACATGTGTAGATCCCTTTAGTCCCCCACATCACAACACTTCCCACAGTAATCTTTTCATTTGAAATGGAAAAATGGCGATAATATATAGAAACAAAAAAATTAGAACAATTCCTTCAAGAATATACGGGATCCGGCCATCTTCAGATGTCATCCATTTGTCTAAAAGAAAAATAGAACAGTCAGATGTATTGTGAGAGAAGCAGACAACCAAATGATTCAATATCCATAATTTTTGATTCCGAGAGCTCAACCCATTCAATACACAACCCGCAAATTTAGAATCACAAAAAAAAAAAAATGTTTTACCAATACTTGGAAAATCTGTAGAACTTGCTAACATAAACATATATTGATATGTTCGAAAGCCAGTATGGTCCGAATGAACTTTGTGAGTCTGCACTTGAATAGGTACCTCCATAATATACATATACTGCAGTTATACCTATGGAAATCTCGTGTTATTCGCAAAAGCAATGCTCAAGATAAAATTTTTTTTGACAAAATTTTAAAAACTTTTCCCAAAAAAAATGAATATTTGATAATTAATATTTGACGAAATTGAATGATAACTCTGTCTCTGAAAGCAACCGCTAAGACGAAAATCAGCTAAATATTTTCAAAAGCACATTTATAGTACTTTCTTAGATGTAGCCTCTTATCTCAGTTTTTCATAGTTGTAGAGTACCACTAAAAATAATATTCTAAAACATGACCAAGATAGTCAAAATTTGCAAAAGTTGCCATCTATAATGAAACACATATGAAAACATACCTATGTCATAAATGGGACTTATTTTCATCAAAACGACATGGATGAATCTAAAAAAGTATCTAACAATACCGATTTTCTGAATAGGAATTGGATGATTAAAATATACAATTTCATTACAATAAAGACTCTATACGCAAAGTTCCCAGAGTTTTTACTAAAAAAAAGAGTATTCTACCAAGAATTGACAAAAAAAAAAGAAGTCAAATTTTCAAATTTTTGAAGATTCTTGGAGATTTTTTGTTTTTTTTTTTAAATTTTTCGAGCTTCAATTAAACAAAAAGAGAGAAAAAGAGAATTTTTCTGGAAATTTGGCTACCATACTGAGTGTTTCACGAGCTGTTCCCCAAATCTGGTGTATGGATACAACTGAGTTAGACCGAGAAAAAACGTCTTCTTGATATACGGCCTATGTTCAAAGTTTATTATCGAAATTTTCGTAGCCAGAGGAGCTACAAAGTTTAAAAATTTGGTATTTTCGAATTGTAAAATTTTGAAAATCTGGTCAAGGGAGGAAGGAAATTGTTGAATTCACCAAGTAAGACCAAAAAGCTGACGTAAAACAATTTCAAGTCACTGAAGTATGAAAAGTTGCATATGCACGGAATGAATGGAGCTACCAAGAAATCCGACTTTCTTCTATCTACTTCAATTTTGAAGATAGACCGTAATTATGTTTTGACGAAGTTTTTATTTAGTCGTTCCTCAAAGACAGCTGATGATAAGGCTCAAAAACAGTGAATTCATGAAAATGAGAAGTTACAATTAGTTCTCTTTAGAGTTAAGTTTACTGTTAACATTAAATTAAGCCAATTTAATGCACGATTTTATCTTCTTTTTCAATTTTCTCGGCTTCTAAGAGCTTAAACTTCTTGTTTTTAGGCTCATTAAATTTTCTGAAACCTCCTCTAAAATTTAATTTATTACAAAAAAGTGGCTATCTCATTAAATAAGAGAATTATAACCAAAAATTCGGGGGAAAAACGCGTATTTTCTATGTATTTTAAATGGAACGTATAGGTTTAATGGAGTGGGGATAGCGACCTGACCGTAAACGAGCGAATTAAGCCTCTACTATTAATTCATACACTTGTTGCATACAACCACATCACTTGTGGTAGCTATAATATTTTTTTCTCTCCACTGTCATCTCCGCCTTGGCCTTGCCACTGCAACCCAGAGAGAGATAGTAGGTTTTCTTTTTCTATTTGAAATCAACTTATTAATTCTGGTGTCATGGAACGACCTGTGGGTAAGGGTGGGTACGTTTTTCGCTTCATAATTCGAGGGAAATTTTGACTCGAAAAACTGAAATTCATATACACATATAAGTCACCATAGTACAGGTCGCAATTTTAGTCCGATAGTCACGAAATTTAAAACGAATATTAGTACTTAAACAAAGGACCTGACCTATTGATTTCTTTGCGAATTGGATCTATAATAGATCCGGTACATTATTTTGGTTTTTGTTTTAGCAATAAAATTCTTAATTTCCTACCGATAGCTATAAAATTTAAAATAAATATTCATTATAATCTATTATAACTTGCTGTAAATTTTTGGTGTAGATTAGTCAAATGGTACTTCGAGTAACATTATTTTTGTTTTTATTTTCAATACAAAATGCCTAATTTTGAATCAGTAATAACGTAATTCGGAACAAATATAATTATATAATTTATTCCAACATGTTACAAATTTTGGAACGGATCAGCTGGATGGTACTTACAATGCAGCTATTTTGTATATTATTTTGGTTAAAAAATTCTTGATTTTGAACCAATAACTAAAAAATTTTCAAACAATATTGAATATAATTTACTGCAACATGCTGGCAATTCTGATGGAGATTGGCCAGAAGGTATTTCCAAAAAATTTATTTTTATTTAGATTCCAAAAGAGATAAATGTTTTTAAATGCCTTCGTATAAGGTGAAGACTGGGCAACTATTAACATGTATACCATATTAAATGTTTTAGTCCACTCTGGCGGGTACTGAAACGCACTTTTTTTTTATAAGCTTTTATTCTACTCACTATACTGCGATTTTAAAACATACCAACACTGCAGCTAACCTTCCGCAAAAAAGTAATGTTTATTTCGCATGAAGCTAAAGCCAAAAACAAAATATAAAAGCTTATCTTTTAAAAATTCGTTTTTAACCTAAATTTTTATTATTTTAATTAGGATTTGGCTACGTGGCCATTTTAACCAGCTTCTGAAGCATGTATCTGTCAGATTTTGGTAGTAGTAGGACAAAGTTCAATCGGCTAACCTACGGTCTACTAGCATAAATTTTTCAACCACATAATAAAATACCAAGCCACCAATAGAATTAAACCGATTACATCGCCATTTTGGGTCAGGAGTGGGACGGTAGCCTGTCTCAAACTCGCAAACTTTCGATCACAAGATCGAGCACCTAACCAATACTTTTTATAACGATTAGATTAAATCATTAAAATATTATTGACTATTCGAGTAAATCAAACACCTCGAATATTCTTAGCAGGTATTCGAATCTGCTATTAATTTTACTTTACTTCGAGGACATTTTCTATCAAGAGTTGCTACAGTTAATCACGTATTTTAGTGTAAAAACACTACAAGTTATGATTGGTGGTTCTTCGAAGCAGTTTAGCCAAGAAAGATAAAATTCTCAATTTAGCCAACATTTTCACAAAAAAATTGCCAACGTTTAGAAAATGATAAAAATAACAAGCAAAAATAAATAAATTTATTTTTCGCCGGTGATAAGCGTGTATTTTCCAAATTAAGTGTCAAATTTTGTAATGACTGCAAATCGAAATCTAGCGACAACCGATTTTGCTAAAATTTAACATCACACAATTCCTTAGTAGTTTCTTACTACTACAAAAATTTCGAGCCAAAATCTATTTATTTACGGAAATTATAGGTATGCCAACATGGTGGATTTGCAAAACTTTGAGAACCCTTACCTCCAAAACTAGCAGATGATTTTCAAAAATTTAACACGAATGTATAGCCCATAAAAGCCTCTAACACTTCCAAGTTTCATTGCAATAGATTAAAAAAACGGAGGCTCCACAGACTTTTAAAAATTTCCAAAATTATGTAATATATTGTGTACAGAAGAACCTGAGTGACTTATACCTGTATTCCTGACCTACGACTCGGGATGGCACTTTTTCACAGGTTCCACCCTTAAGTCGCACCATTACACTGCATGTAATACACCAATGTATTTTTTTTTTTTAAATAAAAGAAAATACACTAAAAAAGTCATATATTAGCACGATTTCACTAACTTCATCCCAATTTTCCAACTGAAATCGAGCCAGGAGGTAAGGCACCTCCCACTCAAAGATCTCCCGAGTATAAAAAAAAACCAGATAAATACGTAGGTAAATGAATAAATAAATAAAAATACAGCGAAAATGTAATTCAAGTTTTAACTTCTCATCACTTTTGTCATTTGCTTTCTTCATTTTTGTTATTTTAATGCATTTTTTCTTCGAAAGGGTGATTTAAGGAATTTCCGAATTCTTTGAGACTGGCCGCTGGTTAAACAAATGTTCACAGAAGGCCTGCGGAAATTTGTCCGTAAAAAATAAACTAATATTTAGAAGAAATTTTACTGTTAAAACATTTATAAAGAAAAAAAATCAAAGCTTTTCTCAGTTCTCCACTTCATTAAAATCATCCAGTCAATGTGCGTAATAAAAAATAAAAAGTCTAGCCTCCTTCTCTGTGCTTTAATGAATAATGAACTGATTTATAATGTAATATTATTACGCATGAAAAAAAAAAAAAAAAAAAAAAACCGGCTCGTAAACCTGAGAAAGAATTGGATTTTTAGTTAGGTATCGTTACAGTTTCCCACGTCCATTTTAATTTTCTCTCCGCAATACTCGTACGAAGACAGACGCAGTTTCAAATCACAGAGGTTACACTGTATTTCCTCTTAATTTTTGTAGGGAACGTTTTACTGTTTACTTATATCGTAAATGCAGCCAAATAGCCAATGGAAAAAAGGGAATGAGAAAAAACCAGTCAATGTACAGTGTATATGTCTCAGAAAGGAGAAGAAAATTGAAATTACAGATTAGCATTCAAACGTTGTATTAATCAGATAGGGCTATAGGTGTAGGTATTTAATTTTCGAAGTTAGAAAATGAAATCAAGGAACAGCATAACTTACAAGAATACAACATTAAATAAAGCTGCACTCTATTTCATCATCAACGGTGTATCGAATACGCGCTAAATGAGGAAAACTATATAGGCCCAAGTGATCTGAACTCATCATGGCGAAATATAAGCAAAATAAATGTTTCAAGGTAGTACTCTGGCAAAAATATTATGATACCCACGTCTTTAATTACCGTTGAAAGCTGTAAAATTTTTATTTGAAAATAAGAAAAATTGAAAATATCTTGAAGGAGACCATGATTTTCGAAACTACCGAAATATAAGTATAATATGCATCCGCGAAACAAGAAGTTGATCCTCTAAATACGAACTATTTCGATAGAATAAATAATTTTCTTCAGAATACAAACTTTACTAACTTAGTATAATTGTTAAGTAATTTTATTCAATTTTATTGTAGGTTTTATTTTTGTTTTTTGCTTTTTGCATTGACTTCTCAAAATTTAAAACGGATTACAATTTTAGTATTTGTAGGGCAAACATGACGAGGATTCGAAAGTAGTTTCATTGAATAGACAATGCTGAGAACGTGACGAACGAAATAAAATGGTGAGATTGACTGATTTCAAATTATATTGGCTATCCTTCATTAGATAATGAACGAAGCTAAGTTACACGTAGGTATAGCGGCTGTATAATTTTTGATCATACGATGGTGACAAATTTTGTACATTTACCCATAAAATGGCGACAACGGGCAAACAAACAATGTTCATGAAACAACAACCTGGTAAAAGATTAGGAGGATAGCCACAAATAAAACTTCGGGTGTTTGAAACCGGAAACCCCACGGGTCAAAGAAATTTTTGGTGAATAAGCAAAAACAATTATAATAATTTTTTGACTTTTTTGCCCTCAAACATTATTAAAATTTCGAACTCTCAGATCGTTATTTGATAATGGCTAATGATAGTTGAATAGTGTATAGGTACTTATCAATCATCTCAATTTGTCAGACGTATCTTTGACTGCGACCACCAGTTTTGCACTGTATATGTATATATGAGAAGTACGCGTATAAAGAAATTAAAGACGAACTTGTCTTCCTCCAATATAAATTTGTTCGAAGTTGAAATTTCAAAACGTTCGACGTTATCAGTTATATCATTTATTACATATAGGGGCGGATTAACAATTTTGACACCCGGAGCCAATTAAATTTTGCCGCTCAAGAGTCCTAGACCAAACACAGGACTCATATTTTATACTTTTATAATAATATAAGTGGTTTCACCGGTGGCCTCTCTCACAGTTGTATGCTAAATCAGTACAAGAAGTAAGTATCATAACAATCAAAAATGGTACGCTAAAATTCACTACACTTTAAAGGTCAAGGAGTTATGAAGCTTTAAATGCTGGAATGTCGAAAACATGTAATTTCACCTCAATTTTTTTTAACAACTAAAGTACACGCTTAGGTACACTTCTCCCTCCCAAGATACAAATGAATTTTAGCCCATATCTTGGATAATTTTTTTTCTCGAGATATAAAAAATTATGTTTGGAGTTTATAGTTAGGAACCCTCATGCCAAATTTCAAGCTTTTAAAACACTTAGAAGTATGCGAAAATGGCGGTCAGACGGTCACAGAGATTCGTAGCACGTCTTAAGGATTTTATACGAATAATAGATAACAGAAGACGTAATATAACTTGAGCTTTTGAGCACGGCTGTACGCGAAGTTCATCTCTGAAGGGGAGGTATCGTATCGTAAGACATTAATAACAGAATTTCGTGAGCGGAGTAAGCTGAATTTTTTTAGGTTTCTTTGGTGTTTTAGAATATTTATATATAGCGCCCCCTCCCCTAGCGTACGGCTCTGAACTGGAGCATATATGAGTAGGATGTTTTCAGGCAGATAAAAAAAGAGTAGAAAAAAATACAATATCCTATTCCAACTGTTGATTGTTTTTTCGCATGAAAATTTTCCATGTCAAACCATTCACGAAAATTTTCCGCCCTGGACCTATGGCCCCTTCGGCTCCCCCTTAGATTCAGCCCTAATATATATTAGATGCTTTCGCCCATTGTGAAGAGTTGATTTCTCGTCAACGAATTTCCAGCACATATTAAACATGGAATTCTCATTAGTGATGAAAACGAGCATTTGTTTTATTTTATGATTATTCATTTTCAAGGATTTGCTCAGCAAATACTTGAAGAAGAAATGTTGGACATTTAGAAATATATGCTCATATGAGCGAATGTTCGAGAACTTATGAGCATTTTCTACACTTCTAGCATCTGGCCTAAATGAATTAAAAACTGAAAATGTGTTGTTTCCCTCAAAGGGTCAAAATAAATCTCGAAAAATATTTTTTCACTGTTATTCTGAGACCACACTAGAGCAGTCTACAATACAATTGCTAGTTTACAACTAACATCGTCCTGTTTTAAGATGAAATAATGAAAATGCTCGAGATGCTCAGCAGGCTTGAGCCGATATTAAATGCTCGAGCATTTTAAGCATGAGCACGTGCTGAGCAAATGCCTGAGCATATTCAGCATTTTCTGATTAATAATAAATGCTCGAGAATTCACCATGACTAATTACCATTGTGGCTTTGCTCCGGATGGACTAAAGTATATTTGAGAAATATGTAAAAATCAATTCGACACCATTTGACTTCGATCATGATATGGGTATATCGATATCTAGCAGCTATATCTCATCTATGTTAATCATGCATACCAGGATTATAAAACCCTAAAATGAACAAAGACTTTATAAACTTATGCGCAGCAGGTCGTTTTTCATTTGTTAACAATCTATTAGTCCTTAGAATGTAAAGTTATCTGGAGACTTTGTTGTGAATCCTAGTAAATCCAGTAAAATCTGTGTCCATTTTAGTATTTTATAACATTAATGTTGGTACGAAGCCATTTGACTCCTTTATGGACGGGTTTTTGTAAAATCAAAAAATTAAATTTTAGACAATTAGTCGGTTGACTTTTCAAAGTAAAAACCAGGTCAATAACTTCTTGACCCAACAGATGGTCACAAATAAGTACGTAAAAACATATTTAATCCCACCTGACTACCTTAGAAATAGAATTTCATAAAATCAAAAAATTAATTTTGAAAAAATTAGTCGAATGACCTTTTAAAACATAAACTGGTTCAATGTCTTTTTGTGCGCAAAAGATATTGACAAATATGTAAATACACATTTGACCTCATTTGACTCGCTTAAGGGATCGTTTCAGAAAATCCTGTGGTACTGAAAATCTTTAACACGGTAGGTATAATATCTTCAAAATTTCAGATTAATATGTTCGGCGGTTTTGACTGAGCCTTGATGAGTGAAATAGGTCTGTTAGTCAGTCAGTCAGGGCTCTATTTCATAAAAAATACATATAAATTAACAAAAAAATATTGTTTTCAGAATGACGTAAACCAGTTCAATATTCAAGAAAACCACCATTTTCAAAATCTTTTACACCAATACATTATTTATTTCTCCGACAAGTTCTCAAGTTCTCAGCTTTTCATAAAAATTTTTAGTATTCACGCACAAATTTCCAAAATTCATCACATTACAATTTATTCAGTAAGCCTTCTAAGTTCAATTATCAGGTCAATGACATTTGAAAATGTAGTACGAACTGCGTCAGTTTCTACATTCTAATGCATCCAGACAAATTAAGGTAATAGAACATAACATTTTTTTAGTCAAGCCACAATAAAGATCATTGACTGAACGCAAAGGAGATGAAAAGAAATATGGATACCAAATAATAATATTATGAGTTGACACTTGACTGCGTTATACTAAATTGAATATTTTCAACCCATCGAGCAGAAATCCTTAATGATATATAGTTACTACATTTTATTTAGTAAAATTTCATGATCAATTTTTGTTTCAAAACTACAGAAGAATACATTTTTTAAAGCTGAGTAGAACGAACGCTCGGTAGTTATTTTATTTCTTTAGCATCCATTTTTTCGGATGTAGGTATCATACTGAGATCGATCACAGTATTAAGACTGGCTCACGACGATTTTATGCACGAATTTTTTCATTGTGTGAGTAATGAATGCGACATCAGAAAAAAATTTATAGACTTACAGGCAGTGGCGTACCAACGGGAGGGCTTGGGAGGCCGAAGTCCGCTCCAGAGCCACCAAAAAAAAAAGAGAAAAAAGGTAAGAGGAAGTATGAAATTTAAACTATGTTCTAATGATCTAATCTTCCACGCTTCGCAACACCAATAGCGTACCCTTGATTGTGCTTTGAGAAGGAGTTGAATTGCGAAAAAATGTTTTTGCTCCTTCCGTTCCCAAAATTTGGATTATTCAATCTTTTTCATGTTCGTCTCATACTTATATTTTCTTTTTTTTTCAGCGTAGAGGGGAGATGATGTATTCTTCCCTGGGATAAGTACACTCCTGATGACCACCACTTCAGCCTGATTAGGAACGAGAAGAACGAGAGTGACTTGTATGGATAGGTGGGAAGCGTGGAGATAGGAGTGAATGAAAGCTGATATTTAATTTTTGCATTACTTAAATCCTTCTCAGCCCACTCCAAATAAAAATCCTGAGTACGCGCCTGCTCATAAGCACCTACTAATATAGTAGAAATTCAAAAATTTGAAGAATACTATAACCGTTGATTTAACAGACGTGATCATTCATTCTTTTTGGTATTTACACAATGTTTGTACAGCAGACAATTCACGTGAGCATTTTCGAGGTTAAAATAAAAAAAATGACGGGAAAAGTTAATTTTGTTATTCTTTAAAATTAAATTGTAGTTCTAGGTATAGTCTAAATCGATTTGATTACACCATTTTTTGAGGACGTCAAAATTTCACGTAATAAGGTACAGGTAATTGTTCTCGATCGTAACTAGTTTCAAAAATAATGAGTCAAATTTCGCACTGAAACTTCGTCTTATTTTCAGAATACGATTTTCCATCAGCAATGCGGCCAATTATACCACTTCCACCAAATTATGGTATGAAAGATGGAAAGAACTGGTTCTCTGCAACTTAGGTGAATAACATCTCACACAAATTCTACAGCACAAACGTCGCTGGCAAGTTTTTTCACACAGATATTTTCTCAAATTTACAATATTGTCTGCAGTGAGTAAATATGACTGAAGCAAACGATGTAGGTACCTCGTACGAAATCGTCATTACGCTTGATTGTAGGAATATTTTTCATTCCCCGTGTGCTCAGCACACGTAGCATTAATTGGTAAACTATACATACTTAGGTAGTTATACTTATTTCTAAACTGGTACCTAATTTTATGGGACAATTTTTGATCTCTTTTTCGTGAAAAATGAGAAAACGTCATTAAAATTGTAGATATTGATTTAATAGCAGCTACCTACGCAACTATACACTTAAAATTGTCAAAATTATTTGCAAAAATACAGTACCTAATTGAAGAAAACGACAAACAAAAACCATTTACTTCGATCATAGTAATTTTTGGCCATCATATGTGCCCATTAAAAAAAAAAAAACATTTGATTAAATTCAGAGATAAATGTATACAATTTATTCTCACTGCGGAACTCTGTTTTTAATGGGTAGCCCTTTAACTAATTATTTTTTTACAAAGTCAAAACTTTTTTTCTCTCTTTAAACAAAATAATTTTTTTTTTACTTCAAACACCTTTATGAGTCACGTACTCGTTCAGACAGAATTATGGCTCCAGCGTTTCTTCATAAACACGAATACCATGCGGTGGAACCCATTTACTTCGAAATTCATTCAAATCATATACTTTACAACTGGAAACCGAAAAGAAAAATGGATTTTGGAATTCATAAATTATTATTTTTGAAACAGGAAAAGTAAAACTTTCAGTGATAAGACAGACTTACCCAGTGAACATAGATATATTGTTTTCTGCAAATAAAATAGTAATTTTTTCACTGAAGAAAATTTCAGAATAAGAATTTGTTTCCTAAATACGTATTATATTCAACGAAAAATGCTATAAACACAAGGTCACGAATTATCTGTTCGGCTACGTACCTACGTTTAAATTCTGCAATAAGTATAACTATAATTTTAAAATTTAAATCGAACAATAAGAATACAGGGTTATTCATGTTATCCAGCACCATAGGACATTAACACTGAGGTGCGCGATAAAATGAATAAGTAGGTATGGTAAATGTAATACGATTCTTAAATTTTATTATATGTCGCACCAAAATTCAAATGTAAAAAATTAACATATTCAAATAAATTGTTCAAAATGACTACCAGTAGCCATGATACCATGAGCGTAAATTGCTCAGGAGAGCAGGATCCAAATGAATTTTATCCCCCAAAACATTTATTGCAATTTTCTCTTTTTTGCTTGACACTTATGAAATTTAGAAAATTTTTTTAATACATATACTTACGACAGAAGGTTCCAGAGATGCCAAATCTTCCAAATTTCAAAAATGATGAACAAAACAAAAAGGTTATGAAATTTCCCCTCTCCCAAATGTAAAACCCTATTTGCGCCTATGCATGATATAATATCATAGGTGTCTTTGGCATGACCACCAAGGTCTCCTGATTTCAATCCGTTGGATTATTTCTTGTGGGGTCACATGTCATCATTCTCTGATTTACAAATATGGATCATATTATTCCCCTTTAGAGAGATTTGGCAATGCGATTACGATAACAGACTACTGGGCCAGAATTACCTATGCTCTTTTCTCAATTAGACCATGTTCAAGCTAAGTTTATTGATTGCCTTGGGTACCTACGTGACATGGCTATTGGTGATCATTTTGAACATTTTATTTGAAAACGTTCATTTTACTTATGAATTACGTGTAGGTACATTAAGTTGATTCCGTAATATTGTGTATTTCGTGATTTCCTTCAGGTATTTTACTTTTGAATTTTGATGCAACATAATTGATGAATTGTATTACATTTACCTAACTCGTTCATTTTATCACGCACTGTAATGTTGATTTCCTGTGGTGTATGATAATATGTATAACCCTGTATACATTATTTGATCAAAATGCACAACAGACATTCTCCCATGGCCGGCAAACATAGCAGTACTCACGTGTCCAAGCACCGGATGAGAAATTTTCATGAGCACCACATGAAAATTTCGGGCCATTTGAAAATTCATCAATTATGTAACGATTAATGATGGCAATTATCAATATTTTTCTATACTGATAGGAGTGATACACATATAATTGATATTTTTATTCCTACAGTCAAGGGCAGTGTGCGAGTGTGAGTGAGTTGAGTAGCCCATTTGTTTGTATTCTTTTATCTGAACTACCCTCATCTAAATGTGTATCTTTATCACAACACCTGCAGTTAAGAAGTTTTACTTTTTCACCTGGCTATAGGAAAACCGGTTTTTTATTATTAAGAAACAAAATAAATTATCATGGCTTTGCTTCGTTTTTTAAATGAAAAGAGGAAGGTGCTAATAGTGATGATAGAATTAGTGACAGTGACACAAATGTGATTTTCCCAACAACCACAATTCTCACCGATACTAAATGCGAAAGTAATTGTGAACATTTTAATTCAAGCTCTAAAAATAATAGTGATTGTAAATCAAGTTCTAGAAACAACAGTAAGTATCATAATATTCACAGTATATTGATTAATGATCACATTGTAATTTGCTGTGTAATTGTTAAATGGTAGAGCTACAGCACATCAGTTTTGTTACTTTTGTTTTTATCTTTCTGTTTATCAGGTGGTGGATGAAAATTTCAGTCTGCTTGGACTCGAACATATTCGTGGTTAAGTGAATCAAAAGAAAAAGGTGGCAGAGCTATTTGTTTAATGTGTACAGAAGCTGCATCCAAAAAGTTACCATTACCAAATAATAAACCAAGCCAAAAAACTAAAGTTGCATTTGTCACTGCAGGATTCTCATCGTGGAATCCTCTAGAGACTTTAAAAAATCACAAAAAGTCTCAATATCATTGGGAGAGTACACTGGGGTTAGCCAATATGAAAAGAAATACTGTTATTTCACAAATATCGGTAGAAAAAGCAAACAAAATGGGAGCTGCAAAGGTTGCCTTAATGAAGATTTTTAAGACAATTCAGTTTATTGCAAAAGAGGGATTGCCATACTGAGGTATTTTCAATAAGGGTGACGAGTTTGAAAATTCTAAGTTTATGCAGTTGTTAAAATTACAAGCAACCGATGTACCAGAACTGAAATCTTGGATGAAGAAATCAAATCATAAATGGCTGCATCATTCTATTACTGAAGAGTTGTTGAAAATATTGGCTGATGCTGTTTCAAATAATATTCTAAAAGCTGTACATTCAGCCAAATATTATGCAATTATGATAGATGAAACATCGGATACTCGAAGATTGGAACAGGTGTTGTTTTGTATATGGTATGTTACTAATGAGTTAGAGGTAATAGAAGAATTCTTAGGATTTTATGAAACTAAGGATACAAAAGCTGAAACCTCGTTTTTAATTGTAAATGATATTCTTACTCGATTTAATTTAGACATTAATGATATGAGAGGTCAATGTTTTGATGGAGCTAGTAATGTTAGTAGGGAGAAAAGTGGTTTGCAAAGTAGAATTTGAGAAATAAATGAGCTGGTGTTATTCGTTCATTGTATTGCTCATCGTCTAAATTCAGTGGTACAAAATTCCTTAACTGAAATTTCATCAGTAAGAGATTTTATTAGAACTATTAGACAGATAATTAAGTTTGTTTGTGATTTGCTGTGTCGTTTGAGTATTTTTAAATATATTCAAGATGAAAATGCGCCTTTGCTAATGAAGTCCAGCCCAATAAGTTGGTGTGTTCGAATTAAATCATAAAAACGGTTCTTGCTAACTATGAGACCTTGATTGAATTTTTTTTAGAAATTTCAGACAATGCGAGTACTGATGCAGTAATTACAGCAGCTGATTCTAGTTATATTCATAAATTGGAATTGTTCACTTTTTTTTTTCATTTAAAAGCCCTAATTTATATTTTTGAACGAGTTGAAAATTTAAATCAATTCCTACAGAAAGTAGATTTATATATGAAAGAATCTCAAAATCATATTGATAATACTACTTTCTTATTGCAGAAATGTCGAGATACTGGTTTTTCTACACTTTGGAATAACGTAACGCATGAGGCGAAGCAACTCAATTTACAATTACCTTCCCTTCCACGAGTTAGAAAAGCTCCAAAACGATATGATACTGATTATTCGCCTCATATTTTTTCAAATCACGAAGAGTTTTTTCAACGAACTTTTTAAAAATTATTAGATACAACATTAACTTCTTTTAAAATGCGTTTTGAATCCCAAACACTTTCCTTTTTAAGTAAAATTTAAAATTTTATTATTAAAAATACGTTGTCAGCGGAAGATGTAACTTTATTTTATAAAAATGACTTTGATGCTCAAAGATTAGAATTTCATGGTGACATGCTCTGAATAAACTAGATGTTTCACCTAAAAGTGTTAAAGACATTGTTGAATTTTTGCATACTAATTTAGAAATTTCTCATAACGTACCTGAATTGACAAAGTTAATCAAAATTATTTTAACGATACTAAATTCAACTTGTACATGTGAACGATCCTTCAGTAGTTTGCGTAGACTTAAAACATATTTGAGATCTACCTTAGTAGCTGAACGATTAAATCATTTAAGTCTCCTCCATATTAATAGAGAATATACGGACAAATTGAATTTAGAGCCCCTAATCAATGACTTTATTGACCTGACACAAGTTCGAATGAATATTTTTTCTAGAATTTTGTATTAAAACCCATACTTAATTTTACTGTTTGTACATAATATTTACCTATAAATACATCTGTACCTATGTGACTCATCGGTTAAATAAATTAATAAAACATTAACATTTTAAAATTATTGCTTAATAAAAATCAACTTTTTGTCATTTTGTTTGGGGAAATTTAAAAAGTGCCGGCCCTGCATTCTCCGCAGGATAAATATAATTATTTAAGCACGAGCACCGAGAGAAAATGTTGAGAGGTTGAAATCCCATTCCAGAAACAATGGCTACAGGCTATAAAATTCATTGACAGATAGAGCAGTTTGAAAAGAATTCTAGTTACGTTTTAGTTTCGAGGAGAGGTCAGTCGCAGACACGAACCTCAATGTGACATTTCGAATCCTACCCCGAATGTTTGTTCAGGCCAAAGCTGGGTGTAAGACGAGGGCGTCGATTGCGTCATCGCAAAGGGCGAGCTTCACATTTTTTCTACCGTCTTTTTTCACCCCTCTCCCCGCAACATCGACCAAGTCAGTCTATTTTCAAATGATAAAGTTTTCTGCTTGCCAAGAGGTAGGTCCAGACCCGCAGGACACTCCCTCATCTACCCTTTGTGTAGGATCACAAAGGATCACAAGTTACAGATCATTGTAGGAAACGTAGATGGGTATAGGTCACATATTTCAACGAAAAATATACAGGTACGAAAATACATTAGCATTTTTCAAATAATTGAAAATACTTTTCCTTTTTATTATACTTTCGAGATTTTTCATTTAAATTACGTATATTTATCAAGCAGGTATTTTCATTAATTTTCTTCATATCAAGCATGAATTATGATTGAATAATTCCTCTGACTTATAATAAAGGAAGCAAATTGTATGCCAGCCAAAGAGAGTTTATCAAGAAAATCAGACTTTAGTGAATTTAAATTAATCTAAATAACGATCCAATGTGGATGACCATCACAAATGAAATGTACGAGGACTGTCAGTTCAGATCTAAATTAATTCGCGCTCAATATAGGCCTACTGCAAATCATATTATGCGATTCAACTCAATTTCAGTCCTACCAATACATAACAGTATCCCCTACAGAAAGATATGGCGTCCATGCCAGTCTAGTCTCCATCATCGTGTTAGGTTCACCTTAACATGCAGAATATTTTCGATTATCAGTGGGTGACCTTGAAAAATTCTGTAATAAGGCACGCAAACTACATGAAATGAGTATACTCACGTCTTAGTTGGATCATCATCATCATCTGCTTCAGCTGTCGACAACATATAATACGATTTGTCTTCACTTCGAGAGATATCACAGCACTGAGCCTTCTCCAGTGTTTGAATAGGCGGAAACATTATCCACTCGCAAGGTTTTCACAAAACTTCCACAAAATGATGACCTTTATAAAAATAATAAACTTTATATCGACGACATTATATGCCTACATTATCGACCGAAACATTCACAAAGAGCCGCGACCGACGACCGCACCACAACACACAAAAATTCACCATTCACGTCACACTTTTCTTTCTTTGTAACCAGAAAAAATACTAATAAAATAATCGCATTTATGGCACTTTTTTCATCCGCTGATCAGCTGCCCCGCGGTAATGAGTGTAATCAGATTTCGGCCACCAACCAATGTTGACGCGAACCGTATAACCACTTCACTGTGCGAAAAAAAATGTATTTTCTTAAACATAGGCGATAGGTAGATACCAAGACGACCGCGTGGTGCCATAATCTTATAGCTCTCGAGTCTCGACTCCACCGAGAAACGTACAACAACTTTGGTACCTTACAACTTTCATGTTCACCCGCACACCCGTTAACCGCAGAAAAAGAAGTAAAAAAAGAAGTAAAAAAGGAGAAAAAAACAACACACACACACACACACACACACACACCACGAACACCACGCACAAGAGACGATTGGTTGGTCAGATTTGACGTCAGCTCTGGTCGCACCGGCTCTGCATTCGTCGCAACTCGCAGTGCTACAGCAGCTATAGCTGTAAAGGTGAGAAACAGTGTGGCGTGTGGAGGAGACAGAACAGAAGAAAAAGAGGCGAAAGAAATGTCTTAACAAAAGTAAAATACGTGAAGAAAAAGAAGAAGGTAAAGAAGGTAAGAAAAAAGAAAAAAGAAAAAAGAAAAAAAAAACGTGGAATTAAACTTGAAAAACGAGTTCCTAAACTTGATGTGCACTGTACCGCAGAGTGTGTACAAAATACAAATCCGATCGATACTTTATCCGCGCGAAAGAACCCACACATACACATTTATAGAGACTCAACCTCGTACACCCACCACCCTTTTTATAATTCCATCCCCCCCCCATTCATGGTAAAGTTTCGAAATGAAAATGTTTTTTTTTTTCTTCTTCTTTCGCTCGAAAACTCGGAAATTGTCTATTTTTTTCCTTTCGCCTTTGAAGGGTGAAGGGTGTGGTTTCATTGTTGGCCATATTTTTACTATACGCCGTACGCACGTCGGTGGAAGTCGAAAATTATCGATTGTTTCCGGAAGAAAGGGAAAAGAATTGCGTCGCCTACCGCCACCCGCACTCGAAATGCTCGTTTTCTTTCGTTTTTCCGCACAAGCCGCAGATTGGGCCCACATTTCGCACCAAACTTAACCCTGCTGTCGTATTTCCATTTGCACCCACCTATAAAACTATGGTAGGAGAGCATTGCGTAAGTATATAGCCAGCGGAGAAGCCTTTTTGGCGTGTGTCAGTAGGGTAGTAATATTAAAACCGAAACGACGTTTTGAATTCGCATAGGTATTATAGATGCGCGTACTTCATGTCGAAATGATAATTTAATAATTATATTTCTGCTCCACAGGAACAAAAGTCAAAAAAAAATTCAAAGAAAAAATTTTTATCAAAAACTAGGACTAGCTAACCATGAAAAAATAAAAAAATAAAAATTACCTAACTAAAAGTTAAAAGTAATTACTTTAACATTTCTCCAGCATGATGTACGCACTGGAATTATTGATATCAGCGCTCTTCTCCTTTAATCATATAGGCATAACTGCTAGTCTATATGTGGACTTGTGTGTCAGTTCCAATCAATTTTAGTATAACAATTTTTAGTTAGCCCATACTTCAATAATTACGCAGTGGATAGTGCTTGAAAAATTTTAAAAGCATTAATTATATATTTTTAGAGCATTTTTATAATTTTTTTCTTTGAAATCAATTAATCCAGTTTTTAGATAAATATCCTTTTTTAAATACGTTTTCGTTTCATTTTTACAATCGCGTAAGTGGTAATTTTGCTTTAAAACAACAGATTTTTAAACGCAGGTAGCTCAAAAACTACCTTATCGATTCTGAAAAATACGTTATGGTACCACCATGGGATTAACCTCTAATATGAAAAAATAAATGCATCATAATCGATGCCCAAGTTATGCTGGAACTAACATAAAAATACAAATACAAAAATCAGATCGATGACTTCCTTTTTTTTTTTTTTTTTTGAAGTTTGTTAAAAACGTGCTTTTTTAATGCTCCACATGTCCCTGTTTGGAACTTGGTAAAGCTAACTACTGACAAAAAAACTGAACCTTGTACGTAAGAAATTGATCCAGCCGTGCGAGAAACTATAGTGTGTATACACTAAATCATATTTTTTCTCATTGTATTGAAATTCCCTACTTTTGTTCGGTAAAGGCTCACCAGAAAATATATTTTTTAGGTGGATGTTGCAAAAAATTATTTTTAAAATTGGGAGATTATTTTTGGTTTTTTTGTATGGACCTAATTCACAATTGTTTAATGTTTCTTTTTATTATACGCTTTTATTCTACTCACTCAATTTGTTGAAGTACACGGGATGACCAACTTCAGCGCTGTTTTCACGTGTTGCAACACATGCATACATACTTTTATATCCATTTTTATCAGTTGTTTTTGTTTTCTCTTTCACTGGTATTTCTACCTTGTTATTACAAACTTTTATTCTACTCACTACTGCCATTTTAAAATATACAATACTGCAGCCAATACTGCAGTCAACCTTCCGCAACAAAATAATGTTTATTTCGCATGATAAAGCTAAAGCCAAAAAATAAAAAAGTGTAGGTATCTTTTAAAAATTTGTTTTTAACCTAATTTATGTCCATTGCAATAATACAACTAATACAGGTAAAAAATTAACAATAAAAAATGAAAATATTTTTTAATAAACAAATATAGGAAATATTAAGAATTAATGAATCAATTAATTGATAGGTGTTGATATTAAATTCTCTCTCTCATTTACTCATTCGTCATCATAATCGTCACTCTCGTATATATATATATATCATATGTTCCACCTTCCATTCTAATCTCTCATCTTAGTTACGATCTATGCTAGCGCTGCGCTTTGCCATCATATTATTCGAATATTATATTTTGCTTATTCATTTATTATATTTCTGTAACATCCTTCTGGGATTTGAATCTGGCATTATTTGGGTGGCAAGTCAAGCTTCTACCTTAGTGCCGCAGCAGCTGGAAAAATGATGCTAATTATAACGCTATTCTAACAAAAAACGATGTTAAAATTAGTAATAACCTTATAATGACAATATTAGCAATCTGGTGGAAGACACTTCTCTATATTTGAGAAAATAAGTTTTAGTAGAATAAGAAATTGTAAAATTCATTCCATTATCAAATGAATACCTATAACTTCATAGCCAACAATAATTTTGGGTTCATTTATTTTATAATAGCAATTCTTTGATAACGAATTACGAAAGTTCAACAAGAAAAAATATGTGTAATTCAATACTAATAAAGTTATTTTATGTATTTGAATAATATTATACACCCAGTAATTGTTTGATGTATTGTTCATGAGAATCTGTCCAAGAATTCTCTAGTTAGTGTTCTACTAATAAAAGTAAACATCGAAAGTCAACAGTAAAATTACATAGACTATTTTAAAAAACCGGTAGCAAGAACAAAGTAACCTGGCTATGATTAGTCAATTTAATGTTTTTTTTAGTACGGGAATCATTTTTGAATGATGAAATTTCAGCTCTGCTATGGCATCATCCTGTAATCTGCAATATGAAATTGTAGGTCGGTGGTTCGAATCTAACATGTGGAATATTTTATCAATGTTTTTTAGGGATGTTTTTGGGGTTACAATTAGAATACAATTAGAATTTGAAGTATGTGATTCATTCATGACATAGGTGATGGGATATTTTGAGAAGATACAGGGAGGCTGGTCCATGATATGCCACTTTTGGGGGTGATAATGGCAGAGAGGTTGAAGCAGGTGGGGCTTCACCCACCTACTGGAAACCACCCTGCCATTGCTGACATACAAAGTGGCACGCCTTGGCCAAGGCCCCCCACATTGTACGAAAGATCCTTCCACTGGTAATATGCTTGAGTGTACTTTAATCCATGACTTTACATGAGAAACAGAAAAAACCAATCGGACCCTCATTGTTTGCTCCCACTACTAGCTTACCTATTTTAAATAAGTTGATGCACATTGATAAGAAAATGGTTTCAAAAGTTAATAGGAAAACTTTATCCCACTAAGTGCCGTTTGTACGAAATAATTAAACCCTACTCATTGGGGGTTCAACTATTTGGTACGACCAGCAATAAGTAAGTGCTAGTGTCATTTGCGATTCAAATTGCCTTCACTTTGAAGAGATAACACCACAGAGTATTAAATATCATAGAGAATGCATGTTCATTTAAACGCTGGTCCCCAATCCTTTGGTGCCAAATTCGAATTTCCTTGCCCCTCATTCAGGCTCATTTAATTAAATAAATAATTAAATATAACTATTAATTTCGAAATTACAATCAACGCGGATTTCTAGATAAAAATGAGATTAAAAATAAAGGGAACCTTATCAAAGGCGGATATTTTGAATACAAAAAATTCCTAAAATATTGATTTTTTCGATATCGCTAATAGGTATCGTAACTCAACATTTGCATCGCCATTATTACATTTAGCTCTTATGCAGAGACAAAATGCCTATAAAGAGACCTTAAGCCTTGGTATAAGACTTTAAAGAAACGACGCATAGTTCACGTCTCAATTTTTCCAGTCTCTTCAACCCTAAAATACGACGCTCAGATAAAATAAAGCTTCGAATTTAAGCGCCGTAATCTTATCCTTCGTCCAACGATTTAATTTTCCGCATCCATACGCAAGGTAGGCCTCCACCTAAGCCCACTGTAAACCACATTGTCTCACCATTGAATATGCATCGTTGATTTCGGACAAAAATGCTCCAGCTGACAGCAGCACACGACGAGGTCGTAATTCCTTTTTCCACATCGTCTCAAACTGCCGATTTTATATGTGTCACTGTTTGGCAGCAAATTATAGAACTCGGAGTGGATTCATACAAAACAAAACTGCTCTGCCTTAACGAATAAGTTACCATAGGTAATTTTTTTTACGTCACATCAGACGAGTATTACGTGATGAGAAGGAGTAAGAGCGATCATATTATCTATCTGCTGGAAAAAAAAAAAAAAAAAAAATGGAATAAATTAAACGGGTAAAAATTACACATGGCTGCCGCAGCACCATTTTTATCTCGTCGTCTGTATTCAGTTGAACGCATGTTCCGTTTATGTTCGTCAAGTGATCGGTGAACCTGTTGTATCGAAGAGGAACTCAGTGAGGTAGGCGCGTCCCGTACTGTTGCAGGTATAAAATAATCCGCCACTGCTACTATAGGTACCTACCTATTCTCTTTCAGGTTGATCTTCCCTCTCCTCTCCTCTCCCCATCATCGAATGTAGAACATACTATAATACGTTTTCGTAGATGAACTATGGTAAATGTGGCGGAGTGATACGGGGAACTTCTACAAAAGAATACAAAAAGATACACGTATTTATACCTAACCTTCTTTGCTTGAATCTTCTTGAGAATATAGGTTTCTAGACGTGGCTTTAGACTACAGGTGAAACGAGCTTATTTTTCACAGAAAATGATTCCCGACGAAAATACTATGTAAATACGTGTTTTATATAGGCCTATGCAGTATGCACTGTATCGCTGAAACTTGCGAAAGCGAATCGAACGATACAGATTAAGAAAAAAATCTAAACTAATCGTTCCAGGCGAACGTTTTCAGAATTTTAGCAAGCTTAAAGGGAGTTTGGAGAAAAAATTAACTGAAAAAATTAAAATCTAAATAATAGTAAGTAGGAAAATAAATGATATTTGTAATTAAATTTTTCGGAAAAATGTGTTTCAGAAATACAGTCATGAAGGTGACGCGTTTTCTAAAACTCCCCTCCAACAAACCTCCACACATGGTGATCGGTTAAGTACGTCCAAGAAAATTTTCGCAGTTTTTACCACTTTTAAATTTTATCGAAGAAATCTATAATTATAATTTATTTAACAGGGCCAGATGTTTTTTTTTTTTTTTTGTTATTTTTTCAGGATAATTTAACCAACTGCTTCCAAGGAAATGTATTCTGAAATATTCGACTTAGTTTTATTAGAATTAATTAACAACGTATTTTCGCTAATAATGGTAGTGGTATGGCATGCTTTTTAATCGCTTAAATTTCAAAGAAAAAAATATTTTAATATAGGTAGTTATTCCGGAGAAAAATGGTGATTTGCATCTTACAACGAATAAAAAAGTAAAAAATAATTTTTAGGTAAACGCTTTTAGTTAAAGCGCTCTGAAAATGAGAAAATAAAATAATTTTATTTTGTTTCTATCATCTAGAAATGGCATCAAATAAAAGCGTAGGGCGGACAACAATACCCAAATTTAATGAATTGAAATTTATCCGTACCATTCCATACCAACTCAATTTAACCTGGGAGGAGAACATAATTACAAGCCTCTGAGGGGTCCATATAATTTTGATGCGTATCAGAATGGGCCATATTCCTAGACAATCCTCAGCTTTCAAATAAAATACCACTTCAATGATATTTGATCTGTGGTTTCAGTACTTTACCTATAAGGGAAAGGTTACTTAAGTGCTTTCCCTGAGGTAAAAAATTGACTAAGAATATGGCCCTGTATCAGTCATCTTTCTTCACTACCATCAATATAAGCTATATTGAAACAATAGCATCACACTACTGACATTAAATTCCTATACTAATTTGTCATTATGTCCACCCCATGCTTTTATTTGATGCCATTTCTAGATGATACAAAAAAAAATTATTTCTTACTTTTTTATTTTTTATTTTTTAGTTTAAGAGAATTATTATACTTGGTACTGACATTGCGGACTTTATCTTATGGGTACCTTTATGCATAGAGAGAGGTTAGATGAGGTGAATTATTATCACTATAATAAACGAACAAGCCGTTAATTCCTTCATTAAAATTATTTCCCAAAATTATTTTTTTGATATTATTTCGCCAATTATTCCCTCATGTTCGATGCTCATACGTTATTACCCACACAGCCACACACAGATGCAAAAAAAAATGTTTGTTGCTTTTGCTGAAACAACAAATTCTACAGTGTTACCTATAGGTATGCCAGCAAAAATTCAGGACTGGCACAAACTAAATCACCTGTGAATGGCGCTCCAGGGCTTGTTTTTAAGTAAAACTAATAATTTTTTGCATATTTTTTTGTATTTGTTAAAAATAAATCAAACAATAATGCTAGAGGTAAAGCTAGAGTAAAATTTCTGGGAACCAAAATTTCGTCATTTTTTCTTTGAATAAAAATAAGTATAATTATTTTTCCATATTTTTGAATTTTGTTTGAATGGAGGATCCTTCATCAGGATTTGGGCACTGAGGAAAACTATGACCTACTTTAGCATTGCCTTTAGATAATGCAGATGAACGCCTTCAAAATTAACATCATCCTAATGTAATGAGCAATAATGTCAATGACCAGGCATTCACAATATTGCCTGAAACATTGGCTTTTGAAAATAAACTTATAAATGATAAAAATTAAAATACAGTAAAACCTCTTAAACATGTGATCATATAAGACGTTTTCCCAAGTAATAAGCTTTTTTTTCCTTATTCCTTGATTTGCTATATCAAACCTACGTAATAGTTCCTAGAAAGACGTTGTTAGGTAAGACATTTTCCCACATAATACATTTTAAAGTAGGTCTGGCCAGGTATTTCCAAGAATTTGGGCTACACTTTTCTGAATTCACCATCCTATTTTTAAAATGTTTTGAAAGTTCAATTTTTTTGGGTATATTGTACAGACCGAATTAATAATCATATTGTAACGGCCAAAAGAGGTTGTAATGTACCTATTTAGAACCACTTTCAGTGTTACACCATACGAAGAATAGTATTTAAATATTCCTTGATTATTTAAGGTATTGAATTTAGTTGTCCACAGACTATTGTAGACCTTAACTTTGTACGAGACTAAAATATAAAAAACACAATTATTATTTCAAACATTTTACTTTGAATTTAAACAATTTAACATATAAAATCAAATATTGGGATAAGTAAGTACACGTAATACTTTAGAACATATAAAGAATTAAACTGAATTAACGGAGCATCGATTGTATCGTTGCTAGGGTTTATATACCCGTTCAGGGTACAATAATATAGAGTAACAGGTGTTTTTAGGTCGCTAACAGTGGCGACAGGATTTCACAGTTTGTGACGTTTCAGATGGGTAAATTGTATATTGTTTATGAAAAGTATAATGGAATGTTTTGGTTAACATTGAATACCTGTAGTTTTGGTATTTGAATCAGTGTTAACGAATACTGTTCGTCATAATTAAAAATAGACAAAAATATATGTTACACATATCAAAATTTCTTTCCCTATAAAATATATATTTTTTTAAAGTGTTTAATTAGTTTTATTGAATTTAGCCTTTTTTCCATTTTCCATGTCTTACACTTTCTTGCATAATACGTTTCTTCACCTTTGTCCCTTGAAAACATATTAACGGTGTTTTACTGTATAAAAAATTAGGTCTAAACTTTGTTTTTTCAATAAGACAACTTGGGAAGGTTTGGTAGGTACTGTTATTCTGATATTTTAAGCACGTAGGATCATGAATTTATTGTAGATACCCACATCTATGTGGTCTTGAAACACCAATCTATAGGCCTGTACTGCCCACGTTGATAATGTAGGCATTGCTTGCTGTAGTTGAACCATTTGCCCGCGCTAACAAAATTTGAAAATTTCTCATTTTCTCCCAGGACCCACAGGTGGGAGGGAAAATCGGGAAATTTCCTGTAAGAAACAAAAAACAATTTCCTCTATTTAGTCATGCCTTCTCTGAAATTTGAGTTTTTTGAGTTGAAAAAAGGGTTGTGCTACAAGCCTCCCTACGGGGTGGCTGCGGTAAAGTACGACAAGATTCAAATACTGAGCACAATAATCACACTAAACAAACCCAAAGACTGAAAGAAAAGAAGCCATCAAGTTTCTAATTTCACATGCAAAAAGGGAAGTATCAATACTTCATATTCGATGTTAAAACTGAAAATAAATTTCAGAGTTTCAAATGTTTTCTTAATTTTCCAGCTGTAGATCACAACTTTTACATATCTAGGTACCTATATGAGAAGGCGATCTACCTCCAAAATATAACATTTTTCGCTGCTATAGTAATTATACATAAATTAGATAGGTAGGTAGGTACTATGAAAGAATGATTGGAATGTTCAACTGCTTTGTTGAAAAAGAATTTAAATGTTGGCTGATGGATGAAAAAAATGTGCTGGTGGAATGTTAATAATCTACGAATCGCATGATATAATACGAGGAAAAATCTGACTGGATAAGATAGAATAGGTAGTAGGTATTGTGCATAAGTGGGAGCTATTGTGATATTGTAAACATCGAAGCTCTATAATGTAAAAGCTCCGTAACGCTAAAACTGTAATGAAATCATCCAATTCCATAATTAGGTACCTTTGTTCAATCCAATCAGTTTAAATGCTGAAATAAAATAAGATTAACTTTCTTATACGTATTTCGAACTTTTGTATTTTTCCGGTAAACACACCATCATTCCCGAGATAATTTTTATCCATGCAAAAAGTATTTGAAGCGAATGCTGAATATAAAAATGTTTTTAATTCCATTTGTATTCACAAAAAAAATAAATAAAAATAAACATAATAAAATTAAAAAAAAAAAAAAAATCTACTTAAAAAGAGACGAGGACAATTTCAAATGAATGGAAAAAAGTTGTGCATACAGGAATGGAAAGGTATGGTTAGGTATATAGGTACCTTGACATAGTATTATTTGTTAATAGCCTAATCTTAGTGGAAATAATTAAAAAATATTTCTACCGCGCATCAACCTGAGTAAGAGTATATTTTTCAAAATTGTCAAATTTTATAATGGCTGTTATTCGAAAACCAGTTGACCGATATCGCTCAAATTCAATACCAAACCAGTTCCTAATGGTCTCCAATATACATAAAAATTTCAGTCTAGTCTTCTAATTTACGGGAGTGACGTGATGACAACAAGATGGGCTTGCAACACATAAGAACCCTCTCGTTCGAAACTAGCGGATAAATTTCAAAAATTTTAACACGAATATGTATCTTATGAAAGCTTATAACGCTATCCCAAGTTTCATTGCTATAGTTCAAACAGCGGGGGCTCCACAGACTTCCAAAAAATGCCAAAATAAGAAAAAAGTAGAAATATATGTACAAGCCCTGAAGCACCAGTACACAGCACTTTAGATTATGCTGACCTTAAATTTCTGGTAACATGTAGAATTTGTTATTTTGGAAGAGACAACGAACATTTTTTTGGTGTCTGTAGGTGGTTGTGTGGGTAGTGGCGCATGCGCATTAAGGGAATAATTGGCGAAATAATATAGGGAAATATAATTTTGTGAAATAATTAACAGCTTGTACATTTATTACGGTGATTGTGTACTGAAGAAATTGGGTGACCTACATGTATATTTGTGATCTAAAACTTAGGATTGGCACTTTTCAGTCTTGCCACTACACTAAATGCAATAGTTGTATTTTACAGGAAAATACACTAAAAGAATAAATGAATGTAGATTCAATTAGACAAGGTATCAATTACAAATGGAAGATTTGGGAGAGAAGGATAGTGCCCTGGGAATTTTTCAAGGTTTTAAAAAATGGACAGAAAGTAATATTGATATTTTTGTGATTGGAAAATTGAAATTTCTGGGTGTAGTATTTAACCATACTTCTAAAATACAGCTATCAAATGCACAGTGTGTTTTCAAGTCGATATTAATGCGGGAATCTATGAAAATATTGAACTTGAATAATTCAGTCAACGAATGCTCCAAAGGACGATCTGGAGAGAAACTTTTTGGACAATTCTTTGGACTTCAGGAATTTGTTTGGAAGTACAATTGAAGATGAATATACTAAAAGTCCCCGAATCTCCGAGGTGAACTAATTCCAGGGCAACCCACAATGTGTACCTTTTTTCGGTTTTTTGTGTGAATGGTTAGTTATGGGGCTAAATCAGTTCAGTAAACACATATAAATAATAAAATTTCTTAAAATAAAGTTACCATACATTGTTTCCTTATCCCTTATAGTTTTTGAAAAATTTACCTGTTAATATGACACTTTTCTTCAAAAACAAATTTTATCGGACTTTTTTTTATAAACATGGCCTAGTAATTGCTTAATCTCTACTTTCATAGAAAAGCACTCAGAAACAATGATTTAGACCATTGAATTATCGTTCATGTGAGTTTATAATTTTTTCATTTTCAGGCTTAAAACCAACTGTTCGCGAGATGTTTGCAAAGAACTGAAACAAGGTTCATACTTTGGGACGTCTTGTATGTTAGTCCACCTTGCATATTCGGGGACATCTCCAAACACCTTTAAATAAATTTTAGATAAATTTCAATAGACACTGGATGTTGTAAACTATACCTTGCACAAAACTACGAGAAAAATAATAAAATTGTCATGTCCTCGGAATCGTGGAAGAGAAATTTTGCAAGAATTTTTTATTCTCCAGTTGTCACATGAACTATCAAACCAATAGATACTAAATTTCTACCAGATTTGGTCTCATATGAGGACTACCTTTCCTAGAAATTTCAGCTCTATCTTTATTGTAGTTTTCTCATAAACGCGATCAAAAGTTTTTCCGCCAACTTTTTTTTTCCAGTTTTCTCAGAAAATATAGAACCAATCGACACAAATCTTCTATCAAACTTGAGACTATATGAGAACTATTTTTCATAGAAATTTCAGCCCGATACCTTTCATAGTTTTCTCATAATCGTGAAAAAAACAATTTTCCCCGTAATTTATTCTCGGAAACTACTGAACAAATAGGCATCAAACTTCCGTCATATTTGGTACTTTATAAGAACTATTTTTCGTGAGAATTTCAGCTGTAAGGCTTTCGTAGTTTCCTCAAAATCGTGAACACAAAATTTTCTTTAGCCATTTTTCTACTCTAGTTTTCTCGGAAACTAGGCACTGAACTAATAAGCACCAAACTTCATTCAGACCTGCTCCTATATGATGAATATCTCTCGTGAAAATTTTAGTCCTATCCGTTTTGCAGTTTTCTTAAAACCATGAATCCAATTATCAAAAAACGTGGGTTTAATAATAGTTTTTGAAGAAAAGGATGATATTGACAGGGAAAGTTCTCAAAAACTATAAGGGATAGGGAAAAAATCGATGGTAAAGTTATTGTAGAAAATTGTATTGACTCTATCTTCGAACTGAACTACTTTGGGCCGATGATGAACCGTTCACGAGATATTTGCAAAAAACTGAAACAACGTACACATTTTGGGTGCCCCAGAGTTAGCTCACCTCAAAAATTCAACTCCAAACAAATTCCAAAAATCCAAAAACTGTCCAAAAATTTTCCTATAGAAATCATTTGTTCACTGGACTTTAAATTATTGTCCCACATGTGTACAAAGATTTTTTCAAGCTGATCATAGTAAAAATGTATTTTTATTTAGCTAACAACCAAAAAAAAAAAAAAAAAATGAAACGAAAAAGGAAAAAAAATTTTCTCGAGTGAAGTGCTTGAAGAAATTCTCATTTATCTCGTAGGTTGGTTTATTTTTACAAATAATTATCGTGTTAAGAAAATAAAATTCGATTTCCGAAACTTTTGGAGGCATGATAGTTGTAGCCTTATTTAGAAAATATCCACTGGAGGGATTCTCCCTAAAAGAAATGAAAGAGTATCCAACTATCTTTCTTACTCTTATTCGAGTCATTTTCATCATCACTCATGTAGACAGTCTTTTTACAGACAGTGTACGTAGGAGGTTATATGTTTGGTATGTCCTATCTCCGGAACTAACAGAATTTCATTCGCTCAAAACAAGTGTCTTACTTTATAGATTTTAATGAAAATAGACTCAAAATATTCTTGACCATCTGGAGAATGTTCTAAGCTATTCATATTTGAAAATTAAAAAATTAAAACGGTATGATTGATGAAAATGAGAATAGAAAGATTGTAAAAAATTATTGTCGTAAATTTGGGCATATCCACCAATAAGAGTTGCTCATTCAGATTAACGCCGTTGGTTTTTTTAAATTTACTGTACCTAGTCTATAGCTAAAAAAAAATGTTCGTATACCTACAATTAACTTCTTTTTTTGCATAAAATGGAGAAATACCATACATTCCGAGGCATTTATGTTATCTTTTTGTTTACCACGTAAATAGTAGTGAATATACCTATATTATAAGTAGCAGAGGCAATTCAAAAAAAAAAAAAAAAAAACGTTTCATCATCACAAATAGTTGAAGCAGAAAAACCTGTTTTTTTTTGTTTTTTTTTTTTCTGACTTGAGTATATTTAGGCAGCAGTTGTGCCGAAATATTTTCGCAGTAGGTATTTACTAACCTAGTCGATACATTTTTTTGTTAACCGAAAATTCAACGACAGATTCATCGTGCATTTCACAAATATTTCAACCATTATTAATATATTATTTTATATTTCGCAGCTGATTGCTGAATTAGATGCAGCGAATTTCCATGTTAATATTCTCCATTTTAATGTAACTAACTACTTTACGAACGTAATCTTCGTATTAGCCTTCAGTTAGTTTTTGCTTCATCTGTTAATGCCTATCCAAATCCAAAATACTTTCGTAGGTACGTAACTAACTTCGCCTGATTATAGCTTAACTCATTTTAGGAACGGTAGTAATTGATAGCTAATATTCTGATAACGTGGTATTAAATAAATGATAGAAGATGGTTTTAATAAGAAGATATTACGTCCCATCCACGAGAATATTTTTTTAAATAAAATCTACCCCGCCCTCTGTTAGCCTTTGTCTGCCACTGTCCCAGTTTCATCATTTTTCTCTTAATTTATCCTTCAAAATATTACATCTCGGTATTTTTCAATTATTTTATACAATAGTACATGAAAGATTATTCGCACAAGAAAGTAATCAACAGATTATTTGCATGTTCTGCCTTTTCATATGCACACACATATGGGTAAGCCAAAACCATGGCAAACACTGACAATTTTAGAGCCAGTCTGGCTGGTTTATATAGGGGCTTATTTACACGCACACATACACACATACGTAATAAATACGTACGTCTGTATATGAGGGTGGTTCGTCATTTCTTGTCAAGATAAGAAACAATGGACAAATTTGTGTGCCAAATTGTAACATCACAATAATTGTCTGATTAGTCACAGTTCAGTTTACGTACTTTACTTGCAAGTAATTACGTTCAAACGTTTTCCATGCAAATGTTCTAATGTCATAGAGACATTTATTAGCCAGCCTTTTGGCAGTGACTGTTGTTGAGGGGTGTGAGCCCCTAACACCTCATACGACTGTAAAGTCCCCACAGTACCTATCTATATCTATATACCTCCTTACTCGATCAATTCAAATTTGAATATTTTATCCCAATCTAAGGCTAAACTAGACTAGTGGAAAACGAAGTGAGGGTGAGGATAGGCGGGGTAGGGCCACTGAAATGATAAGGGATACAACCTACCAATGACAAAAAATGAAAATAATTAAACAGCATAGCAATATTATGTTCCGGAGCGTTGTACTTACCTATAGATAAGTTACACGATTTATTTGTGAATTTGGCACTATGTGTTCGTTAGTATAATTATATGTACATTAGATCCTATTGGATGTTATGTTACAATGTTCTTCGTGAAAAAACCTTACTTTTGACGGCATTTATGGATGATGGAGGGGTTCCAAGCAAAAATTACAAGAATACCACTTCTGTCGTTATAATTAACATGGATAGGCGGATACTCCCTCTCTAAACGGAGAGAGTGAATTTGAATCGAGTAAGAGAAAATCTGGATTTCGGCGGGAGTTTCCAAAAAAAAAAAAGTCTCTGATTACCAACATTTTTCAATAATGCATAAGTTTAATTTTATTGGTCCATTAATAAAATGACAAAAAAATACCGACGTACAGTGTATAGGCTAGGCCTATAAGATTTACAACTTTGCCATTTTTGAATCTGTACGTATTGATGTCTTATAATTATTTTATATTAACTATATTGTTGTACCTATATCAATTTGAAACTGATTACACGAGTAGATTAGAAGAGGCACTGATGTACCTATACTCTATATATACATGGAAATTTCCAGTAGTACTAATCACCTCCGGTACAAAAGGGCAATCATTAAAAATTATTATAATGGTTTGTTGACAGTGATCATAAATATTTTGATAATAAATAATTATAAATGAAGGACTTGGAAATTGTGCGTACGTTTCAACGATATATTGCTTGTAAGTGAATAGCCTACATGAGGAAAGAATAGTTTCTTATGTTTGTTATCACGTACCTACCTGCCTATGTCGAAATTTGTTTTAATTATGTTGTTATTTAACTGCGTTTAAGAACAGAATTTAGCTTTGTTTTTGGTTTGTACATCGATAAACCCGTGAATAGTTACCGAATTTGCCACTAGAGCATTACCAAAGAGCTAGGATCGCAATTACGGGTAAGGTTACGGCCCGAATACGAGGACGACACTTAAGTAATACTTATTTTAAAATTATCAATTATATTTATACATAAACATGTACAGATATAACTTCGTTAAGATAAGTAATTCTTAAGTCACAGCTGATTAAGCTACGTGTTTCTGTGTGAGTACAACGGAGTTTGCTAGGTTTCAATTCACACGTTTTACACTTATAAAAGCATATTTATATAAGGATGAAAATTTTTTTAAACTTCACATTATTCCAGTTTCTTCTAAGTCACAAAACTACGAGAATTTTAACAGTTTTTGTGAACTGTCTCAGATACCTATGTAGCCTACAGTTCCGGGTCATTTTCCCAAATACGAATTTCCCGCGGAATACAAATTATTTTTCAGAAGAAAAAAAAAATCCAAGTACACTAACCTTTCACAATATACCTAAAGGCACAAAATAAATTCTTTTTCATGAACAAAAAAATTCACCTCTTCGTCCCGATACTTCTAACCTTCCACAATACCAAAAGATGCGCAAGATAAATTCTTTTTCGAAAAAATAATAATAATCCACTTTACCTAACCTCTCACTATATCATTAGCCGAATTTTTATGCTTTCATTGTAGAGAAAAATCAAAGATTTTCGGGTGTTGTCCATTTAGGAAATTGAAATACGAGGAAAAAATTGTCGGGAAAATAGATTTGAGAAAATGTCCGGGAACCGTAGCCTACGCTACTGTACGTATGACTTAAAATACATACCTACTTAATTATTTTTTTCTTTCGAACACTTCGTTACAGTTATTCATTTTTAAACATAATCACCAATTTTTTTTCTCACTCTTTGAGTTATTTAATTATTTTTTCTTCACGCTTTAAAGGTACATTTCATCCTTTATCATTGTGTTCTATCTATTAGTTTTAAAATATTTGACATTGAAAAACTGTTTTGAATAAAATAGCCACAGAGAAAATTTTATCCTCGAGATGTCTATTTTAAACCATTTAAAATATGGACTATCTACTTCCAAAAACCTATTTAGGTTTATGTTGAAAAATATTTTCAAAAGTTCCCTTGGATGAATGAACCTACGATGCACCCATTATTATATTTTCAGGGAGAATAATGCCAGAAAAAATGTTCAGTCGATCAACAAAGTATGGCTCAATCTTCCAACAAATTCTCTCGCGCCGTTTTATTCTACCAAAATGAAACACCTGATGGTGAAAGAAAACGAAAAAATAACTCTACTCTCTAGTCTCTATCATCTTGACCTTGAAAATTTCGACCGCATTATAAAACGGAAGATGAATACAATAAATTAATTCCACGCTCCTGTATACTGGCGTTTCAGGGGTTCTCAATAAAAATTAATACTTAATTCATCTATGATTCCTGAATATCTTATTGAGTGTACCTATACTTATACCTACCAAAGCCTATTGGTTAAAAAATTTCCGTTATCTTTTAAACAATTCAATAAGTACCTATATTTGGCATAAATTTCACCAACTAATTTGAATTTTTTAGAATAAATAATTTTGGAACTGGTTGGTTCAAATGGAAATGATTGTATTGCACCCAGTAAATTAGACAGATAGGTAGATCTGCTAGAATTCCAATTATTATTATAATTTTTTTTTTCATTCAAGTTTTCGATTATACTACGAGTACGTACTTAACTACCAACATCCAAGCCCAGATTCAGGGAACAGGAGGGCCACTAGTCTCAAGCTACCACGAATTGAGGGTCTCATATTTAGAAAAGGGAGAGAGACAGAGAGACAGAGAGAGAGAGAGAGAGAGTGAGAAAGAGAGAGAGAAGTTTTAGAATTGAAAAATATTTTTTAAAAAAATGTTTTTTCCTTATTTTGCAACAAATGGGGAAAATATTGATCAAAAATTTAAAAAAAATAATCAAAAACATATAGTCTCATACTTTGGAGGAAATCATTTTTTCGAGAAATTTTCATCAAATGGGCCATACAATATATCTGATGTATATCAATCTTAATTTTGTCCTATTGCTACAACATACTGAAAATTTCGATTAACTCTCAATTTTTAATTAAGAAAAGTTCTCGAGCAGAGAGTTCTTCCCGAAAAGCAGGTCTTCAAAAATCATCAACATTTCAAAAGGAGCAGGTGCAGATTATAAAATGACATAAAAATTTATCAAATAGGGGCCGATATATTACATAATCACACATTTTTTTCAAAAGATCTGTTTTTGTTTTTTTTTTTGTTTTTTTACTATAAGAAAAAATAAAGAAATAAAAAGATTTGAAGCACGATTAGAAGTGGTCGCATATTATACTATACAGGGGCGGATTTAAGGGGGAGAGTCAATGAAGTGTTTTAAATAATAATGGTACATGCTCTAGTTATACTAACTATTGTATAAAAGTCCAAAAAAGCAGAGCAGTCTGAACCCTTTATCTCCAAAAACAACAGCTCTCTGCTTTGCTAAAGTACTAAAATACAGATTGTAAAACACCAAAAACAGTAAAATTTTTATTTAAAACTGTGTAAAGATTTTCCGGCATCAATTTTGGAACAAATTGCTAGGTATTGAATAAAATAAAAAGACTAAAGAAAAATCAGAGAAGAATAAAAGAAAGAAAAAATAATGAAAATTGAAGGTACACAAAATCGACACAAAAACCATTGGGTAAAATTGATTACTAACTTTGAAAAGAGCAGGTTCCAAACTTAAACTTTCAAACTTAATTAGGCAAAGTTCTCCGAATACAGCTTTTGAAATGAAACTTTGCAAAAAACATGAAAGAATAGTAATCTACGTGAAGTTAATATTTTTTGAAAATCTGTGAAGTGAGAGATGCTATAAAATTTGAAGACAAAATTTGTCCCCATTTGAAGTCCCTGAAGTTGTGGAATAAATGGGTGGGTAAACCTCGATACGCACAGGCATTTAATATAGATTTGCGTATTCCTTTTCGTTACCATTTTGGTAAGGCAGCCAACCTTTTACAACATTGAAAACTGGAAACTAAGAATAAGCATTGCTGGGGTATAGGTTAGGCTACACATGCACATTATCTGCGAGTATGCTGGGATGCTACAACAGAGTTGTTGGTAGCGCTCTTCTTAGGGGATTTCCCCAATACTGAAATAGCCGGTTAGTTTCATAAGCCATGTTTCTACATCTTTAGGCAAGAATGCAGAAAGTTCTACCCTCGTTTTCTTATTTTGGAGGTGCCCTATTAACTTGTTTTGTTTGTCCATGCCTTCTTTGATGCTAACTTTTATTATGGCCTGGATTAGTTTTTCTCGTTCTTCAGACTGTTTGGAAGCGATAGATCAGATTGCTGCTTGTCTAACTAATTTTTGTGCTTGTTGTACAGCCATTTCTACAGCATTTTTGTGAACCGTTGTAAAGAAATTCAACTCAGTAAAGTATTCTAGATTTACAAATTGTAGGTTACCACAATTGGTGAAGCTTTTCTTTATTTTTATAATTTTATTTTTATTTTTAGCGTGCTTGGTCACCCTTCCAAGTGGACAATGTTTATTTGCAAGGGGGGTTTAATTTCCCGCAGTATTAGTCTTCATGTGAAGAGTCCAGTGAAGGTTTTTACTAGACAAGTGCGATTGCTCGCACTAGCAAGCTAATGGTATTCTGCCAGCTAGCGTTTTCACACCCACATTTAAAAAAATTCCTAAACTGAAATATCACGTTGGGATTACCAGGCTGTGGTAAACCTTGATACCCACAGGCATTTAGGCCCATATTCACAAACGTCATTTTAACCTCCCTTCACTTAAACTTTACTTAAAAATGACTTTTGGCACAATTTTGTATTTAAGAGTGTGGTAACATTTTATTTTTACATTGGAACTCTGATAAGAGATACAATGTTCCTACATTTTTAAGTATGAAATTGTGCAAAAAATTTTTTCAAGTGAATTTTAAGTAAAGAGAGGATAAAGTGACATTTGTGAATATGGGCCTTAATATGGATTTGCATGTTCCTTTTTGTTACCATTTTGGTAAGACAGCTAACCTTTTACAACATTGGAAACTGGCAAATACTGATAGGCATTGCTGGGGTATAAATTAGGCTACATACAAACATTATCCACGATTATTGGAAAAGATAGCCGCGTGTTTGTTTCTTAGCCTAGCATTTTAACCATTGTACGTATATTTACATATGCGTGTTCACACTAGGCTATATTTGCAGCATTTAGGCTAAATAGAGAACAAATTTTGTAGTTTGTCAGTTAACCCATGTGCTACGAACATGCATTTATGCTTTAACGTCCATAAACTTAAGTGTGTGGACTTCGTGATGGACCAAGTCCAAAGTCTGTCAACTAGGGCCGAGCCCCAATGGAGAAGAGGAACATAATACCATAAAATGGAATGAAAAATCAACATAGAATTGGAAAATTTTTGAAAAATATCTCTATTATTTAGGACTTATTCATTAGGTACCCAGTTCTATTGATAAAATTATGCTTAAATATTATGGAGAGGAGGTTGTTCAAAATATTTGAATTTAACTGAATTTGCACTACTGACAAAAATCCGTGAAAAGCTATATAGCAGAGGTGCAAGAAACTTTTGACATGAAAAAATAACATTAATGCATAAATTTATGTAATAATTATTATGAAAAAGCGAAAAAAGTTTTATCAAAATACAAGAATTGTATTTGAAGAAAATTGCAGAAGGCAAGTTTTGAATTTAATTTCTCCTTCGTAATATCTGATTTCTTAAAATTTTGAATTACGCAGATACGTACTGCAATAGTGGATGTTATAATATGCATACAATAATCCTGAAAATACATTATCATTTTCAATGTATTAAGAAAGGTGAATTCTGTTAATTTTTTTCAATCTACAACCCAAAACTCCCCATGAAATATCTACGATCGTAAAACTGTAAGTCGGCCCCCTGTTACTTTGTATCGCAAAATATTCAGTTTCCACCAGCATCAATTCCACTTCCTGCCGATTAAAAATGTCTTGTTGGGGCTTCGGCTTTCACAAAATTCCGGCTCCTGGGCCCATGTACTTAAATCCGCTCCTACTCAGGTATACCTATCTAAATTACGCACCTTAAAGTTGAATTAATTGCAACTAGCAACCTTGGATGGCTGAATAACGATGAATATTTCGATAATGAAATAAAAAAATGACAATACAAAAAAGAACAGAGACCTAGGTAGTTATCTACATTCTATAGGTATGCTTTTGAATATATATGTAAGCTTAATAGAAAACAAGATAACCGGAGTGCAGTGAATCGACGAAAATGGTGAACCGTAAACTTTAACCGATTCGATTCACTATGGTTAGCGAGGGAACGTATAATTTTGAACCTTATGTAGTGGGTAGAGTCTTATATATAATATGAGTTTAACGTCCAGGAGACAATAAAATGTTGTTGGAGTCACACACCTGTACCTCGTACATGTTTCTCACAACTGGCGTTGCCTCAACACCAGTATGTCCACTACCGGAGGTAGTGGGAGAACCCCGGCGCATCGCCTGTGCGCCGGAGCCTCGTGGGCGGAACCACGATACCTTATACGCTACCATATATACCATTATTATGACGTATACATGCAATTATACAAAGAGTAAAATAAACGTGAGACGATTATTAAAATCAAATTGGCGAGACGAAAATGAAAGATAACAGTATCTAACGTGAAGAAAATTGTTATATTAAATGGTGAGAGATATTTAGGGAATTAGGGGCACAGAAGATACCAACCAGGAAAATTATAGAAGTTCAAGTTCAAATTGTTTATTAAATTTTTAAGAATATGCAGTCCCCCAGAGATTAATATATATATATATATATATTTTTTTAAAAAGAAAACAAGAAAAAAAATATTTATTTTAGCGTCCACAATTTACAAAAGAAATATTTGGCACACGATGGCGCTACTAGAATTTTTTCTATGGGGTTGCAAAACGAAAAAAGTGTCTTGCTAACAGAGACGTTCCAAACGGAGGATAAGGAGGTGTCCAACCGCCAAAGGTTTTCTCAGTTAGTAAATTAGGGAAAAAACGCAACACGGTCGGAAAAATCGGTAGTGGGCATCCTCGCTTATAAAATAAAAGAAAACAACTTTAAAGCAGCTGAATTCCGCTAGAAAACCTGGTTTGCCAATTCATCTACGATTCTAATCATAAGTTCATTACCCCAATTAAAACATAGTATCTACCAAATTTCTCAAAAATTATGAGAAAAATTGTAGATATTTCAGAGTTATTGGAAAACAATTTTTCCCTCAATTTTCTCGGAAATGACTAAACCATTCGACACCTAACTCCAATCAGGCCTGGTCCTACATGAGGACTACTTTTTCTGAAAACTTAAGCTCAGTTTCTTTCGTTGTTTTTTCAAAAACGTGATCAACATATTTTCTCCAGCAACTTTTTCTTTTCCACCTTCCTCGGAAACTACTCAACTAATAGACACCAATCTTCTATCAATCTTAAGATTATGTCAGCCCTGTGGCGCTGGACTTTGGCTTGTTGCCAGCCATGGATTTTTGCTGACATAGTTGGGTAGTGTTGTGGAATTCTTTGTTTTGGCGGAAGCAACAAAAATTCCTTTTATTTCGTGTATTTGTGTGGCCATATGGGTAGTGGTGCACACGCATTAAATATGAGGGAATAATATTTGTGAAATAATTTTTACAAATAATTTCAGTTGGTTTGTACGTTTATTACACTGATGAAGACTATATCTCGTAAAAATTTCAGCCCGATATTTTTTATAGCTTTCTTAGAATTGTGGAAAAACTCATTTTCCCAGAAATTTTTATTCTCCAGTTTTCTCGGAAATTACTGAACAAACAGACACCAAACTGTTAACAGACCTGGGGGGCTAATATGAGAGGAGAGCAAATCGAAATCTATTATAGGTTTCCTTCCTAATTGTAAATATTAGAATTTAAAATAATTTCTGCATTTTACAGTTAATTTTTATACCTGGTATTCTGCGGTAGAATAGAACCTAATTACCCATACATGGGATCGATCCGCAGGTTTCAAATGTAGATCAGCCAAAATTTTCATTTAATGTTTTTATTGAATCTTTTATTGGGATTCTGGCGGTCCAAATTAGGGAATGTATCACTTTTGACTGGCTTATGTCAGTGCATCAGGTAATTTGGCTGCGGAAACATACAAGAATGCGGTGAATAAAAATCCTAAAAAACGATTGCTTCGTTAAGAGAACTTTCATTTTGCAGACTTTATCCATTAATCCATTAAATTATTAAATTATTCTGATTTTTTTTTCACATGCTTTTCTGTAGCTTAAAATTGTACATTAGTTCTGATAGAACAGGCAAACTAACAGAATATCTGATGCATAAATTTGTAATTGTAACTGATTAATTGTTTAAAGACTGAAGTTGAAATGAAAAATAAGTCACTATCATGAAATCTTTATTTTGTAACATATTGGGAGTGAGACTTTTTTTTAATTTCATTTTTTCGTTTGAGAGGGTGGTGATGTGGGAGCAAGCCAAGAAAAAATTTTTTCAGTAGGAACTATATGGAGGCCTTCACCAACCTTCAGTCTCTGGCACCAGAAATCCTATATCCCACTCTGTCACCAGACCCCAAAAACACTTTTCTCCGAAAAGTTTACATATTATAATTGTATGGGATAGAACAAAATTTGTCAACCAACTTTATGGATTAAAGTGAAATTTGGTACGTGTGCACTGAGAAGTCCGAGACTTTATGACTCAAAAATAAAAATTATTTTGAAATTAATCTGAAGACACAATGTGACGACATCATATAAGCAGTGAAACACAAATTCGGACAATATAGTGCCCAAATCCCACCTCATTTTTAAGATAGAATATGACGACAGTAATCAAATTCAATTCTTTTTCAGACAATATCTAATATTTTGTCAAGGTTTTATTACAGAGCCGACAGATTTACATTTTGATAATTTTCTACGAGATGATTTGATTTAACTTGCTTGATTGATAACATGCGATGAATATGGTGATATACAAATTCAATAGAGAGTAAAAACCCGTCAGATAAAATGCATGTAGCCAACGTCCATTTTGATTTATTGCTTTTACTCTGAGCTTTGCTCACTGTATGCTGAAATATATATTTGCTATTTTTTTGTGCTTATATTTCTACGCTTTTTTGTATTATCTGTTCGCATGTTTGACAACTATTAGCAGACAATACAGCGGGGAAACCTTGCCTACACAAGAAAGGCTACCTTGTAAAATGAATTCTATTTTTTACTCACTCTTGTTTTAACGATACACGGTACTAGGTTTGTTTTTACAAGTAGTCCTTCTTGTGTAGGCGGATAGTAGTAAGTCCAAGTCTCAAGTCGTATGTTAAAGTCCTCACATAGGCAATTTTATAAAGTGTACCATCTTCGCATGTAGATTACTTAGAACCTAGATTTACCTTTGTAGACACTAGGATGGTACTCAAACTTAGGCTAGGTTAGGTTGAAGACAAAAGGAAAATTAGGAATGTTCTTTCATTATGAAGGATCTGTAGTGACAACCAAATGTCGTTTCTAAAAATGTCATTTCATATCGCACTTCAAGGCAATCTTTTAAAACACCTGCGGGTGATGTATTTTAGTCGACAATACAATCAAATGGAGTTCTTATTATCTGTTAGGAAGGAAATTTGGTGTGTTACCGACAAACTTGTAGACAAGCTTTGTTCAAGATGACGGCATTGCTCTGTCAATAAAGGTTATGTAGAGCCTTCTTTTGCGCATAGTGGATTTGAATTTCGTCTATGTTAGTTGTTTATTTTTCTTGCCTCATCTTTCACTCACCAAAAGCTCCAAAGCCTAAAGTTTCAAATAGGAGTCTTTTACATAACCAAATCACCATCTCTTATGAAGACAAACAATTAGATGAAGACAAAAGAACTTTCTGATGGTTTCCCCTATTTGTTGTCTGCAATAGCTTTTTTTTTATTTTATTTTTTTTGCTTTACACTTTATCTGTTTTGTCAACACTGTAGTTCTTTCATAATTATAGTCTTTGACAAAATAATTCTGCTGTTTGTTTTTGTAAGTTTAGACCTTTTATGGATCAAAACTTTGTTAGGTTCTTCTGTCAACACTCAGCGCTCATTGCTGATTCATTCATCATATTAATTTGCTGACATATGAAGACAATATAAGCTGCATTCAGTTGTGTTCAAGAAACTTAATTCAAGTCAAAATGAATTCAGCCGTAGAGTTTGACAAACCTAAAAAATAAAATGTCTTGAAGTCAATATTTCAAGAACCATCGAATCAGTGTTTTGGCTGCATGATGTCTTAGTTTTAAGACATTGTTACGTCATTAGCATTTATACACCACCATACACGAAGGTTGACTTTATGAGCCATTTTATTTCGGATGCCTCAGTACTTTGGGTATATATCTTGGTCAAGTTCAAAGATGGGCCAAATCCGCCCATTAATTCCAGAATTATGACTTCTTGAAGTTGTACAAAATTCTTAAAACCTATGATGAAAACAATCCAGAATACATATAATTTGTGAAATTCTGTCTATTCTAAGAAAAATCTATCTTTCCAACTGGCGTGCCATCGGCATTTTTTTTACAGGAAAATGTGACCATGCTGAATGATGGCAAAACCAACGTTGCAGTGAAGATAAGAATGTTTGATTTATAAAGAAATTAAATACGAATACTGACCTTCAGAACAGCTTCAAACCGCGAACTAAATTTTTTTTCTCCCAAACTGAAGTGACTAATCAGAGAAAATGTAGCCGGAAATAACATAAATAAAAATGACAACAAAATGAAACATATTTTTATTACGTGTAAATTGATCAGAAAATAACGATAAATGTAATAATTGTACATTACATTATGTATATTCAGTATAAATGATGAAAAACGAGAGGAGAAAAAAAAAGAAAATTTAAAAGCTCATACAAAATTTGCAAAAAATAAAACGAAACGCTTTATTTTAATAATCAATAGTCGTTTTATAAAAGTTACACACAATCACGTTTTATTACGGTAAATTTTAATGAGTGTTTTTTATTTTTGAGAAATATTTTAAATTTTAATGCCAAACTCCACTCTTAAACAATTATAAACAGAATAAAAAAAAAAAAAAAAAATTCAACCAAAATCCGTTACGAACTTTTTTTTTTAATAAAAATAATAATAATAATAATAATAAAAAAAAACAACAACTAAATAGTAGTAGTAACTTAATTACAAATAAAATATGAATATTCAACAAATTTATGACTAAAACTGTGCCTGTTAAGCAAAGACCAACGAAAAAATTAAACTTTCTTTCACGTCGATGTAATCTTTATAATATGAATTCCAAAGAACAAAAGGGAGAGAGAGAAAAAGGGAGAAAGAGACAAGAGAAAAAATAGTGATCTTAACGCACAACACTCAAGTTTCGAAAAAATATACATACATATCTATATATTTATTATAGTCTATTAAAAGGCCAAGTTTTCAAAAACCTATTGGCAACTATCAATTTCATTTCTGAACATACTGACACACAAGTACAAGGGAGATATTAAGGTTTCATTTTATAACACGAGGATTTATAGCTAATATTAGTGATATTAGGAAAATCTGAAAAATAAATATGAAAGAACTGAAGATAAATTTTTCACCGCATTAGGGAAAAAGAAGGGGACAAAATTGACCCAATCTTGACTAATTTTTCGACACAAACGATAGAAGTACCAATCAACTTTGGTTCAAAAAACTAAAAGTAGTATTTTTTATTTATTTATTTTTTCAATTTTCTCTAAAACGGTAATATCACAGTATTTTTGGGTTGAAACTTAATTTAAAAATTTGAAAAACAAAAAAGTACGGATTTTTTTTGTTTCGATTAAAAAAAATAAAAATTTAAGATTTGTGAAAAAATTTTTTCTTTGTTCAAAGATCAATGAAATTTCTAAAGGGACAAAGTACTAAAAACAAATGAAAATTGTGTTGAGAAAGTCAATGGGACATGGGATAGAAAAAAAAATTAATTTGTACATTAATCAGAAAGCAACAGACTTGTGTAGGGAGTTTTTTTTTAAAACTACCAAAAATTTTCATTTCTTGCTTCAAGGAAAAAAGAATGAAAATTGTGAAAAAAAATTATAACAATTTGTCTATTTTAGAGTTTAGTGAGGTCTGGGGATTAAATTTAATCATATACGGTATCTACCCAATTTATTTTTTAGAACAATATTATACTAAAACAGGTACTTGCTGTAAATCCCGCTTTAGTTACTTTCAACGGAAAATGTGACGATAAAAATTTATTTTCAGAATGTGAAGAACAAAATTAATCCATATAAGACAAAACATGGTTCTTTATCCATTTTTTTTTTTTTTTTTAGGTAAATTCAACTTTTTTTTTACTTGTGGATTTTTTACATGAAAGTTCTACTAATACAAATCAATAATTTCAATGCAAAAAAGGGATTATGTTGGCACATGACGTTTTTCCTTTTCATCTTCGTCTACGTTCTGCTAGCACCACTCGTTAGCCACCCATAAGAAGAAAAAAACCCGATGAGGTTCCTCATATTAATCGATATGATAAATAAAGAATCAAATTATCACTTCTCTGCATTAAATGATTCAAATTACATACAATCTTTTTTCGATGTTTTCGTTCTTGAAACACACAGGAAGTGCTCTCAATTCTAGAGAAAATGTTTTCATGTTTTTCAGAAATAAAATAGTTAAAAATGATATTTCCACTCTGAAGATATTCGTTTACAGCTCCGATTTTTACTAAAATGTAGTAAGCCAAAAATTTGATAAAAAGTTAAACTTGACAATGTCTTCAAAAAAGGAGTTTTATTTTCCGAAGCGAAAAATTGAAGGAAAAATCGGTTTAATTCTGAAATAACATCAAACGTAACAATCTTATTTCTGCTTCCGTCATCAAAAATTCAAATTCACTCATTTCCCGCGTCTATCAGTTCTTAAATCTACTTTTGCATCAACCATTCGTCGAAAAGTATCGTCAACCGGCAAGATGGCTTTAGGGCATATGCATCAATTTTCGGTTGTAGGAATGTATCTTTATACCCGAGTGCGATATTCAAAGTTGCAGCGATATATAAAAAATTCGCGATGACTACTACGAGTGTGACAAACGCGATAGGGTAGTTATTAGCATCAAAACCTTAACTTTTGATGACAAAAAACTGTATAATCAGCTTGATATACTACGAATTAAACTATAAACATACAAATGATAGTGAACTTGAGTTGGTTGTACCAACAAGAGTAGGTAGGTACACCAATTTTCTTCACAATTAAAAATTTATTTTTTGTCAGAAGAAAATCAGTTCACTTTAAACGAATATTAGAATCAAAATTTTCAATCAGGTAATCTTCAGAGTAGCGTAAAACTACATATATTAAAAATTTAATACATTTTTAAGATAATAACTTTTCGCCCGAATTTTAAGAAAACCAACGAAACTAAATAAATAAATAAAATTTATTGAAATTTGTGAAAATGAAGAATGAAAAGAAAACGGGTTTGTTCATTAATTTTCTGTAATAATCAGCTGTATGGGTAGTTATTAATGGCGTCTTTTCAAACAATTCTTCGAATCAAGTGGAAAGCCCAAACGAGAGGGATAAAATATAAATTAAAATCAAAACTGAAATTTTCAAACGTTCGGTAAATGTAAAAAATTCATCGTTGGAAATAGTCTCATACACGACTTACTTAAAATGAAGCGTCATTCAGAGTATGACCACCAGTTAATCAATTAACAATTTACAATGAGACTTCATAATTTCGTATGAACGTATGCAACAATAGACGGATAGCGTTCAAGATTAGTAAAACCCCAAAATTACTCTAATTTTGTGAAGGAATTTAATAGCCTCATGCTTATACGTTTCTTTGTCTTTCTGTTCGCGATAAAAACTACAAAACAGTTTAACAAAATACAAGCTGCATTTGACGTGACCCAGTTCTGTAGTTTCAGTGAAATGTATTTTTTTTTTGTTATAGAAATTCGTTTGGCGTTAATGCAGATTTACAGATTACGATATCTCCGGAGATATTGTAGAAGTTACAAATTTGAAAGAACGTTTCTACGGTTAAAAACACGTAAAAACCCAAAATTATGGGCAATTTTTTTTTTTTTTAATACGCGAATGTACTTTTTAGTTCTATCACCATTCGAAAGTTTATAATTTCTTTATCTTAATTTTATAACAGGAAACAATTCATAGAAAACTATAGATCAGTTCGAGGAAAAAACAGTTACAGTTTACAGGTGCCAGTATTTTACAGGAACCTATAACACGTCCAACACAGCTATGGTTTAACTGAAGAAAAAAAACTACATACATTGCTTTAACTGGTTTACAACGGTCCACAGCAAAAATCAATATCAGCAGTTAATAATCAACTCAAGTCCATGCTGTTGCCAATATCGGCAGCGAAGAGAAATACGCCCTCCGTACAGTTGTGAATTAAATGCTTTCGATTGAATTTAATTTAGAAAAATTTACCATCATAAACTTTGACATATTAACATGAAATCAAATTCTTTTTGTCAAAAAATGGGTAAGCAAAACTGAAGGCATGTTCCCCGATTCTATCTGTTTCACGACTTCTGTAGAATAAGAATGAGAGGAAGTGTAAGAGCCGAAGATGGAGTCACCCTGCAATTATCAACGAGTAGAATTGTAGGGACATATTCAAAAAACAATAGAGTTACACTGCTCCTCTTCATGTACCTTTTCTGGTTTTTATAGAAGAGTTCGTAAGCTAGGTATAGAAGAAGAATAAATTACAATTTTTGTAACGAACGATTCGGAAACAAAGTTAGAAAATGAACGACTAATATTATTCTTTCTTATCCTTTTCTATATTCAACTTCGAAAAATTTACTAAGACCGGACAAATTGTAGAAATGAGATACTAATTTATTTTGCCGAAAATGAGACAACAAAACCCGAAATACCCTCGTAAAACAATTTTTATTGAGACAGAAAAAAAAATACAACGTGAACAAAACACTTCGATAACAACAGGCAAACGCTTTTACATTTATCATTTTTTTTCGTTTTCACAAATTTCAATCGGAGAAAAAAAGAAAAATATATTTAAACAATAAAAATCCGTATTGATTAATTAAGCATTTCAAAATCACATCTATGTACAAGAGAAAATATTTATAAGTATATATTTACAATTTAAAAATAAAATATTCATTTGATATTTTAATTTCTAACCAGAAAGAACACATATCGTTCGTTAAACAGACAAAAATTGTTTTCAATGCAATTTTCATTGACGAGGAAAAAAAATTAAAAAATTCGAACAAAAAATCGCATCTGTCAAAGAAAAAACGAAATCATTGTGTACATGCGACGATCTTACGTAAAATGATCGGGATAAGTTTTTCTAAATAAAACAAGTGGAAACAAAATTAAATTAAAACAGTAAATCCGACATAAATCGACTAAAGTTTAAAACGCAGATTAGCCGTTTTTTGAAATCTAAAATGTTGGCGAAAAAATTGAAAAGAAATATTTCACTCTGAAGTGCACATGTACACATTTTTTCAAAAAGTAAATGTATCGTTTGCTTCGTAGTCATATATAGATGCCTGTTCGAGTCAGCTTACAGAGTATAAATAAATTTCAGTCGATATGGGATTCTCAAACATTGAAGCAGTCAAAATAGTTTCGTATCAAAATAACTAAAGAAAAAGGAGAATGAGAATAATAATAATAATAATAATAATAATAATAATAATAATAATAATAATAATAATAATAATAATAATAATAATAATAATAACAATAAGAATAATAATAAAAAGTGACGAATAGAGAAAATAAAAATTTACTAGAAAGGAAAAACGCTCATCGGATATTTTGAGGAAAAATCCTTTCAAATTTGATAATTTTTCGATAAACGACAAATTAATACGTTCAAAATGAAATTCGAAGAATCGATTTTTTGAAGTTTTGCGAGAGAAGAACGAAAAAAAACAACCAACAAACAAAAAAACGAAGTGAATAAAATGTTCATAAATTATCTAAAACTAATTAATACGTTATGTTTGTAAAAGAAATAATTGTGATTTTTGTTTCGATTCTTTAGCCCCGAGAAGAGAGAGGTGCATTAATAGGAACAGTGTTACCGATTGAAACGAAGTAAGACAACAAACTAACTTTTGGAAAAATAACTGAGTTTTCAACGACGATACAAAAGAAATAGAAAAGGGGAAAACTAGATCTCTAAAAATAGTTCAATTTTCTGGCTTGACTTTAATCAAATAGATAAAAATGGAGGCGACAAGAGTATCATTTCCTTTTCCATATATTAATCGAGATGGTAACACGAATGTATGTAATTGAATTATCTTGTACAAACATGAAATCTTAAATAATATTAGTCCGGACAATATATAATGATAACATTAATATGTAAAAGCGATTAAAAATGAAATTTTATTCTTTAGTAAATAATGAAAGAGAAACACAAAATAAAACTAATAAAATAAATAAATAAGTTAAATACAAAAGTGTATTTAAAATATCATTAAAGAAACACAAAATCTTGCGAGAAGTTTTTTAGTTGCATTTTATTTTTTCTTTAAATATCGCCTTTACATACGTAGATAATCGATGAAAAAAAAACCGAATTGATATTAATGAGATAAATCTTTTATCAAGATAAGAAACAAAATACAGCCAGAAAAAAAAACAAATGATTCTTAGTCGTCGTTGATACTAAAGGGAAAAAAAAAAGCATTTAAACTCACGAACACTACTTTTTTCTCTTCAACCAACCAAATTCATTCCACATTATCATCATAGTAACCTCATTCATTTCATTATAATTAAAATTTTTGACACACAACATAATGCAACCTCACATAATCAAACACTCTGCAGAATTAAAAAAAAAAAAAAGAGGAAGGCACGTTTGAAATAACTCGAATAAATATTTCACAATTAAACCATAAATACAGTCGAATTCGGGAACAAAAAATAATAACGAAAAAAAAAAAAATCCGCAACGCCTTCCGTAGACTCGAATTTTTTAACGATGGTAAACAACAATATTACATATATTATTAAGAAAAATATACATGAATTAGAAATGGGGGAAACAACAAAGCTACGAATACATATATGTACATTAACAGAGAAAAACTAAATAGAAATAACGTTTTTTTGTAAATTGTATAGTATATATTGTACATCTAAAAACAAGGAAAAATAGATAATTCCTTAGAACCAAAAATACGATACTTTCATCAGCAACCGAAAAATGAAAGTCCCTTTAAAAAGACTGATTCTTACAATTAATAATTGGAGACAGAAGAGATGTCATAGTTTATTTTTTCCCCAAAGATTGCGAGAGATCAATTTATGTGTGCTCTAAAGACAAGGATATCATCATGTCGAATTCATCTTGGAAAACTTCAGGTATCATGAGAAAAAAAAAATTTAAGACGTGTTAAGGAAAGACGCTTCGTCTCACATTCAAAGAGGATAACTGATAAGAGAGTTTCGGATTCAAAATCATGTTAAAACAGATGATAATCAATAAAGTGGAAATCAACTATTACAAAGGCATCAAACAGAATACATAAAAAATAAGCAAATATTATTAATTATTCATTAAAAAATACCATTCATAATACTCAATACAAATCCTAAAGTTTATTTACTTATGTATTTATCATTATTAATTTTTTTAATTTTCTTTTATCAAGATAAGTAAAAATTAGAAAAAACTATCCGTTAAAAATTTAGATTCTAATATTACAGAAAAAAAAATCGAGATGTAAGTTAATTATGGTATATTTTTAAACAATTTCATAGTATAAAACGAGTTCAGTTGATTAAGAGGACCGTTGAATCGACGGATATTCAAAACGTTCTTCTTTTTTTTTTTTCTTTTTCATCACAGTTGCTGTTAAATGCCAAATATTTAGAAAAGGGATGAATCGAAAAGAGGAAAAAGTAATTGAATAAATAAATAATAATTAAAAACGAAAATTAACAACGTCGCCATACCGGAATAAATATTTAAATATATTATAAAAGTCACTGATGTTTTCATAGAAGAGAAAAAAAAAATTTAATCAGAGGGAGAAAAAAAGATTAAGGTCAAAAATAAGAATAAAAATTAATTGCTAACTGGTAATAATTATAATTATTTATACAAACATAATGCGTAAAGTAAATATGGGGTAACTGTCAGACCACAAGAAGAGAAATTACGATGCACTTGGTGCTTAAGGATGTACATAATCCATAACCATTTTTTGCTTTCAAAATTCTGATTTAATAAATTATATGATTATGATATCGCATAATTGGTTGAATCGCACACGTACGTAATTTTTTTGTAATAAAATTTACACGTTTTATTTGCGCGTTACTAATCTGTAAACAGAAAGGCATAAAAAATTGTCGTTTTTAAAAGGTGCAGTTTTAAATAAAAAAATAATACTAAATTTTTTTTCTGTAATCGAGTTCTTTACGAAATCATAAATGAGTAGGATAGTGACAGTAAAACTATGAATTATATCGCGAGCATAGATAGCCCACCTAAAATAATTATCAGTAAGTCATTTTTTCGGAATTGAAATGCAACGAACGGATAAAATTAAATCAAAAATAAAATGATCAAAATTACGGGCTAAATTTGAAAATTTCTATAAGAGAATGGTGCCAAAGAGGGAAAAATTGGGCTGCAGCCACACTGGAAATTTATTCACTTCAATTCAAGTGAGAATTAAAAAAACAAAAAGATAACAAAATGTCTGTAAGCACAGTGGGGAGTAATTGATCCGATTAAAAAAATTTTTTTTTTTTCGGTCAAATGTCAGCCAAAAGAAACGTGTTTTATAAAAAATAAATAAAAAAAATCATAAAATTTGTTGGCTGGATGGCTTCATCATGCCTAGACTTCGCGCCCCGCCAAAAACATCTTACGAATATCACACTGGGGTTTACCGAGGTTTTTTCGAGAATTCTTACTTTATGCAGTGCACTTAGAATTTTCTTAATACGCAAAAGTAATTCTTGAAAAGTCTACCTATATAAATAATCATCACCTCATTTTTTATTTGGGTGACTTTTAAATGGTGTGGGGCATGTGTGGTATTTACGTCATTGTTTTATGAGGTAGCTACTTCATTTTATGCATATGCAACTTTTAATAGTTCAGAGTGTTATGAAATTGATTTACGCATGCATGTAATGATTTCAACAATTTTTTACCTTCCCTGAACAGATATACAAAATTCAAATGAGAAAATTAATTTTGTTTTTTTGAAATAACAAATCATACATTTATTTAATATCCCTGGCTAAGAAAAATTATAGCTATCATTTTTTCACTGTTTGATATTTGTTTTCTAGATATTCGTCTTTAAAAAAAATGAATTCTACGAGCTATGGAAGAAAAAAAAAAATTTATATGAAAAAAGAGGGCAACACTAGCATTCAAATATCTTTTGGCGTATAAATATAAGAAATTAAAAAAAATAAATAAAATTAATCAAATCTGGCTGTTCAGTCATGTTGAAGTATCGAGCAGGTTGAGTAAATAATGGGAGTAATTTTCAGCAAGATATCTGCATATGCTACATATATATAGAATTTTAAAAATTGGAGTATGACACACCCTAGTGTGGTATTTACATCATAAAAAAAGTGTGGTGTTCCAGGGTCAAAACCATCACATCAGTAATTTTTCAGCTATGACTTACATCCTACTAGGACCTTGAACTAAGAATCAAATAAGTCTCTTACTATTATTGGCCAAAACTGACTTGGGAAAAGTTTTCGCATTTAAAAAATTTTATAGTACCGATTAATCATTAACCGGTCATTCGATTTTTTTTCTACCAGAGAATATTATTTTGCAAAATATCAACACGCATTCAAGAGCAATGCAATAAAACAAACATATAGTATTCGCAATTTAATCTCATGGGAAACTCTCTCCTCAAAAATAAAATAAATATGGCTTTATTTTAAAACAGTAACGTGCGTATTTCTTCCCTCTGAAATTGGGCCGATGTTCGCAAATACGAGTCAACTAATTTTGACTAGCTGACATGACAAAAACTGATGCTTCAATGAATGGTTTATTATCAAAATTAGAGGCACTACACGATATAATAGTTTACAAAAATTCAACATTTCGCATAATTTCTGGTGTGAAAAATAATTGTTCTTTCAACAAAAAAAAAAAAAAACGACTCGTAAAATATTTCAAATAAAACTTAGTCTTTATCATAATCAAATATTTTATCATCTCTTCGGCGTTTATAATAAGTTGCGATGGGTAATATTTAGTTTGCAAAAAGTCAACTTTGCCAACTAGCGTTAATCGTTCTTTTTGCAAGCGACAAACTAGGCTACATTTTTGTGGGAACTACCACGAAGACTACCCGGAAGAAGGATAGTTGCATTTTCATTCGTATTCAAGAAGATAGCCTTAAGAATGGACAAAATGAACTAGTACATGAAACACAATTAAAGAATATAAGCGAGAGCATCGCTTACTATAAATGCAAGTTCTTCTATTGTTTTTCCGATTGCGAAGGTCTGTACCAAGCAAGCGATTACAATTTCTCATGATGGAGAAATACGTGGTAATGCACTAAAATGGCGTTATACTCACGTCAAGAGAACTGTAATCAGGATACGTGAGAACACACGTTTTGTGGGACAAGCTCTTATGCAGTTCTAAATTTTCCCATTCAAGGTATACGATTGAGGCAATAGAAATAGACTAAAACTTCGTCGAAAACTTGTGGGTGTAACGACACAATTTTCATCAAATTTTCAATCAAAAACAATTTTTAAAAATAAATCTCCTTTGGAAATGAAAGTTTCATTCTGTTAAAATGCTTTAAACATATTCCAATCGATACAGATTTAAATAATTGGTATGGTACCTTCAATAGTACACAGAATTCAATTTTTAATTTGTAAAAATTCTTGGAATTAATCAATACGAGAAGATAAGGTATCAGTCTATTCTTGATTCACAACATAGTGAAAATAACTTTGTTTCACAGAATAATAGATTTCTGTTTTTTCTTAACTCTAACTGAGCAATGAGAAGTTGCAGAAGTCTGAGAATGTAGAATACGAATTAAGGATGATGGAGGAACGAAATTAATAAAAATATGGGAACACACACATTTTACTAAGAGAGAATGTCTCGAGACGATATAAAATAATAACACAAAAACAAAATCCTCTAAAAAGTTCCGAGTAGCACCTACATGCAACGGTAAAATTATAGGATACCCAGTTCTTTGAAATTTTACTGGTTACAGATTCCAATTAACAAAACGACCCGCATATATCAAAAGTATCATTTAAATCTATCAATTTTAGTCCCCCTTCACCCATAAAAAAAATGGATTTTTATTTCAAAATAATTTTGTATTATATTTAGTTGATGAAATTGCAAATTCGCACCATGACTTTCTTTCAGACGACCAACTCACCGAGGAAAAAAAGTCTTATTTAATCGAATATAAGCACACTGAATGTCCCTTTTCAAACACAAGGATGGGAATAGGTAAGTAACATTCATGTCTGAATGACTAGCCGACTAAATACAACACCAAACTACGATGATTCATAATACAAAATATCGTTGTGAACATCTTTAAAATTTCTGAAATAAAGCATATAGTCCAGTCAAGTGAGTATCAAAATGAAGAAAAATAAAAAATTAGCACACAAACTTAAACTATAAAGGGTTGCTGGATGCGTTTCCCAGAGTATCAAACTAAAAGTTGCATTTTTCAGATCTCTCACAATTTTGGGAAGAATGTTCTTCATCGCTCCAAAATCCGGTTTTCTGCGATTTTCTTGGCAAATTTCAATTTCGTGATAAAAACCGTTCCGCAAAAAATTGTTCAGCATAAAATTTTCAACAAAAAACATTTGTATTTTTTGTCCAATGCCCCTCCTTCTTCGAAGAGTCTTTAAAACAACAATCTTCAGTGAATATGTTCAACAGCTTTATATGTGAAATAATATGTAACTCGTAATTATCATACCATTTAGATACTTAATTAGTGAACCTGACATATATTTGCTAGCCATCTACCTCCGTTCCATAATCTATTATCCCATTAGCCTTCACAGCTCATTCGTTTTCATGAAGCAATAGGTCTGTTCTATTAGCTACGAAAATTAATACTTTAAACACTGGTGTCAACCCTGGCATTCTTTTTGTGCTAGACAATACCGAAAGTTATCAGTTCAGCGTTATTTTTAAACATGAGGTTAATACCAAGGGTAAAACAGGACAGCGAATCTTACCCTAGCTCGTCGAGTAGGTGTAGGATATCAGGTCGAGGACAGTGTGTTTTATTTACACTGATATCAGGTAAGAGATCGCCTGTTATCAGCGATTAGGTAGTTCGGTGTTACATTATGGCGTTCTTTTTGAATCAATATTTTCTTAACACCGTTGTGTTGTGTGAGGTAACTGATATTAACCTGGCATTGACCCGGTGTTCGGTGTTAAACATCCCCTGACACGAGAACTTATCAAATAGATCAAACCTAATCCTACCTTAGGGTATTGGACAAAAGAATACATAGAACGTTTTTAGTAGAAATTTTTACGCTGAATAATTTTTTACTGAGTTTTTTTCATCACAAAATTGAAATAAGCGGAGAAAAATGCGAAGAACCGAATTTTGGGAGATAAGCACCCTCCTCAAAATTGTAAGAAGTTTGAAGGGTGAAATTTTCAGAATGTTATTTTAAGGGAACCACCCAACAACTCTATATTGTTAAAGTTTGTGTGCTACTTTTTTTTTTGTAAGACTTGACTGGACTAATAGCGTCATTAACGCGAATGCTAGTTATTTTTCTTGGAGTTGAACAGAGTTTTAAAAGCTAAATCGATTGAGAAAATACAGTGAACAATAAACAAACAATAATACGTTCCTCTAAAAAATTCACTAACCCGCAAAAAGCCGCACCTAAAGCCAAACTGGTGGTTACAAAAACGTTTTGAAAAATTAAAATAAGATATTTACCGATTTTTCAAATATCGCACATTAAGTTGATTGAACAAATTTTGAGCTATGTTCTCCTCTCCTTTCTCGTTTGGTGCTTTTTCCCGGAGGATGATCTTTGTCGCGATCTCGTTCATTCGACGTCTGACTTTGACGACCACTTTTTCCAGACCTATCTCGCGGACCATTACTAGTACCACCGCTACTATCTGTAAAATTATAATTCCGTTTAGTTTTTTTTCTGTTTTAGAGTAATTATACCGAATCATTTATTAATGACACTTGAGTACTTAAATTGTTCAATGTTAAATTTCAAATAAGGTAAAATATTAGGGAAGTCATAAAATTCCGATCCATTTTTTTTAATTCTTGCATGATATTTGAAAATGTTTTTGATGCTGATAATGTGAAACCTGAAAATTAGAGCTCGAAAAAAAAAAACAAAAAGACCACAACAAGAACACAAAGCGTGGGTTGAGATCGAACTTGAATTATATGTAAAGCTTATTATAGCGTTGACAATCCTACAGATGATATCTTGGGCCAGAAAGATCAGTATTAGGACCGTAAACATCCGATCCCAATTTCTTACTTTCATTCACTCACAATGAAAGAATTAAACATTACTTACTTTGTTTGGCGACTGGATGACCGGAATTCACTTCTTTCTTATCATTATCACTTAAGCTCGAAACATTGGTGGAAGTAGCGGTACTTGCTCCGTAAGTTTTAGGAGTGGATACGGATGGTGGATTGCTAATTGTGGCACTATTCACAACACTACCAGGATGACTGTTGGTAGCTGCAGTAGGCGAAGAAGACGTTACAGGAGCCGTGGCGTTGATGGCGCCGGTAGAGGCAATAGCGATAGTCGAAAGCTGCTTCTCCATTTCACATTTCTCCCTGTGATGTTGCGCCACCTGAGCATAACTTAAACGTGGTCCACTACTTGATGCGGCAGCAGCATTAATAGGGCAAATAGGAGGAACGCCTTTCGGCACGGAACCGCTGGCAGCGCTTCCACTGGTCCCACTGACTCCGTTATTGTTTCCGGTGCTGCTAAAACTGCTTGAGCAGCTCACTCCTTTCTGGCTCTGACTTGAAAGCGGCGCAAATCCATTCATCTTTCCTGTATTCTGACTGCCACTTAAATTACTACTTGGACTACTCTTGCTAGCAGTCACAACAGCCGTATTAGAATCAGCACCCTGCAATTGGACATTAAATAAACAAGAAAGGTGAAAATAATGAACTTTCTGTACGAGTCGAGAAAAACTAACACGCACTCTTACCTGCGTTTTTTTAACAACATTAGAAATATCAACCGACGATCCAGGCTTCGAACTACTCGGCACCTGGGAAGCGGAGTTGGCGATCGACTTTTGCGAAAGTTGCGGTGATTCTTCAGCATCATCGGTTAGAACACCGTTTGAATTAAGCGTATCTTCAGTCTTTGACTTATTGCCAATGGTGGCACTGGTTACAGGAACTATTCTGTAAATATCAATGACGAGAAACGTTAAGCTAAAATTTAATTTATCGATGCGCAGTAGGAGATCAGTAAGTCGTACTAACCCATTTTCACCATTCAACTGCTGCGACTCATCGTTCGAGTGATTGTCCGGCTGTTCAGATGGCGCGGTGGTGGTTGATGTGGAGACGGTTGTTTCGGCGATATGCGCCGGTAAAGGCGGAAATGCGTCGGCTTCCAAATCGAATTTATGTCCAGTACTACCTTTATTACCACTATCCGTCGTCCGACTAACGTGATTATTATTGTGACTACTGTCTTCATCTTTTTTTCTACGCCTGAAAATGAAAAATGCCATCTAACACTTACGTCATAACTTACAGACACTTATTTCTAGGCCATCTTGAAGAATTTTAGTTACATTGATCAAACTATTCGCAGATTAGGGATCAGTTGTTACTTGCTAATTCAAGGACAAAAGGGGCATTTGGTTCATTTACAACCTCAAAGGAGTTTTTACTAGACGAACCTGATTATCTTCGAAAATAAATAAAATTTTTAGTCAACCAAATATTTTTGAAATTTAAATCACATTTAGTACGTTTTTATGAATTTAATTATAACTTGAACAAACCATCACCTAACCTTCCCCTTATTTTCTAATGTTATTTGGAGGCGGGTGGAAAGAAGGTCAACTGGCAACTACAACCTGTCATTATGAACCAAACCCACAAGAAAATTTGCTTAAGGGAGCTTTTTAACCATTGTTTTTATTTTATGGTATTCAAAAAGTTCTGGAATATCATAAATGGTCCGAATCAAATTAAATGTTTAATTCAAATACATTATGTAGAATATAAAATATGGAGTTTGACGATTTAAAGAAAAACTAAACTGAGGAAGGTGCTTCCTCTCGTCTTCGTCACTACATTTATATCTACCTTGAAGATACCTAGATTAGAAATATCATGATTTTAGTAACATCTGATGGAAGAGGAAAAAATGGAAAAAAAAATGTTCATTAAAAAATCTTTTCTTCATGTCTACATGAAAAACACGAATAGGAGATGTGAAACGATAATAATGTAGCACTCTTTCGACACCTGATGCCCGATTAACAAAACAACAAGTTCTAATAAGGTGCTGATCACATAAAAGTTAATTTCCAGAAAGAAAATTATAATATTAAGCAGTAAGTTAATATATTATAAAATTAGATGAGACTGTGCGAATAATTCGGACCGATAAAATAGATAACAATTGATTCGTCCGACGTCCATCCGTCCTTGCGTTGTCAAGTCTAGGTACGCTTTCACTTTTCTATTCCTGTTTTTAACGTGTAGCATCTTTTTACATGGAAGCATGTTCAGTTTACATACAGGTAGAGGTCATATTTTCTAAATGAAATGTTAAATCTGCTACAATGAGTGAGTTGATATTTTAGTCCGTTTTTTACAATTTTTAAGAAAAACTCATCATTATGATAGAACTTTAACGTTTCGTTGCTTTCTGATCATTAATTACTTACATAAAATATTTCCCTCAATAAGATTCAAAAGTTAGTTTACATAACATGGGAATTTCTCACTCTCTGCGCTCGTTTCGTAAACCCTCACATATAATCGCTTACTTTTGAACTTTGGTGTGTAGTATACTATTTCCATTATTTAAAGGCGAGGAAGGAACAACATGAACTTTTTGAACCACGTATACTAGTTCATTAATCTAAGGAAACGTCTCAACGTAACACCAAAAAAGTTCCGGAATACTGTAAATAATTCGAATAAAATAGAATTTTCAATTCGAATATAAATGTCCAATATAAAAGATGAAATTAAAACGAGGTTTTCGTTATTCGAAAAAGATATAGATGAGTTTTGACTATTACCAACTGTTTCTTGCTTTAAAAATAAAAATATGCTGAGAAAGGTGTCTCCTCTTGGCTATGTCACTGCATTTATTTTTACGTCTAAGATAGATTAGTAACATCATGATTTCAGAAACATCTGACGAGAGAAAAAAAGAGGAGAAATGTCCATTAAAACATCTTTTCTTTATGTTTATATGGAAAACAAGAATTAGCAGATGTGAAACGATAATATTGTAGCACTCTTTCGACACTTGATGCCAGATAAACAAACCACCAAGTTCTAATAAGGTGCTGATCACATGAAAGTCAATTCTTAGACATAAAATAATAAAAAGTGGGAAGAAAGTTAATTTGTAAAATTCCGACTTCGAAACTCAGAACGGAAGAAATGTTTTTCCATCATTCATTGTTGAAACACGACAGTAAATAATTAATAATTTGATTAAAAAAAATTAAAAAAAAAAATTTTAGTTCAAAAAAATTAAAAAATACATTTTCATTCAGACGCAATGACCTAATCAATCGGACGAACCATTACTTTTACCAGAAATACTGGTTGAAAAAATATTTCAAGAATATTTCAATATGGATTTTAGATTCTCATGTAAAATCCAAAAATGAACTAACGTTATTTTCAACACCTAGTTTTCAACACTATTGTTTACAGTTTACACAGCAAATTTATGGCAATGTTTAATATTCGTCTTAATTTATCACAAAATCTATGCACGATTATGTTTATCTAGTTCATCTAAAAATGTACTTTAAAGAAAATCGTACACTCATCCATGATACGCATTACGACAATATTTCAAACAACCCACTTGCTGGAATTTATTTGAGTCTCGAAAAGTTATATAGCAATAAAGTTGTACATAGTTTGTTACCTTTGCGGTAAAGCAGTGTCCTTGGTCGGAACAAATTGAGAAGAGCAGTCTTGAGAATTGGAGGTCACAGCCACACGTTGGTGAGACGACGCAGAATTGTTAGTGGAAGGATTTGAATCTACGGAGTTCTTATTTGTAAAATGACTGCTTTCGGCAGATAACGTCGACGAACCACCAGGCGTTCCGTTACGAGATACATCAGAATGCGCTTTTCCGGAATTACCCGAACCAGATCCTGTATTACTATTGCTACTATTGTTCAGATTTCCTCCACCAGAGGAAGTTTTGGTATTGGACCTTGACCCGATCGGGCTAGAACTAACGCTGTTTTCCGATATGCTATTTCGGAAGTCGTTTTGCCTGCCTTTATTTCTATTGCTAAGAAAATAAAAAATATGCATTCTGTTAGATACGCGATTGGAAAGTGGAACTACTAGCTGATATTCACGAACCTGCTGTTGGTTCTATTGGCATATCTATTATTTTGAGCTTTTGAGAAAGACTGCTGGACTAAACTATTCACAGGAAAGACACTACTCATGTCATAATATTGACCGGGTGGCCAATGCGGCAACATACTTGGATGATAAAATGGTTGTTGCTGCAGAGCCTGTAAAAAGTAATAATAATGATATGAAGTGTTTATATGCAGACCAACGTTGTTTGATGACACCAGTTGCACGATTCGTGTGAGCATAACTGATTTTCTAGTATAATTTCATGGAAAGAAAATTCAAATTGTTTAATCTTCACTCCATATTATGAAAAGTACCAGATTTTTCCAAAAATTTTACTAATAATATTATTTTCGTTCATTTCTCGATTAGTGCAATCATCAGTTTCAGCGATGGTGTTTACTCCATAAAAAATGTTTATTTTTCCCCAAGTTTGCTTTGAGGATTTCACATTAAGTCACAAACAAAAGGTTCGAGCAAATTGATCCAACGTACGTCTCGTTTAAATGATTTCGATAAAGAGGAATAAATACGACGAAACTTACGTAAATTTGTAGCTGGTTCGTATAATTAATGGCTGGAGGGAGGGGAGTTCCACTGTTGGTATACAAAAATCTTTGATGTGATGCAGGTGGTGGGGGCGGCTGGGGTTGGTAAGATGGGGCTGGTTCATAAACAGTACTCGCTGGCGGAGCAGGAGGCCCAACGGGCGATGCCGTACCCGTCGGAGTTCGATAACCGTTTTTCATATTCACAATAGAACCAGGTATTGAACTTATTGGTAATCGGTTCATTGGTTTAGCTTTAATACGCGCCATAATTGGTTTACCCTGTCACAAAAAAATAAAAATAAAAATTATTAACTCAAAAAGATTAAAATTGATCAATCTTCAACTCTTTGATATAGTACACGTAAAAATCCAACGATCGCTAGAAGGCCCGAATGCAAGAACGATATTCAAGTAATTCTTAAATTTTTCCATTATTAATTATATCCATACATGAACATACATAGATATAATTTTGTTCGTATAGATAATTCTCAAGTCATTGATGATACTTGAGTATCGTTTTTGCATACGGGCGTAAGACATGCTAAAATATACTTAAGAAAAGCAAATGATGTGAGATATTTTTACGATTTTTAGTGAGATTTTTCGATTTTTTCTCAGGCATTAAGATGAAAAATAAACAATATTCATAGCAACCTGAACACCTATTCAGATAGAATTAAATGATTCTTCTTTTCATAACTTCACAACTACAAACCTCAACCATTTTCATTTTTATTGGTTGACGACACCATGGAAAAGCTATTTTATCATGTTTGAGAATGAAAAAAGTAATCAACGTTGATTTTTTCACTCCGAAGAACTAAAGATAAAAAAGATAAACGGAAAATAATATTCATTAAAACTGATCTCAATATACAACCTAGGGGTGGACATGGTTATGTTCAGTTACAATTTTTGAAACAGACGTTGATTTTTTACGACATATTTCAACATTCTACCAAATTTTGTTGCACTTGGATCTCCGGTTCCTACTCTGAGGCTATGAGAAGGGTCAACAGTTCATATATATTCACATTATTTATAGACTACTAAAATAATTTTTTCAACTTTCTCATTTATGAATGGAACTTCAAAATACCAGTTTAAAAATAATTCTTCTTCTTCATTTTTTGTTTATAAATTCGGCTCTCTCTCGAGAGAAAGAAATGGAACCCGGGACATGAAGCTTAACCGGCCAGGATACTGAGACCGATGCCTCAAAGCGGGACAATCCCGGTCAAGCTGAGACTATTTCAAACCTACCTAATGAGTCATATCATTTCTGTTTCATCAAAATAGTTATTTGCAATACAAATGAAAGAATTTTCATATTTTGGCATGCCATGAGAAAAATTTTCAGAACTGAACACTTAAAGAATAATATCAATTGGTATAACCAAAGAATTGGGAAACCCACTCCCAACCCTCCTCTTTTACATACCCACCAATTAAAAAATTTAAGATAAAAAACAAATAATTTTTGCAGAATTTAATAATTTTATTTAAAAAAAGAAAATATTGTAACCCATCCCACTTGTAAAAAAATGTTATACACGGGAAACAAATTGATTTTACTGAAATGAGATCATAAAAAAAAACTAATAAGCAAAAGATTTGCTATAGTATATTCTTAACAAGAAAGATATGACGTCACACGAGTTGATGCATTAGGAGAGAAAAAAGTAGAGATTCACCCTATTGAACGAAGGCTCCCATCCAAAATGGTTTGTTTACACCAATATTTTTTAGCATTACGTAGTTGTGAAATGTGACTGTCTCAGTGACACGTTATGTCTTTCTTATTTGGAATGGATTATAATCCTCGACTATAAAGTACTGGACCAGTAAAGCTACATAAGCTCAATGTACCTTTTAACGTCTAGACATGTCAGTGTAAAAGTAGGCAACTAGAGTGTACTTTGTGCGTACTTCCGATGTTTTGCTGGTGTTCACCAACTTAGAATAATTTGATAAATAAATTCACAAGGATAGTGCACATAAACGTAGTTTAAAGTACGTCAAGCGGTACACTATGGTGGCCTATTTAGCACCGGCATGTTTAACCAGAAATCATCGTTCTTTACTGGTCCAGTACTACTTGTATGGTCAAAGACAATAAACTGTTGTGCATTTAAAAAAAAAAAAGCCAACTGTCAGAAATTTTATTGGAACATCTTCGACATCCCTATAAATATACACTGGTATGTGTAAGAAATATTTCAAATATATAATTTTGAGCAAATAATTCATAATTAATGTTGAAATAATATTCTGTAATTTTTCAATTTATTTCAATTAGCTGTTGCGGTGCTATAGTGGCGACCATGCTTGCCATGCAGGTTAAGCCAGGTTCTATTTCTTTAAGGGCTGAAATTTTTTAATTTCTTTTTCATACAGAAGTTGGTTAGGTTCTTTGTTTTTTTTTAATGCTTCTTCAAATTATTTTTTTTAGATTAGAATACTCCGTTTGGACATGTTTCTAGTAACGATAAGTTCAGATACTAGGTTCGCTCATTACATAGGCGGTGGAATCTTTCGGGCAGATGCGGGGGGTGGTCCATGACATGCCTCTACCAAGGCTCCCTGCATCGTCTGAAAGATCCCTCTGCAGGAGATCCCTCTACAGGAATGTGTTAGCATCTACTATATTCACTGACACATGTGAGAACAGTAAAAAAAAAAAATTGACTGGAAAATAATTCGCCAAACTGAATTTTAACCCGGAATTTTCCATTCGTCGTTGTGGTTTAGTGGACAATGATGAAGGGGCGGTGGATAGGTGAAACTTGCTTAAAATAATGCGTCAAGAACATCTCCGCCACATACAAGTGCAGATATAGAGGTATGTTTGCCTTCGTCAATGTACTCGTAAACAATTACATCTTTCGCTCTTTTTTTTTTTTGCTCTCCCTATTCTTCTTTGTGTTTGTCTCCGGAAAGGAATCAATAGGGTATCGTTTTTGTTTTTCTTTTAATAAAAATGAAAATAAAAAATTGCTAGATAGTGAATGAAAAATTGACTTGTGCAAGAAAGTGATCCGCGCCGTGCAAAAATGTCAACTTGTGAGGGCTCAGGCGCCAAATTGTATTTTTTCATGTTAAATTGAAATTCCTTAGACTTTTCCTTCTGAAAAACGCACAAAAAGAGGTAATTTGCGGGTGGATGTTGCAAAAATGTTATTCTAGTTGTTTTATTCGAGATTCAGTTTTCTGAGGTTTTTTACTGAAAAGAATGAAAACCGTACTAATAAAATGAGAAAACTAACTTTTAACATAACTTGTCCAGAACTAAAATTTCAAGAGTAGCATTTTTTTTTGGCCATATCAAACACAGCTACATATTTGAAATGAAAAATTTTTCCAGAAATGGCGGTATTTTTCGTATAATATTTCAAAAAAGTTTCGCCAATTACCTGAAATTCACGAACTTCTTCCCGGAGGTATCGAAAAGCTCTCTGAGCATCGTCGTCATTTTCAAATGTGATATACCACGAGTTGTTATGAGCGAATTCACATGACACTAATTTTGGGCAATTCTCGCCGGAAAATATACCCTTTGGAAGATTTAGAAAATTAAATATTTATTAAAGACACATCGAAATTAGTAAAAATCATACAGATCATAAATATTTGACAAATGTCATACCTTAACATCTTCTAAAGGAGTACTGTCCGGTATTTCCCTCAATATTACTATACAGCGTTTATGGTTCGGTCGCACTTTCAGTCCTTCTTCGTCCACTTGCACGTTGGGAGATTCTGAAAAACAATACATACATAATAGTCAAGCTATTACAACAATTTATAATGAAAATAAAATGGATTATAAACCACTTGAAGAGAAAGGAAAAATTCGGGGAAAAACTGAGAACTTATTTTTACATTTTCATGAGTATTCATTTACGCAACTGCACCAAAGTTAAAATAAAAAAAAAAAATTAATTGAGAAACTCAGGCAGACGTTACTCAAACATTTCGATATTTTATGATAATGTATGACATAATCGATTGATAGGCAATGTGAATGTCAACTCACTTTTGAAAATAGGTTTTGCTGAGAGATCATGTAAAAGAAATTGTTATTTAACAACACCAAATGTCAACCAAAAAAATGTTTTTCCTCATGTCTGCATGAAAAACACGAATGAAATGTGTAAAACAAAAATCGAAGAACAGAACATCACATTCTAATAAGGCGCTCAAATCGATTATCGCCATTAAAGTCTAGCAGTAGGAATACAACACATCCTAGAACTCAATGTGTCCGGAATGTCAACATGGAAGGACAAAAAACACAAATGTTGAAGCTCTGCAATCGTTACAACAAACTGATTTGTACCACTTGGTTGGAAAATAGAAACCAAATCGGCGATCATGAATCAATGCCACCACTGACGAATCTTATCGTTACACAATTCTCAATTGGATTGCGCCACAGACTCATCTTCTCTAGAGCTGCTCTGGCAAGAATCAGAAGAGAACTAAAGCTGCATACGTGGAAACAGAATTGAGTGAGGAAATCTGTTGTGATCTATGGGCGGAGAAGCATTAGCTTCCCCGTTCCTACCTCTGCTCCAAAGTTACCGCAGAATTCTGGCACAAATACAATGGGGCCTATTTTTGTTTTAAATCTTCAATAATCTGTGCGGTGAGACAATGATGAGATATTGAGATGGACTTATTTAATTCTTCGGAAGGTAGAGTTGGAAAAATAATTCATCATATCGAAATGAAATGATGACAAACTGACACATGAAATTAGTGAAACACAATAACAATATAATGGATCGTCTATGAAACAACAGTTTTTAAATACACATTTTTAGATTTTTCTAAATTGAAAGTCATTTTTTGAAACATTAAGCCAAGTTTCAATATTTTTGTGAAAATTCAGAACACAAAAATTGTATACATTGAAAACGACCCAATTCAAATAGCTGACTTAAGCTAACACTACAGACAAAAAAATTCTACTCTCACCCATAATATAACAAAAATATTGAATGAAGAACGATGAAATAAATTTATAACGAAATTAAGAAAAACAGAAGTCAACAGTTCTTTAAATCACAAAAAAAATCTAATTCTTCTGTTTTTAATCCTGAAACCACAATTAAACACTTATAAATAATTCGAATAGTTTGTTTAATCATAGACATCGAATTTCCACAAATAACGATTCTTCATGATTCAAGTGAACTCTTGTCTCGGAACAATAATTACATGATATTTCACACGCTAAAACTTATACCCTCCGGACAACTTACAAAAACTAAGAAAAATTATTCAGAAACTATTTGTGACTCAATTGATACTCATACGCTTATATGATCAATACGTTAATTTGCATACGCTTTTGCAAACGTAATTTTGTAGGCTACAATTTTTTTAAATTTATTTATTATTCGAAGCGAAAGAAAAGAAAGGTGGGCAGCAAACGTAGAGAAAATACGGAAGTTTTTTCGCTGAAGGCAGGGAAAAAAACATTCTTGTTGGCGGTGATCAAGTCACATGATGCAATTAAAATGCATAATTTAATTCGATCACACCGTCTTTCATTTAGCACAGGTTAAACACCCATTAATCATAAAATGAAACAACGAGCTTCTTGCCTGTGCATGCAATTTTTATTACATAATTAATTGATCGAGTGAGTCAACAAAAAAGAGACGCATAAAAGACATCTTTTTCCAGTCAAAACACAAATATTTTGCGAACTTCATATTAAATATGATTTCATCAAGGGGAAAAGTTTTTAGTTCTTCAGAAAGAAGAAAACTGTAAGAATAAAAGAATCATCTCATTGATGAAATAAGAGGGCGTAACTATACACCGTATACATATTACTTTTTCACAAAACAGAAAAATTATCATATAAATAATACATTCAGGTGTCAAACTTGCACATCAAAGTTATCCCAGCTGTCAAACAGCGGTGGATCCAGGATTTTTTTAAGATAGGAGCCAAATTCGAATTCTAATTTTTCCTCAGTAGTCTCTAATTTACTCCCTCTACATCGTAATGAATATCGACTACATTACAACGTAGTAGCGTTGACCAGTTTTTTTATTTTTGAATAGAGGGGAAAGCACGGTACTTGTAGTTTTCTTTGTATCCCCCATTGCTGCCAAAACATTTCACAATTGACAGTTACAATTTAGGGATACTTCTAACATAAAGTAGAATGTAATCTATAATTTTACAACACGAAGATGATTTCGAAAAAATTTAAAAAAAAAGTAAGAAATAGTTCAGAAAATAAAAAAATCTGCCAGCTTCTACTAATATTAATTTTATATTCATATTTGTCTTAAAAAAAAGGGGTGGAAAATTTGTGATCAACAATTCTAATGAAAAACAGCGTAAAGGGAATACTTCATCACGAATCAAGGGTAAAATCCAAGAAATATGAACGTAGGAGTCAGCGATATTGTGAAGAATTAATGAAATAAACTTCAAAAAGGCACTGAATAAAATAAGTAAGGTTAAAAACGAGTTTTTAAAAAATACGCTTTTATAATTTGAAGAAGAAAATAACAGCCAAAGAGAAAATAAAATTTCTTTTCTCACTTTCTTTTATGAGACAGAAACAATGAACAAAAATTGAAAAAACAACTGATAAAAACTGATATAAGTGTATGTACGCGTTTGTCGGAACACGAGAAAGCTGCGCTGAAGTTGGTCATCCGGTATACTTCAACAAATTTAATGAGTAGAATATAAAAGCTTATAATAAAGCAAAATACTAACCCCTGAGTACTTCAGTTATTAATTTAATGTCTTTTGTCAAACGTTTAACTTGATTGAAATTAGCAACTGTCCATATGGGTACATATTGATCATTATCCATCTGAGACAGCAAGTAAGTATCATTTGCAAGATTTTCTCTGAAACAAAAGAAAATATGAAATATAATTAAGTATAACATTTCTGACAACAAAAACGGTGTACTAGCTGTAGAGAAAAAAATAATCATCCATTTTCTTAAATTAATTCAGCACCAAAGGAATCCATGATAAACCGCACGCACACGTTCGTTAATTACACGTAAGAGATATTAAAACGCGAAATTAAAACTATTAATGACGTCTGAATGGGCGATAAGTGAAAAAGAAAGCAGGAGCGTGCTTGACATTTTGAACGTCAGTCAGTAGTCAAAAAACTAGATTCAAAAGTTAGAAAAAAATATTTTGGATAGATTCATTAAAAATGAATAATTAATTTGAACTACGACGCACAGAGTTAGCGAAGTGATTAAGATGGAAAGGAGGCACTCAAATTAAATTGAGATTTTCTAAAAATTTTGGTAAATTGAAATTAAAAATAAACCCAAAAGAAAATTCAATCGGTCGAAATTTTGTAACTATATGAGTAACAAACAATGTGAAATAAGGGTCGACAACTATGGACATCTCCAAACCAATAGGAGCAAATAACATTAAAAATTTAGTGACTCAATACTTACGTAACTAATTATAAACACGGAATAACGCATACTGCGAGAACGTTTCAGAAACAAATGATTTTAGAACGAATATAATTGACTAATTTTCTTTTCATCTAAGTTACAGAAACGATAATATAATAACTTCACAAATGTTCCCTTTACAGCCGATTTATTAGCGAAAATCTGTAAAGAGGATTAATCTCAACACCGTTTACTATAAAGAGTATAATGAAGAGACAAGAGGGGTCTTCAAATTCAAAAGTAAGATAAAACGTAAGCTAACATGAATCGGTATCTACAAATTAAGAATGATAGAAAGCATAGATATGATTGACCAGTCTCGGATTTACGAACACAGAAAAGTCAAATGAGAAAGGAAACTGGTCAAAAGGGCGTCTTTAATCTCCGAACATAATGCAGCCATTTTTAACGATAAATTTAACGACCGATAAATATAAAATGATGCACAAATATAATAATACAAAATACATTTACTACTGTTTATTGAGTAGAACAATATCAAATGCCTTCCAATGTCGACCATTGTTTCTGGTGCTACTTCCACTTGTATTCCACAAAAAATGCCAATGCTACCGTTGCAAGCATATTTTGCTCACGAGTTAACATTCGGTACATCATTCAACACAGGATTACCAAAATGTTTATATGTACAACAATTTTTCGAGTTACAATTCTCGTTTTCTCTTCTCAAGTTAAATGTACGTAATGATGGTATAATAAACTCAAATATTTTCTCAATCGAATAAACCATTTCTATTGTAAAAATAACGAACAGCAATTTGAAATACTAAAATGAAATTTCATTTGTAGATTCAATTACATTTACAATAATTTTAAAAACCACGACTCATTTTCAATATATAACAGATAAACTACACGAATACTATTAAAAACAAAAATTCAAACAAGACATCATTCCGTTTTGGAGATCTGTAACTTCACTGATTATGTCAGAAATTTTGTAATACTTCTAAAGTTGTATCCTTTACAACAAGAAATATAAGACTACAGCTGAATGCAAGACCTAGGAGCTTTAACTGAAATAATTCAAATAATTTGTCATTTAATGTTGATGAGCGGATTAAAATAGTTTGGAAAAATAAAACCTAAATTCTAGAATTTTGAGTTCTGATTTAGTGTGAATTAGTTAAGAAAATATTTTATAGATAGATTTTGAGAGTTATGAACTGTACTTATCTGCTTCAGTAACAAGTGTCAACTTAGATCTCAAACGGAAAACTTGGGAACATCTGCAGCATCAACTATTCACGGTATGAAGAATAGAAAAATTTTAATTGAAGAAAAACAAAACAAACTTGAATAGTTCGTGGGTGCAGAGTGCGTTCGCTATTGTAAAAATATATCAGTAACTTTTTGATACCATGAAAGAATGGCAACTGGCTATTATTTGTGTCAACAAAACAATGATATATGTATTTATTTGAACGCGATCCAATTTTTAAATGGAAAACCTTATTACATTATTCTGTGGTTAAAATTGAAATGCGTACGTGGGAAAAGCAATCTTAACTACCTAGTCCATATAATCTTTCCAGTTTCAACTTCAAATATGTTCATACTGTCACTGATTTATCTTGATTGCCTTTCATATAACTGATAAAAGATTACTTACCTGGAGAAATAATATTCTAACTGAGTTGAGAGCAGCTGTTTCAATCTGTCAAGTGGTATGTTAGCTTCAGAGTGGTAAACCGAATTATCAGCGCTGTAATTCATGGTTGATCCTCTTGTTGAGATATGTTCTCCGTGAGATTCAGACGATTCAATGCCATTCATTAATAATCTTTTGAAAAAAAAAAAAAAAAAAAAAAAAAAAAAAGAGATTTTTGAATTTTTTTATTTCTATAAAATTGTACAAAGATCAAAATATAAAGAGAGAAAAAATAATATTTTAAACCTTGATTAGATGCAGGCAAAAATCTTGGTACATTGTTTATCAGTGTAACATAAATACGCTCGATGGATATCAAATAGCTGTTTATCATCAGACTGCGTCACCTGAACGGGGTATATGTATATGAGCTGTATGAGCTGTAATGTGATAAAGACCTTGTCTATTTTTTTCGTTTTTTCTCTCAATAATCCAAGGTTCACGCATCTATCATTCTGTATGAAGCTACAGTGATTAACCCGAACCATACATCCACCCTAACGGGTACAGAAGTACGTATTACGTTCTCTACAACATATCAGGTAAAAAAGAAAGTTACGATGGCATTGTTAAGTGAAGTCTATAATTTTCAAAGTGCATAAATTTATATTATAAGGCAACAACGTTTTCTTCCATTTTTTCAAAACAAATTGAATAGGATTTGGCAACAAGTGTACACAGAATAAATTCATCATTGATATTATACTATTTGGGCGTCTAGGAGCATTAGAAAGGACACAAACGCGAAAGTAAAATGGAGATACGATCAGATTTACAAACGATTAAAGCACGCAACATCAACCCGGAATGAAAAATGAGAACTGCAGGACGATAAATTTAGAATTTAAAAGTTTAATTTGTACAAATAAGAGAAATACGGGTGAAGAAATAATAAATTATAGGGCTATCAAATTCAGAGATACATGATATTTTGGCAACAGGGAACATTAAAGATTTTTAATTTAATATAATGCATCCTAATGTAGTCTACTCATGAAATCGTAAGAGGTAGTACGTACTTCTGATACTTCTGAATCAAAGTTAATAGGAATAATTCTGTTTGAATAAATTTCATACATTCACATTATCTCGAGCACGTTTTCTGTAATTGGTACGTCTTAGGCCCAACTGTGCAAAATATTTAAATGAAGGATGAGCTTTGCATAACTTGATTTTACCACATATATTTTAGTTAAAAACTGCTCATCCACTAAATATCTGGTACAACCGCGCCTTACAGTCATGAAATTCATGGTTTGTTTTTCAATAGAAAATGCCCGGATTAGGCGCTTCACAGAGATTTATCAAAAATTTATTAATTGAATTTCTTCAAAATAAATATTTGAGTTGTAAGATAACATTTTTATATTAATTCACAGAATTTTGATCATTTTAAGGCCGATTTCGATGAACACAATTCGATGAAAATTCAGCATTCCTGATTAAAACTCGATAAAAAATCATACGTGGAGTCGATGCTCATCTCCGGTTATGAAGCGACAACGAAAACTAAATCTCAACAAAAAAAAAACTTTTATATAATACACGATCAGAAAGGCAATGTTTATGCTGGTATTTTTCGAGTGAAAAGTAGTTCATATTACTGATGAATATAATTTCGATATAAATTGAACGCACCTCCATGTAAAAACGTGAAGCATCTTTTTACACGGAAGCATGTTCAGTTTACATGGAGGCTGAGGTTATATTTTCTAAATGAAACGTTAAATCTGCCACAATGAGGAGGTTAACATTTTATTCCGTTTTCTATAATTTCTAAGAAAGACTCATCATTATTAAAGAATTTTAACGTTTCGTTGCTTTCAGATCGTTAATTTTATAAAATATCTTTCTCAACAAGTTTCAAAATTGAGTTTACATGACTTGGGAATTGCTCACTCGCTGCGCTCGTTTCGCAAACTCCCTCCCACGTAATCGTTCACTTTTGACCTTGGTGGGCAATAAGTATACTATTTTTTCATAAATGATTATTTCTCTTCTAACTCTTTTGGTCCTTGATAATAAAAAACACACTATAAAGAAAATTTTTGGAGTCGTCTTTTTTTAGTGGACTACTATTCATTAATTTTCTTCAACAAGTATACGGAAAAAATTCTGTCACAGCAAATTTGTTCGGGAATTCATAATTTGAAAAATTTATATTCAAATAGCCTGAGCAATATTTTTTTCCCACTCGCTCAGCACACGATCTACTGCAAGAATAATAAAACAGAATTCTATCGGAAAATCATACTAACGTGTTGCATTCGATTCCGTTGAAAACGGAATCTTAGAACCTATATCCAGCAACTCGCGAAAGGTATGGAACTATTTCAAAACGAAAATTTTGCAATTTTTGAAATTATTTTATTTCGACTGAGAATGTACTTAAGTAATCAAAAATAATCTGTGACAGTTCAAAAATTACAAACTTAAAAAAATCACCGAGTGGAATGGCGATCTTTCCGAAATCAACTCGACAATGCACATTCTGCGACTGAGATTTCATTTTTACAAAATTCTTTACAGGTATAATCTAAGCGCATCTTCATAATAAACTGAGGATAATTAATCTGTTACAACTTCAACGATTTAATTGTTTCATTCTTTTTTCTTATACAACCCAATACATAAATTCTCATAAAACAGATCGATCAAATGTTCGATCACACAGTTAATAATAATAAAATGAAAAACAAGACCTACAAGCGAGTTAGCTGTATTCAATTTAAAACATACCAAGAATGAAACGGCCATTTTTCTCCAACTAAATAAATTGGAATCAAAAATACATTAATTAACAATAATTATTGTTAATTTAATTTCGTACATTCATAGTAAATGTTTAGTGGATAACCCACGTGAAGACGTACACAGAGATAGGTGGAACAAGATGAGAAATCTTGGTAATTTATGGTTTACAACACGTAACAATTAAATTATATAGAGCATAAAATGAGATACTAAAAACTTTTTTTTTTCATGCTTCCATTTAGACGCGTACGCGTTTTTCTAATAGACATATTATTCCACAACTTCTGAATGCAAATCATTGAAGAAATTTCGTTTCAACACTTATTAATGATTTTCAAACATCAAATTGAATGAAACATAAAGCCAAACTACAAAGGGCCGTAGAGAGGAAATTCCGGCTCGAGGGAGAAAAAATTTATGGGCCCCCTAAAAAATTGAAAACTGTATTTACGTGTAGGTGTAAGTAACAGGAATTTATCTTTAGAAAGGGTTTTATAATACTGGGAAAGCCTATTTCGTGAGCGGAGCGACCGAAAAAAATTTTTAAAGGGTTTTTCAACATATTTTTAATGAAAATCTAATTATTAGTGTATTTTCCAAAATAAAATACAACTATTGCATTCAGCGCAATGACGGGACTTGGGGGTGGGACCTATGGAAAAGCGGCGATCCTGAGTCGTAGATTACGAATATATAGGTCACTCAAATTCTTCTGTACACAATATATATACCTATATATATATGGATATATATATTTTTACTTTTTGTTCATTTTCGAACTTTTTGGAAGTCTGTGAACCCTCCGCTGTTCGACCTGACAATGAAACTTGGGGTAGTGTTAGAAGCATTCTTGAGTTACACATTCGTGTTAAAATTTTTGAAATTCATTCGTTAGTTTTTGAGGAAGGGGTTTTCAAAATGTTGCAAACCCAGCATGTTGTCATAATGATAACTTCCGTAAATTTGTAGATTTTTGCTTGAAATTGTTATGGTAGTTTCTGACTGTTTGGGACTGGTTTGGTATTGAATTTGAGCGAAATCGGTCGACTGGTTTTTGAATGGTAGCCTTTACAAATTTGACACTTTTTTTTACAGATTTTGGCATTTTTTGGGAGTTTATAGAGCCTCCACTGTTTTACTTATGGCAATGAAACTTTGATTGGTGTTAGCGGCTTTGAAGGCTACATATACTCGTGTTAAGATTTTTAAAATTTATTCTCCAGTTTCGGAGGGAGGGGTTCTCAAAATATTGCAAACAATAAACTTCTGCAGACGAACAATATCTCATTTATTTACCTATTCTTAGAGTGTAAAAAGGTATCTCAGAGCAATAACTACAGAAATCTTTGGAAAATACACTTGCGGCGGTTGATGCGTGGAAGAGATATTTTTATTTAATTTTTTAAGAATGCTGAGACCCTAAATATTTCAGTCCCATCCTCTCCCGTCCCCCCTTATCAGGCCTGAAACTACATACCTATTCTTTGGCGCTGGTAGAGAATTTTTTTTCAATGTCTTATGAGGAAAAATTTGAATGGGACAAAAATTATGGCGTAATTGATAATTTGGTCCACTCCATAGGTCCGAAAGTGCCGAACTTTCAGCACTTTTTATAAGGTGGACTTTGAATTTGGAAGAAGTGGTACTATTTCTTTAAAGAAGCCAATCAATTTTCAGGGATAAAAGTAAAAAGAAAACTTTTTTCTTCCAAAATTTCCAATAATAAACCTGACCAAATCTTCCATGAAAAACGTAATATATGGGAAAACATTTAAACTGCAAGTCTTACCAGGAAATTTTACATAGGTTTTTGGTATGGTAAGTCAAGGGACCATAATAAAATATCTCTGCCGCGCATCAACCGTGTTAAGTGAATTTTCCAAAAGTGTCAAATTTTGTAATTGCTGCCATTCAAAAACCAGTTGACCGATTTCGCTCAAATTTAATACCAAATCAGTTCCTAATAATCTTCAACTCCCATCCGAATTTCAATCCAAAATCTTCAAATTTACGGGAGTTACCGTGATGATAACAAGGTGGATTCGCAACATTTTGAAAATCTATTTTCCGAAACTAACGGATGAATTTTTCAAAAATTTTAATACGAATATATAGCCCTTGAAAGTTTCTAACATTACACCAAGTTTCATTTCCATAAGTGAAACAACAAAGGCTCCACAGACTCTCAAAAAATGTCAAAATGAGTAAAAAAATGTCAAATTTAGTAATGGCTGCCATTCGAAATTTATGGCACCGATATAGCTCAAATTCAATAACAAGTCAGTCCCTATTATTCGCCAACTGCCATAAAAATTTCAAGGCAAAATCTTTTAATTTACGAGAGTTATCGCGAAAACAACATGGTGAGTTTGCAACACATTGAGAACCTGTTCCTTCGAAACTAACGGATGAATTTCAAAAATTTTGACACAGATGTGTAGCTTTTGAATGTTTATAACACTACACCAAGTTCCTCCACTGTTTCCCAAAAAGAGACAAAATGAGCAAAAAGTGGGAAAAAAAAATGGCTGCCATTCGAAAACCAGTCGACCGATTTCGCTCAAATTCAATACCAAACCAGTCCCAAATAGTCTGAAACTACCATATAATTTCAAGCCAAAATCTACAAATTTACGGCAGTTATCATTATGACAACGTGCTGGGTTTGCAACATTTTGAAAACCCCTACCTCAAAAACTAACGAACGAATTTCAAAAATTTTAACACAAATGTGTAGCTCAGGAATGCTTCTAACACTACCCCAAGTTTCATTGTCACAAGTCGAACAGCGGAGGGTTCACAGACTTCCAAAAAGTTCCAAAATGAGCATAAAGTGGAAATATATATATATATATATATATATATATATATATATAGGTATATACATTGTGTACAGAAGAATTTGAGTGACCTATATATTTGTGATCTACGACTCAGGATCGCCTTTTTCCCCACAGGTCCCACTCCCAGGTCCCATAATTGCACTCAATGCAATAGTTGTATTTTCCTTTGGAAAATATACTAACAGGGTATTATGAGTGAAGTCTTAAGCGAGAAAATTACAATATGGTTTTATTGTAGTTAAAAGACTCACAGATAAACAAACATTATAAAGAAAATTTTTTTTCAACAATTTCTGTGAATTGTTTTTCCTAACTTAAAAAAAAAAATTAGGGAAATTCGAACTTTACGGTTTAGTATTATGAAAACTTCAAATTGAACAAAGAAGAATTTACGAGTATCAAGCCAAAATTTGACAATTTTAAGTATCTGATTAGCAAATAATACCATTAAAACGACCTATAGTCCATTCAACGAGAGATTGCCAAATTATTGAGGTACGTACATGAATGTGGGGAATTAGAAAATGTAATTATTCACCCTTCGGAACATAGCACCCAACAATTTTTCTACCATAATATTAGTCTTTTTTAGAATAAAAAATGACGAAAATTATCTATTTTACAAAACAAAGCAAATGAATGGCACCATTTTTCAATTTTTACTGAATTTTTTCAGGTATGATTATAATATTATGTACTTATCTATATAGGTATGTATGTAATATATTTTGTTTCGCCCAAATTTTGTGTTCATGGTTTGAAAACTACAAAACAGACAAAGCTGAAATTTTTACGATTGACTTTTCTCATGTAGGAGCAAGTCTGAAAGAAGTTTGGTATCTATTAGTTCAGTAGTTTTGGAGAAACTTGAAAAATAAAAAATTTCTAGAAGAGGTTTTTTCAAAATTTTGAAGAAACTGCAAAAGGGATTGAGTTGAAATTTACAAATTAGATTTTCTTATGTAAGTGCAAGTATCAAAGAAATTGGGTGCCTCTTTGTTTAATAGTTTTTGATAATACAGGAAACTGGAAAAGAAAAAACTGCTGGAGAAAATTTTAGGTTCAATGTTTTGAGACAACTAAAAAAGAGATACGGCTGAAATTTTCACGAAAGGTAGTCCTTCTGTAAAATCAAGTATGATAGGAGTTTGGTGCCTATTGGTTCAATAGTTCTAAGAAAAACTCAAAAATAAAAAAAATTTACAGAGAAGAGCAAATCACCTGCATTGCTTGAAACATTTTTTTCATATTTACAATGCAAGGGGTTACAAGCAACTTTTCTATATAATTTCACATTTCTTTTTTGAACAATAGATCAAAATTAGGAAAGTAAGTTTTTTTTCAATGTATTGTTGCCTTAGTTTTTTTTTTTTTCAATGCCAACACTAGATAGGAATATTGTGTAACAATTCTAAACAAATAAGTTTGACAAATTTTGATTGGAAATAGTCTGTTGAATACCTTGTGAAAAGAATATTCTCACCAGAAGGTAATCAACAGATTATTGTGTTCTGCCACTTCATATGTACACACATATGGATAAGCTAAAACCTGAGTAAAAACTGGTGATTTGAGAGCTGGTCTGGATGGTTTATATACCGGCTTATTTACACACACACATACATAGTAATTACATACGTCCATGTATAAGAGTTTATGTACTGAATTGTGACATTATCGTATTTGTTAGATTAGTCACAGTTTGGCACTCATACATTACTTGTACGTATGTACACGTAATCACATTCGAATGTTTTTGTGCAAATGTTTTAACATTATAAAGACAAATATTTGCCAGCCTTTTGGCAGCAACTGTTGTTGGGGTCTGAGCCCCTTCACCTCATATAAGTAATGTCCCCACATATTCTATCAGATCCCTATAAATATGAGTCAAATTTTTCATTAAATTTTACAACTATCTAAGAATCAGTAAATGAAACTGTCTGAGCCTGTACACATAATTCGTACAAATCAGGCTGATAACAATATTAATTTGATTATTCGCTCTAGTATAATTAGTCTAAGCCCACCTTTACTCTTTTTTCCTTTTTCCTAGATTTCCATATTCATACACCTACTGCAATTTTGGGAAAATATTAAGCCATCGTACATAAAGCCTGTTCAATCGATACATTTTTCATGAAGTCATCCATCCACTCTAACCCAAAACAAATAAATAAGTGCTATGGGTCTGTGACCTGACTATTAACGAGGGGACCAGGTTTACTCAGCTTTGCTCGGATAAATAAGTAAAAACCCATATTCGCAATTTTACATTCAAACTTGAAATTCATTACCAAAATTCCATAATAAAAGCCAATTTCAAATTATTAATTATCGAAATTCAAGATTCAATATGAGACATTTTCTATCCTTTGTGTTTAGCTTTAAACACAAAATTGGATGAAACACAGATTGCAGATCTAAAAAAACGTACGTTCTAGGCGAATTTTTCATCGTTAGCTATTATCACGTCTTACTTCTGATGGATATATTGGAATGCTCATATTTCCTTTCAACGAATTTTCTCAAACTTAGGACTAATCTAGACAGTTTTTTATCCACAAAAACTACTAATCTGAAAATTTAAGCAACACTGTCGGTCTAGTTATTCAGAACGCGTTTGCACATATACATAAATACCCAATTACAAATAATAATTATTGCTAGTATTATAGTACAGGAATTATTTCTCCTATTGTAGTACAGGATAGAATTATGATGATTATTAGATTGAATTAATGGTTAAGGGCACCGCTTCGTATTCGTAAGGCTGTACGATTCGAGACCAACAGCAGTAAAATATAGCGGCTATCGATAACGAGAAAGAAAAGAGGAAAAACGTTATCATAAAATTATAAGAAAACGGGACAAATTCAAAACTAAAAAAAAAAAAAAAAATATTAAACGATCTTCTAAAGCTGGATTTACACCAAACGAACATTCGCTGTTCGTTCAATATTTTCCTAAATTCACAAGATTACAGGATGTTCGTTGTTATTCGCTCGTGCAACGAATTTCATTCGTTGTTCGCTTATTGTAAACGCAGCTGAAGTGGCAGATCATATTTTAGTCTATTTTGAAAACCTACGGTAGACACTCTCCATAAGATCATTCGCACCCCATACACTAGGACTCGAAAATGATAGCCATAAGAGATACCTACCATATTTTAAGCAATCAATTCACTGATTTCAGCGATTGATAATCAACTCAATGAAAATGCAATACATAAATACATACCGACCTATTTGAGAAAATTCTAATCAAAATATGTAAATAACGTGAATGCAATGTATGCAGCAAAATTTTAGTCATTTTATGGTTTTTTTGAAAACTACTGAAACAATTATCATGAAATTCGTGTTGACGCTCGTTTTCGTATAATATATCCTCCCTACAATAATTTTTAATCATAAAAGTATAATCGATGGGATGAATTTTCAGGTTTTCGAGCACTAAGCACCTCTTATCCTGAAATGCTCATTATGTGAGTAGAGGGTAGGTGCATAATTGGAATGTGTAAGAAGAAAACGGAATATCCAAAAATTTGGAAATGCCAGATTTTATTTTATTTTTTTGAGAAATTCGGATTATTACCGTGTATTCGTGGAGCGACCCATCGATTATAACAGTAAGGTCAACAATCAATAAGATTCAATGATTGCAAATTAATGAAAGTAGAATGCAGATAAATTTATTTTTTCCTTCCACGAACGGACAAGGATAAAAAATTTTGATCGCATTCTTCAGTTTTTTGCCTTATCCTCATCGACGTTATTCGTACATCATACATCCGTAACAACGCGGATAGGCCAAGATGGCAAGTGTATACCTATGCACACAAAGTGATACTTCTACGATTGAATTAGTGAAAAATAACATTTTCAAGTTCAACGTACCAACGCAATTTGGTTAACCAAATCGAAAGCATACATTTCAGTATACAATACTTGATATTTGCAAGGAAAAAAAAAACTAACGCAGCAACAGCTCCATTAGAAAAAGTAGGTATTTAAAAAGTAGAAAATTAGTTTGCTAAAAAGTTACTAAAAGATCGTAATTGATGACTGTATTAAATTTCGTAACCTAAAATTTATTACGCAGTTAAAAAAAATTACCTTTTTCAAAATCGAAACAAAAATACATTTTTTGGAAGTAACTTCTGGCCGATCCGCACCAGAATTGGTAGCATGTTAGAATCAGCGAATTTCTTAATTATCAGTTCAAAATCAAGCATTTTAGAGCCAAAATAATATAAATAGCTGTCCTATAAGTACCGTCCAGTCGACTCGCGGTAAAATCAGTAACATGTTAGAGTAAGTCATAATAAAATAATATTTATTCTGAATTATAAAATAAATAATTTTATAGCCAAAATAAAAACGAAAATAGCGGTACCAGAAGTACCATCAAGCCGATCACCACGAAAATCAATAGATCAGGTCTTTGGCTTAGTACTAAAATGTTTGTTCCAAATTTTTTGACTATCCGACAAAAATTGCGACCTATATCAAGGTAACAAGAAATTGGCCTCACTATAATAAACACAAAACTGAGAAATTTGTTTGTTCAAAATTCTCCCTTATTATTCTGCTAAATTAAAATGCGTAAGCATCAACTATCAAAGTTTTTTGTTGTTTTCACCAAATAACAAATTGAACAGTATTACCACATCTATTCCAGCAAAAGACTTGGGTTGGTCGCATCAGGGTTTGTACACATACGTAAATTTAAGAGGTATGTTCAATTTGCCAAATTTTGAAACACCAAACACCAGGTCATCACTCGTTTATGTGGCGTTAAAAAAACAGTTGGTTGAAAAAGAATGCCAAAGTAATACTGCTAACACCAAACTCACCTAATTGCTGATAACGAATGTTTTTATCAACATATCGCAACATATCAACGAATATGCAACACTTTCACTCTTTCCTGATTCTTTGCACCAACTCACCTAGAAAGTATAGAATTTGCAAACCTGATGCAACCCTCAAGAATGCCTAGTTGATATACTTTGGTGTTATTTTGGACCAAAAAGACTACCATGGTTCACAATGCAGTAACACTTGTGTTTAGAAGTTTTGATTTTCACAGCTAATACAACATACCTACATATGAATTTGATTTTTTGGAACCAAAATGTTCCTTCAGTTATGAAAAAAAAAACGTACTTATCCCCACCCTCAGGTCTTTCCATGACACCAAAATTAATAAGTAGATTTTCAATAAAAAACCTACTAAAAACACGTTTGCACGATCATGAGGTAGGTATAAGAAAGAGTCGGTGGTAACCATAACACTCATTCATTAATTCATTCATGACAACGGCAAAGATACACAAACAATTTACCACAATGATTAATTATAGTGATCTCGAACAAATGATTACAATTTTCAACAAACGGATCAATATACAATTAATACATGTAAAGGGCATTTTTCAAATTGGGGATTGCATACCATTCTCTTAATTTTTGTGTGACAAAAAACATTATAACTTATGTTGAAAATGCACCTGTAATCCAGAGAAGACAGAAATCTTGTACTGGAAAATTGCCATGGTTTGTTTTTTCACTACTAATCTTTAGAGATGGGTATCCTAAATAACATAATAAAAGTATCAACCCCTACCCCTCTTTCTACATTGAGAATTATCAAAAATGTGTCCCCAAATCATTTTTTCAAATTTTCTCAGGAAATACTGACCATATTGGGAGAATAGTTTAGTCAAAAAATGTTCAACATTATATTTTCTACAAAAAAGGTTCTTATTACTTTTTGTAAAAGACGCTTCCCAATCCTAAGAAGTGAGCCTGAAAAATACGACTTTTTGTACTCCGTATAAGAAGCTAAATACAAAAAAATGTCAATTTCACCAGTTGAAACTTGGTTCAAAATTCATAATATCTCTAAAACTATTGGTCATACCGACCTGTGGTTGATTTCATTTGATTCAGCTCTAAAGTATATGTAGAATGTGATATGTTATGTTGTTCCAGTTGAAAATTTCAACTTCTTTTTTCCCTTTTTTGACATTATCATATAAAAATCAGGCGCCCAGAGGATACCATACCGCCATACACAAAAGAAAATGCCCTATAAATTTAGTCAAAATGTGATTTTCAGGCCAGAGCATAACAGAAAAATTCATCAGCAAAATTATGCTGATGCTACTAAAATGATACAAATCATACACACCACAAGCCACAAAAAATTATAATATAAAAAAACTACACCGCTGTAAGATGACAGCATTTTTATATTATTTTCAATTTTGCAAAATCTTATAGTCTGATCAGCAGCAGCCATTTTTATCAGAATTGTCTTCAAGTGGAAACAAAATGGTCAGCAGAAATTGATGATTTTCCAGTATGGTTTTCGAGGTGTATTTTTACGGTGAAGAACTGAATTACACTTTGTTGGTCACACTGATCAGATTGAATGTGGAGAACTCACATTGGGAACACATAAAATATTATTTCAGCTTCCCATTCGTATTTTAATAAAACCACCAAAAATGGTATTCTTTGAAATGTATGATAAAAAGTAGAATCAACTAAAAGTAGGACAAACCCTTGAAGTTGATTATTAATCAAATTCAAATTGACTGACAGTCGCTACTTGCATTCACCAACATTTTCTCAGTATTCCACAACTTACATGATCTGTACATAAAGATAGAGATTCAGTTTTCAAGATACCTATATGTAAACTCCCTCAGCAAACTGTTGAATTCTTTCATATATAGGGTCAATCTGCAATTTCCCTTGCTATTTCATTTAACAAATACCAAGATGCATTAGTTATTTAGACTTAACACCAAATTCAAATTAATGGTGAATTTTTTGAAATATAGTATCATCAACAAGAGGTTCTCTAAGTGAAAGTTTTATTAATGAATTAAATAACATATACATTATTCAAGTTTGGAGACTTCGAAATGTCAGATCATAAGGATTAACAAACTTTATTTAGGGAAGACAAATGATGATGAGATTAAGAAATAATTCGTTAGAAGAAACATAATGTGGCATACCACCATCTTCATAGCTAAAAGTGTTACACTTCAAGTTCTAGTTTAGGACACATTTTGTCGAATGTTAGCTGTAAAGCTGCGTTCAATATAACAAAAAAAGTGTTACACTTTAAGTTCCAGTTCAGGACAAGTTCTGTCAAAAGTTAGTTCTCAGTTAAGCCCGACAATTTTAGATCTGCAAAGAGAGAAAACTCATAAAACAGGAATCTCCGATAGAACAATTGAAATTAGGCAAACTTCTTAACTTGGCGGATGATTTTGTGACATTCTTACAGGACTTTACATCATTTAAAAGGAAATGTGAATGGTGTAAGTGGCTGAAACAATGTAAAGTGTTAGTAGAATAGCTCCCTAGCTGCTAGATATGTACACATTTCAATAAAACATGGTACAGAGAAGCTATTTCACTAAAATTTTACAACATTTCAATCACTTATGTTCTTCACACATTCTTTTACTTGGCATGAAGTCCTGTAAGAATCTTACAGAAAAATTCGACAAGTTAAAGTTTGCTTAACTGGCTTAAGTAACTGGAAGATGTGAACTGTAAGTGGAATACCTTCCCAGGTTGCAATTTTCATTCAATAGTTATGAAACTGGACACACTTGTTTAGATCTGGAGAAGGAGCAACCCCATTGTTTTTGGTTCAAATTGACCAGATGGTGTGTCCGGTACATCCTATTATGTTGTATATTTTCAGAGCATTATGGTTTTAAAATTTGTAATTTTCAAACAATAATCACAAAATTTAGTACAGGCATTGCAGATATTATATGCTATCATTCTGCAAAACCTGGTTTCAATTGGCTCATGCGTAGCAGCGATTTGAAAAAATCTTCAACTACTGCCAAGAAGAGTAAAAAATTCCAGATGAAACAAAAAAACTGTGTGGAAAGCAGACTTGCTATTATTATATTTGCTAAGCAATAATTCTAATAACTTGGGCACGTATTTGATAATTTCTTAATAGAATATTAATTATGAATTACTTTGAAAAGTGATTTTTACCCACCATTCTGGCTATTACTTTTGATATTTTCATTTTTTATTGTAATTATTTATGCAATTATTTGGATTTTTCTGGTAAAGAAAATCTACATTTTTTAGCATGGCTTGCCACTCTGGTTTTCTTTTTTTTTTTCGTAAAAATGGCGCCAATTGAAAATTTTGTGAAGAATTACTTCAGACAAATCACAGCATATAAAAACTAATCAATTCTATTTTCGTGGGATAATAAATTTTAAAATTGAAAAAAAAATTATTCAAATCACCAAATAGCCGGTATTATAATAAACATTACAACCATTTTCATCCATCCAGTGAAGATTCTATGAAAATCTACTTATTAATCTTGGTATCATGAAACTACCTGGGGGTGGGGATAGATATGTTTTTCATTTTAATAGCTCAAAGGAAATTTTAGCATCAAAAACATAAATTCATACATGTATATGTGGGTCAATTTATTGTTACCATAAGATACAGGTTGCAATTTTTGCCCAATAGTCACATTTTCATTTTGGCCATAAAATGCCTAATTTCGAGCCTACGAAATTTGGGAAAAATATTCACTATAATCTATTATAACGTGTTATTAATTCTGCCCAACGGTATTTCCTGTAACAGTATTTTTGTTTTTATTTTGGCTATAAAAAGTCTGATTTTGAACTAACAGCTACGAAACTCGAAAAAAATATTTATAATGAACTATTTACTACATTACTAATTTTAGTGTGAATCGGCTGGACAGTACTTACAGTACAGATATTAGATATTTTTTATATTATTTTGGCTATAAAATGCTTGATTTTGAACTAATAACTATGAAATTCGCAAAAAAATATTTACTATAATTTATTGCAACATGCAGACAATTATGGTGCAAAATGGCCGGATGGTACTACTTCCACGAAATTTTTTTTTTTCGATTTTGAAAAAGGTAATGGTTTTGAACGTTGTAATTTTAGGTTAACAGTTACAAAATTTAATACAATTATAAATTATTATCTATTATTAACTTTTTAACCACTAATGTTTTACTTTTTGACAACTTTTTATATTATTTTGGCTATAAAATGTTTAATTTTTAACTAATAACTATGAAATTTGCAAAAAAAATATGTACTATAATTTATTGCAACATGCAAACAATTATGGTGCGAAATGGCCTGATGGTACTAATTCAATGAAATTTTTTCTTTTTTCGATTTTGAAAAAGATAATGGTTTCGAAACTTTGTAATTTTGGGTTAACAGTTACAAAATTTAATACAATCATCAATTATTATCAATAATCAACTTTTTAGCAACTAATGTTTTACTTTTTTAAAACGAAACTGCTACCATGTTCAGTGTTTTTTTTTCATACTTACAACATATTTGGCGATTAAATATTATTTCGGCACGAAAGATCAAAAAAATACCTTTCTATCAAAAACTAAGATTATGAACTATAAACAAAAATAAAATGTAAAAATAAATTTGATTTTTAGCCATTCATATCACTAGTTAACAAAAGCTCGAAGAACGTTAATTCTACTAAAATTGATAAAAAAAGTTTTACTCATTAGAGATTCAATTGGAATAATGTTTCCCACACAAATATCAGTTTTTTGATTGATAGTTTTCAAGTCAATTTCTAGAGGCTTCCGGCGAAAAATAATCAATAAATTCATTCGAGTTTGTTTTCGTTCTCAAAAAATCATGATAATGTTTTAAATGTATTATACAAAAGACACTTCTTTTGGTGTTATACCTACATACCAAACACAGAAATGAAATTAGTCTTCGTTTGTTTTGACGAGAGGCTTGAAATTGTATTTCATTCGTTGCAAAGATTCCCCCAGTGTTTGGGAGGTCGGAGGATAAATGAATTAACAAAAACTTCGAAAGCATCACATATTTACTACAATACGATTCACAATTTAACGGGTTTTTACAATCAAACGAACTCAAAATCGAACACCAAGAGAAAAAAAAGAAAAATATGTAAAATATAAATCAATTGCTCAAGCCTGTGAAAAAACATACCTATTAGCTATTTGTTTTAAGACCACCACACTTTTGTTTTTATCATTCATAAAATTTTTCAAATTTCAGCAGCATGGAAACATTAAAAACTAGTCTCTATTTTCAGGGCATTATAAATAAAATTGTGGTTTTTAAAACCTTTTCAATATATATGTATTTTATTTTACAATTATTAATCCCATGTATTCAGTCATTTTAAATTACATTGTGAAAAACCTCTATTCTTTGAATGATGTGCTAGGAGTTCAACAGCACAAAGACGAAAATATAACTGATAATTTTTTTTTTTTTTACTAAACCCCCATTGTGTTTTGTTCGATTAGCCTAGTTGTTTCTCTAGGCTTTTTGGTTTTTTCCCTTCTTTTATTCAGATGTCAATATAATAAAAAAAAATATATATATTACTCGTAGAAATTTTAAATAAATTTTGGCTCACTTCCCATTGTTCAATCAATTTGAAACTTTGCACAATTGTATTGTCAATTAAAAAAAGGTGTACCAAGTTTCAAGTTGACTGAATTATGGGAAGTGGGTGAAAAATTGATTCTAAGATTTGATCGGAATACATGAATAGTCCGAGTAAGCTGACAAAATCCAGGTAAAAATACAGAATTTTCCAGAAACCTTTGTCTTGAATGTTACTTCTGCAGGGATGATCTTGCAGAAAAATCTTACGAATTAATTTGAAATAACCACAAATGGAATTTTCTCCTTGGCTAGGAAAGTTTTTACTTTTTTTTTTTAATTTGGTCAACGTCTGTCAGAGGAGTTTCCTGAAACCGGTAACCATTTCCACTTACTTTGTAATTTCAAGAGTTTAATATGGATAATGGCGGTAGAAAAAACCAATAATTGCAAAAACTGCACAAAAAAAATTCAGTGTTACTAAACTTTTCATTTCTATACAAACACTAACTTCGATTACAAACAAAGAGAAAAAACCGATAATAGAAGTTTTAAAGGCATGCAATTTTCGATAAGAGAACTCAGAACTTTACTGCAATTTTTCACGACACGCGTGTTAATTTAATAAAATTCTTATTTTCACCAATGCAGTATTTCCGACTCGTAATCTTCACTCAAATACAAAAGGTACTCATTACACAATAACATTAAAGAAATTGGAAAATAAAAATAGAAGAAAAATAATTCAATACAGACAATTTTTTCGTTCAAATTAGCCAATACAAAGACAAATTAAATTACAAATCAAAGGTGTTTCAAAAACTTGAGAAACAATCAATGAAAAACGTTAGTAAGGAAATCTGACCACACACAAGTACAATTCCATTTCTAAACAACTGAATTATTTGTATCACTCTCATTATTCGGACATAGAATACAAATATTACAATTTTGAGTGGAAAATAATTAAAAAAAAAAACACTCAATTTTTCAAAGGCAGTTAGTACTGACCTATTTCGAGAGGAAAAAAAACTCAAACGCAAGAGTAGCTCCGTCAGAAAAAGTAAGTTTTCAAAAAATTAAAAATTAATTGCTAAAAAGTTAGGATTATATTGAATTTTGCAACTACTGACCTGAAATTACAAGGTATATAACAATTATCTTTTTCAAAATCGAAACAATTACTGGATTTCATGGACGTACCGTTCCACACCACACCCATTCTCATAAAGTAATGCTACCTTTCTACCCCATTTCCATAACCCATTATCATCTCTACCTTAATAGCCCATCCACCTGTTCTCATGAAGCAAAACTGTGAAGACGAGGAAATGATAAGGAGTTATGGAAGGGAATGAATGGGTAGTAAATATACACTGGGTTCACCAATTATCTAAATAGTATGATAATTATGAGTTATATTTCACATAATAAATCGCTATCGAACATAATAATTCACTGAAGAATGGTTGTTTTCAAGACTCTCTAGAGGGGAAAGAAGGAAACGGACAAAAAATATATACATAGAACCTTTTTCGAAGGAAATTTTACGCCGGAAAATTTTTTACTGTACTTTTTTAATCATAAAATTGAAATTAGCGGGGAAAAACACGAAAAATCGAATTTTCTAGGATACACACCTCCCTCTCACAATTGTAAGAGGCCTAGAAGGTGGAGCTTCTAATATGTTACAGTAGGGGACCCACCAATCAACCTGATACGGTTGAAATTTGGGTGATATTCTTTTTTGTCAGATCTGACTGGACTACAAGTGTATTTTCAGTCATTTTCTTTTTTTTCTCAGTTATTTTCGTAAATTCAGTGATGTTATACTGACTAGTTCAAATTTTTATATATCCCATTTCTGTAAATAAGTCAACAAAACTCCCACCATCTGTTCCTTTCATGAGATCAAGAATAATAATTAAATTTTTATGGAAAATCTAATTGAAAATTCAGTCGATTCCAAAATGATTTCTACACTTACCTTGTTCCAAAGAAGAGTATCAAAAATTTTATACGGTCATAATAAGTAATTGTATTGGGTTTTGAAGACAGATTTTGAGTAATAGGTACTACACATTTGTTAATGAAATTAATGTCACCGGACGATAGAAATATTAAAAGGACTTATTATTTTTTCCCACTAAGTTAGATTTTTTAATTTGTTAATTTCATGAGACGCCAAAGAAATCAAATAAATAAAGAGGGAACCAACCAACCAAACAGACCATTTTTTGATTTGCTGTCAAAAATTATTATAAAATAAAGCGATTAGTTAATATTAAAATTAATTCCAGGATTAAAGGAGAGGATTCAAATTACAATTCGTTAATTAACAGGCAATTATTTAATTGACTAGTCAACTATTGAATGTACAATTGGCTCAAACAATGTAAAATAATTGTTTGGATGATCAGGAACTCCAATAATCTTGTACAAATTTTTATTTAAGCTTTAACCCACAAATTCTATGTTAAATCTCAGATAATTCTTCAGGAAGTGAGATACAAGCACCGCCGAGTAAGTCTCGAAAAAAGTTTTTAAAATGAAAACAAACAGAATTCAAAACTTGTCTAACCAGGCACAAAAAATTTTCCTTCTATAAGAAAATTCTACTCAAATCTGACAATTTAAACAGAAACCATTAAAATTTGGCACTTTCAAATAGCTTTATTGTGGCCACTGAACACCACAAGCAATCAAATTAAGTTGAAAACAACCAATTCATAAATTTTCAATATATTCGAATAAAACCCCTTACAAAAAAAAACAAACAAATATTAATAACCAAATGACTTCATTTGTAAATTAATAAATAATGTTCAAATAAAATGATTACCCACGAAACGATTAGAAATAATACCCGGTTAACGATTTTTCCTTACTTTTTAGGCCGGTAGCGCAACATTTAACCAAGTATGTGATGAAGCCTTACACTACAAATATTACCAAACTTCTCTAGATCACTTGGGTACCACTGTATTTCTTACGATGCCAGATATATTTCACTGCTTTTTTTTAATGAAAGCGATAATACAACAAATACTCTGAAAAATTAAGTACAAAGATCATATTAAATTATTTTGAAGTCACTAATGTTATCAAAATAAAGTATTGAAGCTAAAATTTTTCAGGTCTAAATATTTGAACAGATATTAAGAAGGCGAAAAGTAGCAGTTCGAAGTAATCGCTATTGGACTATTGATTTTTCATGTTTTACTCGACTTTGAGCAACAGCCGAGGGGATAAGAAATGGGAAATTTGAACAGATGAACTTCACTCTAGTTAGCATGAACGCTCAAACAATGAAAATATACAGAAGAAAGCTACATTATCTGACCTGGGATTAAGTAAAAGATAAAGACAATCTTAATTGAATGAATGAAAACAAAAAAAGTTCTCAGATTATCTGAATCAAATTTCAGAAGAAATCGAAGCGAAGTGTCAACACACTACAGATTCTTCAATGAAGGCACGCAAAATGGTCATAACAATCATACGTTACTTTCAATAATGCTCCAACGCTGATAAAGAGATAAGAAATTCATTTTAAGGGCGTAGTTTCCAAGGCATTGAAACATTATTTTGCGCTTTGTGATCTCACAAGGAAAATTTTGCTCCTACTGATCTCATATCTTCAATATATGTTTCTTGAAGGATGTCTCCTAACTTGTTATTAATCGAAATTTTCAAAAAAGCTCCCACACTTTTTTTGTATAGGAGATTAAAAATACTTTTTTTCAAAATGTCATAACTTTTAAAATACTTGATATTTCAAAATTTTAAAAAATAACAAGTGCGCGGATATCCTTCTGAAAAAATCCCTTAAATTTTGTTTGAAAAAATTGGAATTGACCTTGAGAAATGTCACAGCATGAAAGTCTTTCTTAACTTGAAATAAAAAAGTTTCTGTTTATGAAGTACAATTTTAGCCACGTCAGTTCAAACACATTACTGTAGATGGCGATGTTATCAAACTGCATACACAAACGCACACACAAACACATACACACAACAATAAACATATTTGGTGACAGAAATCATTCTCTTTGGCTAGGTTCACAGTCACACAAACGTCATTTGAACGGACGTTAACGTTGGTGCGTTAGATTTGCCATTGCTCTGTATCTGTCACATGAATGGCAATTTTTACTGCTGTTTGTCATTTTTTTTTATTTTCATTGACAACATGGAGGGGGGAAAACCAATAGAAACAGACCAGAATGAACTTCTCCAAAAAAATAATGACGTTTTTTTGCCATTCATGTGACTGGGGCCATTGTATTTCATGTATTTGATAATGGCAATAAAACGCAACGTTCTGAGAAACTCCAACGTCAAAAAAAACGTTGGAATTTTGCCGCAGCGGCAATTTTGACATCTAGTGCCATGTGGCAGTTATCAAATAATTTTTAATACTCGATAACGGACGGCAATTCTGACGTCTGTCAATGAACGCTTGTGTGACCTAGGCCTTTGCCTTTGTAGTCAATGCTGCATTCTTTCGTTGTTTTTTTATTTTTGTTCATCCACATAAAAAAGAGGAGTAACAAAAGAGTGAGAAAAGAAGTGTTCAACGGACAAAACAAGCTAACTGCCTACATCCTTACCAATCTGTTTTGTCTTGTTCGGTCGTCAACCTTACAATCTCTCTCAGGACAATGTTGCTATTCAAGACCAAGGATGAAAGGATGGTAGGATTCCTATCCGCCAATATAAGGTCTGTTTGTACGTTTTCAGGAAACTGAAAACATAATTTTTCTGAATTCTGAAAACTGAAAAAACTGGAAATTTTTATTTGTAAGTTTTTTGCAGTGAGCAAAAAGCTTTCCGACTTTTCTGAAGAAAAAAAAATCGTAAAAATATAACTGAACTATCTTCAAAAAAATATTTATCATCAAATTATCACCAATTGACAAAAAATTAAATTTTTTTGTTGTTTTTTGGATTGGTGCAAACAAAAAAATTTGAAACATGGTAAACTAGAAGAAACTCAACTGTTTTCAGAACTTTTAGTAAGTCCAGAATGACTGAAAACTGAATATTAAAAAATTAAGAATTCTGAATTTTCAGAAAAACGTGCGAATACAATATTCAGTTTTTTCCGTTAAAATGTGAGATTCTGGTAAATCTTACATAAGTTTTGTCAGAATCTTAAAAAACTGGAAGCGTGCAGCAAACAGATCAATAATCTATGAATTTGGAAAAAATTCATTTCAGTAAATTATCCATTTCATGAGAAAAGAAAACTATAGGAACCATTTTCTCTTTTTCACCGAAATTTTGATTTATTTATACATGTATACTATTATCAGCCAAAATGTTAAGTATGCAGTTTTGAAAAAACTACTGAATGAATAGAGCTCAAATTTTCACGTGAAATAAATCTCATATATAGGAGCAAGTCTGAAAAAAATTTAGTGCTCAACCGTTGGATAGTTTTCAAGAACAATGGAAAGCAAAGTCATTATTTCAGGATTCTGAGAAAACAACAGAAGGGATTGGACTGAAATTTTCACGATGGATTACCTTTATGTCGGTGGAAGTCTAATAGAAGTTTGATGTTTATAATTTCAGTACTTTCAGATAAAACTAGAGAAAAACAATTATTGGAAAAAATCGAAAGGGATATGGCTGAAATTTTGACAAAATGTATTTTATTTTATATGGAACCAAGTCTGATAAAAAGTTTGGTGTCTATTAGTACAGTAGTTTTTGAGAAAACGAAAGAATTCCTGGAAAATTGGTTATTTTATGTATATTATATAATAATTATTATAAGAATGAAATGGTTTTCTATGTTGCAATTTGACTCCAGAACCGCTGGACTAATTTGAATGAACCTTTTAATAAATTAATTAAACTGATCCTCTGATAGTTTAAAATTAATAAATTAGAAAATCTATCTGATAGAAACTGAATTATCCTCAAAAACATGATCCCTCAAATAAATTGTGTGACTGTGTGTATGAACAGCTACAAACATACGCGGCTGCAATTTTATTTATTCCCTTTTAGTTTTCTGTTCTTCAACTTTGGAGTAGTTGCAGTTGCAAATACCTATATGAAGCTTTAATTTTGTTCATTCTGTTAAATTTTCTCATTCTCCAAATTTGGTATTTCTGCTTTTACAAATATCTAATTAAAAACCAGTTAGGTAGGTGTGGCTAAAATGTGGTAAGAGGGGAAATTCGGTATTTTCAAAGGTTATTAGGCCTAAATTATAGCACTGATGAAAAAAAGGTGCAGAATACTTTTTTATTGATTTTTAATCTTCTTTCACTTTTGTTAATAATTTTTCACTCATCTCGGATGAAAATTAACTGAATTTTCAACTTTTATAGCGTTCTCAATTCTCAAGTACGGGGATTATGCCAACCTCGAGAAGAATTCTGTTCCTACAAAATAACAAATAAAGTAATTAAATTCATCACTGAGGTTCAACTCTCTTTAACTACAATGACACCTATATAACAAGTGTCCCTAAAGCATTGCAAAAGTTGCTAAACATAATGGAAACATCAAGGAGGTCAAAGAAATAAATTCAGCTCAAATTCGATTGCTACGCAGAATTCAATATGATGTAAACAAAAAGTTAATTGATGTTTAAAAAAGTTTGGGGAAGGTGAAAAGAAAATTAAAATTAAAATCATCAAAAGTTCAAAACGGCTATTTTAAATTGGGGTTGAGTGTGAATTTATTAATACACATCTACGACATGCGACTTGTGAAAATATATTTTTAAAAATAAAATACCACCTGAATTGTACAGAGAAATATTATGCACATTTACAAACTACTTAATAGAATTTCGCATTACCATGATAACAAAATTATGATAAGCAAAAAGTGGATCATCTTGAATATATCTATGATGATTCATATTGTATCAAACATTTCTGAATATTTTGTTTTCAAGTTTGTTCTAATTTGATAAATTTCAATACCATAAACTTAGGCCATAATGACCAGCCTTGGAAATAACTTGATTTTAATGATTGCTGAAGGACAGAATGCTGGGATTCTGCGATCAGTGATCTTCAAGCATAAATTCTTATCACACTAACCAAATAAAACACACTACCATTTTGGGTCGGGAATACAACGCCTGTTGATCTCGAACCTACGTCCTCATATGATTAGGGGAGTGGGAACCGGACACCAAACTACAATCCCATTCAGATCTCAACTTAAATAATTCGCGAAAAAAGAAAAATGGTTCGCTTATATTCCACAGAACTTTGTTCTATGAAAAAGCAAATTTTTTTGCCGAATTCTTTAGCAAAAGAATTAAACCAACAATATTGTATAATACTTTATTAGATCGATGATATCAAAATTCATGGGGAAATTTCCACTAATTATAAAATCCCTTAGTTCCATTACGCACAGAATCAAAACGATGAAAAAGCAGCCAGTTGAAACAATTAAAGAATGGTTCATCACTGCACTTCCTAAATCAAAACTTACAGCAAAAATTTTTATGAAATTGATGAAATAATTATCAAAAATGTCACACTCCAGCATAAGAGGAAAAAATTAAAAATGAATTATTCAATAATTAGCAATCATCAAGTAAAATATATAGTGATCATTTATGCACCAATGAGAGAAACTTCCTAATTCAGCGAATTCATTATTATTCTTCATAACGTACTCATTAACTTGAAACCTTTGCTGGAATTTACTCCATTTTTCTTCCCTCTCGCACCCAAATACTTATATAAATGAACAAATTACTAATACAAGGTCGACAAAGAATAATAGTATTTTTTTTCAAGTATGAATGCGTACACGTCTGTAAACGACATGTCACTTCAATTATTTCTGCAGGTGAAACAAGAATAATAAAAATTAACGTTTTCCACAAATTCCTCCCAAAATGGAGACAGAATTGTAATCGAACATACCAAAAGTTATTTCCTCAATTAAAACGCGAAGTAATTTACCAAATTATTATTTTTGAAAAACAAAAGAGAAATCAATATTCACCCGAAATCTCCAGCAGGAGTTCCACCAACTACAGACATGTTATAATGGTCGTGCGTAGTCGAATACATTTGTTGACTATACGGTATTTTACCAACATCCCCATTCATGTGTGTATAACCTGCAAAAAAAACAATTATAATGTCAAAACGCATTTTAAAAATTGTCTTATAAATGCTGGCACAAATCTGAAGAACATAAAAAATACACATCCGTTAATTGCCACAAACAATAATTATTTTATTTATAAATTATGTATTTATTTCTTTCGGGTTGATATAATATTCTGGAATTTAACCTCTAGGTAGCCACAAAATGGAAAGTAAAGGTAGATGAATTCATTTCACATACTTAGTTGTACTAATATAAGGACCAAACCTTCAGCCTTTAAAATCGCATCTTTATGATGAAACGGGCTCGGAAATACACAAATTTTCAAAATTTGATGCGATCAGAAACGTAAATTTCCAGAATCATCAGAAGTTGTCCAGGTTTGCCCTTTAAAAATTATGTTTATCTCATGAGTATGTAACTCCGTATCACCCAACTCCGTTAAAAAAATGTAATAAAATCTGAAAATAACTTGAAAATCCACTTTTGCGTTTATGTAATCCGTCCAGACTGGACAAAATCCATTTCTACACTTTGTTCAACACCATCATAGACAGTAATCAAACAGAACGCACGTACATATTGGATTTAGTATACAGATGATCATGGGCCCGGAATGAAAAACTTAGTCTGAACTGGATTTGAAAAATTTTTATTTTTTGTAAATTGTAATTTCTGAATACATTTCAACTGATTGAGAAGATTATGGAAGACTTATCTGACTATTTATGTGGAACTAATTATTCAGACGTAATGAAAATCTCTACAACACTGGTATTTTGATCTAAAATTCAGGTGTTAAGTTTCGCATTGATTTTTAGTAATAGACTAGTTTTTTTGAATTTTCTTTCACACAATATTCGTGGTTTTCTTTTTTTATAATACTTGATGGCAACCAAATCAGATAGTTTCCAATTATATACCCAGAAAAATTTTGTATTCATGCCCATGTTTATGAAACTGCATTCAGGGATGTAGTTGTTTCACAATTATTTCCAGTTCGATAAATAATTATAAGTAAGTCTCAAACTGTTTAGTTCCCAAACTTTATACACTATATTCACTAATATGGAACAAATCCACCATCCTTGTTGAGTTCCCCCCATAACAATAAGGATTTTTTCAACAGAGCCTTTATAGAAACAAAATTTTCTGAATCCAAAATCAATTATTATTTTTTCTTTTAGTTATTTTCAAATTTTCTTACATTTTTTTAACATAGTGTAATACTCCACTAGTTCCATGAATAGTGTTACATATTCATGAGATGAACATAATATTCAAAGGGTAACTCTGGATAACTTCTGATGATTCTGGAAATGCAGATTTTCGATCACATCAAATTTTGAAAATTTGTTTATTTCCAGGCCCGTTTCATCGTATAGTTGGGATTTTGAATGCTGAAGATTTTCTCCTCATATTAGTACAACTAAGTACGTGAAATGAATTCATCTACCTTTAATTTCGATTTTGTGGCTACCTAGAGGTTAATAAGACGTAGCTAACAGATATTAATCGAATTTCTACGAATTCAATTTCAACACAAATGTATTGAGCGAATAGTAACTTGAATTATGAAACATTTTAGAAGCTAAGGTTATTTCTCCGAATGATACAAAACTTGAATCATAAGTACACATACATATTTTTAGAGATCAAAAGTTTCAGTTTTGACGATGAATGTTTTTTATTGGCCAATTGAACTCAAATGATCTTATCGCATTAAAAGCGCCACACTGTTATGGTTAGATAAGCCAATCATCAGAGGAAATATGTTCAATAACAGAGCAGAAGTCAGAACATTTATTTGTTTTTCTTGCGGTTGCGATTATATAATGGTAGGTACGTCTAAAACAAGAAAACAATTTTATAATTTGGTTTTGTTCTTCACACATTCTTTCGTGAAGAGTAAAATTTTCAGCCCCGAGATTGTTCACTTCTAATTTTCTGCTAAATATATTAAAAATTTACGGAGAACGTCAGGTCCTACAAAATAAACAGTTATAATTGAAACTGGAATTTTCGCTTAAACATAAGAATGAAGTGTTCCTCCTACCGTAATAAGAATCGACATTGAGGACGAAGGTTATTACATGTCTTCACAAGTGTATGGAGTGTGAGACGTGGAGGAAGAGAGGTTCCGGATCTGGCGAACAATTAAGTACCAATATGAATTTTTCAATCATATTTTGAAGCACCAATTAGATCACCAAACCGAAAATACCGCCATTATGGGACGGGATTTTGACAAGCCTGAAAGTTGAACATCAAGCATCCAATAACTACGTCTCTTTTTGGCAAATAACACAAATTCAGTTCGCAGTAAAACAAAGCAAAAAAATTACTTCCAAACGCAAATCAGACAAATAACGGTCCATTAAAAAAAAATCATATAATTTCTATAAAATTAACAAGTTCCAAGTTTTTTGATGATAACAGACGCGAAAGCTGATTACTTCAAAAACACTGTATTATGCGAAAACATCATACCAAGTTATGGTACCAGATAAAAAGAAGAGAGTAAATGGATATTATTCTAACTGATAATCAACTAAAATAGTGCTACTTGATCATATAAGAGGGCACTATTGATTCTTTAATCTTTCTTCAAAATGGTAATTTTTACATGAGAGTATGGGACGGCGGTAAAAATTTTACCATGGTCATAATTATAAATTTTTTTGTTATAAAAAAAAAAAATTCACAATACAACAAGCGGAATTAAGCCCGTCATCTCGAGTTTTACATAATCAGAACGATAAATCTGACAATATTCTCGTGTAAAGCAATGGTACTGAATCTATATTAATAAAACTCAAACTAAGTATGTTTGTTCACCTATAACTTCAGAACCACAAAACAGATCGGGAGGAAATTTTTTGGATTAATCTGGGTTGTTCTCAGGCATGTTCGAGGCCATCGTCAAAGACTGTAGCCCCTCTGTGGACTAAGTTGTCAATTTTCACTAAAATTCATAATTTACATTTTTTCTTGGCAGCATCAAGATAAACAAAAGCGAACGAAAACGAATAAAAGAAAATGAAAAAAACTGATTTCCCACTCCTCCACTCAATATACTAATACCTAAATCCGTGACTCTTTCTTTTTTTAAATAGTCGCATTTTTTAATAAGGCCGCAACACATGATTCGCTGTTTTTGTTGTTTGCCCTGTTTCACAATTTTGTATGAGAGAGGGGAAATGCAAAACTCCAGACCAAATGACAAAACACGCAGAACTGGGAATCGTGAACGTAGACGAAGCTGCGGGTGACATTTGGTTTAGAACATGGTTCATTCAGATCACTTCGATACAATTCAATATGAAATCATAAATTAACAATACGTTGAAAATCCATTTCCAATACTTATAAAACAATCTTTATTCAAATTTTTTTGATTAAGCACTTCTTTCACAAGTAACTGAAATTTTTATTCAAATTTTCAAAGAAGTCATACTGGGTTCAATAAACGCGTACGGATTTCCCGAAAGCTCAAAAACAAAAAAAAAATTTAAAAGAAAATTTGTAACAAACAATATTAACGTTACGAATACATACAACCAACAATTTTCTCACTCTCTGTCTCTATTATACTCTTCACTAAGGTTCCAATTTTTTCAATTCATACAGAAAAATAGTAATATTCCTCCATTAAAATTTACACATCAAATAATCAATCCATACCACTAGCTTGCACCGTAAGGACACAGGTTTAAATAAAAATATGATAATTAATCTAATTTTAATCGATCGGTAATTTTCAAGTTACGGTAGCGAGGCAAACAAATACGAAAATTCTTGAATGATTTCTAACCGGCTTTGAAAAACAAGTCGATAAGTAACACCACCACCACTAGAATGTGCGTATACCGCTAATACTGAATCGTAACAGCAGCAAAAAAGGAAAATTCCTTTTGTTGCGAACGCTCTATGAATGCGAACGATAATTCATTTTTGCTTCAATAAGCTGATCAGTATGAAAAACGCTCACGAATTAAAATCTGAAAAATTTTTCTCGACTGATAATGTCAAAATAAAAATGGAATCAGCACTCTCATTTCGACGTTTGATTAAATATTGTTTTACTTTTTCGGCGATAAACGAATGACTCGGCACATTTTTTTTTTCACAGCCCTAAAAATTCTGAATACATTACCTTGGCTCTTTCGACAAGAACTACCTCAAACTGAATGTGAAATAAGCACTTTCATGAATTACAAAACCAAAAAACAAAAATCAACAATTATCAAAATAGTCGTGCGAGAACATCTCGACTGAATACATTTAAAAAAGAAAATTTTTTCAAATCAACGTTCGCCGGTAGCTAGAATAACGTAAGATAAATCAGCGAGCAAATAAAGTTATTGATATAACAGAAAATATTGGAAAACCAAAATTATACGAAAAAAACAATTTAATGATAAATTTTTTCCAATTAAACAGTGGTTTACGACGTTCACGATGCCACGTAGGAACCAGGAAAAAAAATCGAAAACTGTGAATCAACAAAGACTGAGAAATAATTGAACAGTTTCGTACTTCAACACGACCATCATTTATACAGTATAATGAAGAAGGCTCTCTTCTGAAGATTCCAGAGGATTTTTTTTCTTCTGAATATTCGCTTCAAAAGGAAACCAAGTAAAACGTGTAAAATTAGAGAAAGGACACTGTATTACACTGGTTTCAAGGCAATGTTCTCTCAAACATTTATCAACAAAAACTAACAAATTGTAATAATAGTAATAGTAACAATAACAATAATATAATAATAATCATAAAGACCAAATTATGTCCACATTCATTAGTATCGAATAAGTTCCAACTCAAAATATAAAAGCAAATCATCAGAACTCGCGAAACTGACCGTCATTACGAAATCCGAGAATCCGAGGAAACATTAACACATCGAAATTGTGAATTATATTTTATTTATGTACTCTTTTGGCAGACATACTTCATAAATTACGAGGAGAAATAATTAAACATCAAAATCTTAAATAAGATGTCGTGCAGTTGATCCATCAATTAAAACAAGTCCAGAAATGGTTCAATCTCACCACAACATGATTATAATGGTTAAACGTAGCAATTTTAACCACAAATATTACAGGTGCATCACAGTCTTAGGAATCAAAACAACCATAAATCTATACTTTACTTCATATTGACGTTAAACATTTATTTTAACGCGTCACCAGTGGATATTTCGAATGTGCTACCAAAATGAAATTAAGTAAAATTTTTAAAACCTATATTATAATTTACAATATAAAATAATCATACAATTAATTCAATTCTATTATACAAACGATAGCATTCAGCACACAAAGTTACACACATACGCCCCCACACACCACCACACAACAGATGATAACCAACGCGAGTCATGAAATTGATAAGCTACATTTAGTCATTCGTCCCATTTGTCCGATGGCGAATTCTGTATACGTAGGGAAACAGTGTTGCCATTCAACGTGAAAGTGAATAGTTCAGTAGCTGAAATTATTCTACTTTGAAATATTTACCAGCCGGTCTGGTCTGGTCTGACGAGTGAAGGGCATAGGGAAAATTTCTTCACGACGAGACACTAACGTCGAGACCGTTTACGATGTAGTTGACATAGCGTGAATTCAATGAAGTTTTTCACAATCTTACCGTAATACACGTCGTTTATGTCATGAAATAAAAAATCAACTTCAAAACACTGAAACTATTGCAAAATATCGAATACTTCGTTAACTTTTCGTTTTCTGTAAATAGTATTGATGATGCAGGGAAACAAACGAACGGATGGTCGCAGGGGGTTGGTTTTTTTTATTGGATACATCTCGGGAATAACATTAAGGGTGCTCTATAAGGGATCTATCTCGACATACAGAGTAAGAATAATTAAGTAAAAAAAAACAAAACAAATATAGAGCGATACTGACCTTATTCATATTCTTACGGGGTGAAGAGTGGAAACTTTAGACAATAATAAAACAGAGCAAAAAGTGTTAAGACGTATATTTTAAAAACTGCAGGCAACCCAGCGATGAATCATCACGAATTAAGACCTAATAATAATGATTACCTGCGTTGCTGTTCAATATACTTAGCACCACCACAAACCACTTTTAAAAGAAAGAAATACAAACGTAGGACAATATAAAAATTTTGAAAAATATGGAAAAACTGTCTAAAAAAATTATTTTCCTCGCTTCGCTCGCACTAAACTAGCATCCTTACTTGAAGATAATCCTTCCCAAAATTCCACTCTGGATCCGACACCATTTTCCTCTCTTCGCAGCAGAATACTGGCACTCCATGAAATTTCAAAACATCAAAGCCTATGACCTTACTCCTCAAGTTCAAGATGTTTACAAATTTACATTCAAATTACCTAGTCTTAGATCAAAAATAATACCTAACAATAAACTAAAATTTTGAATTACTTTTCAACATTGAAAATGTTCAACTTCACGGTATTGGGGCACGTTTCAAAACTGTAAAAATTTTCCAACATCAACAATCGACAATGTGCGCGCGCAAAAACATATGGCTCGGCATTAAAAAAACAGACAACAGAAACATCAGTGAACAATACGAGAAAGAAAAAGTAATTATAATTGAGTGTATACAAAAACGATATTGGAACGATTGGGTAGAATTGATAACTAACTCTGAGAAGAACAAGTTCCAAACCGAAACTTTCGAAACGAAACTTGACAGACACTGTCTAAGAATAGGCACCTATGAGATTAGAATTCTGTGAAAATCTAAAAAAAAAACAACTTCAATTTACAATACAGCCTCTTAAATAAGGCTTTGATAAAAATTGGAAAAAACCAAGTTTACAATAAATTATTTACATATTGCATCCAGATAACCTAATATTGAAAAAATTGAATCCACTCGGTAATCGATAAGGGGTAGGGGGTATAAAAGAACATACATTTTTCGAATAGATTTTTCATATTTTTCTATTCGTTAGTTTGAAATTCTACGAGAAAAAAAAAATCACGAGAAGAGGTAAAAATCAAATGAACAATAACATTCAATGGAACGTAAAATAGAAACCAAACATTTCCTCAAAAAGTACATTCGGTTCCCAATGATTTGATCTACATTCTTTCGAATTCGCAACATGGTTACAAATAATATAAGTCGAAATAAAGCCTTCCACAAATTTATATCAATTCCATAAGCGAAACGATATGTTCTTTCATAATTGCGAGTTACCAACATATTGAAAAAGTTGATAGAAACTTGGAAAAATCGAAGATATGCGACGGTTAAAAAGATTTTTAGCAATTATTATATTTTCAAAACAAAAAATTTAACACTGATGCACGTGAAAAAAGGTTTTTCTCCGAGAAGAAAAAATACTGCTTAAAAAATGTTTTTCAACTTTTCCAAACTTACGTTTTTTCATATAAATTTTGCATCGTCCCAAATAGCGACTTGATCCACAAACATTATACGGAGGGGGTGAAATAACAATGAGAAGTCTCTTTAGATTCCAAGCTACAGAAATGAACTTCTTCAAAAAGAAGAATCAATAGAGAATCTTATCTGGATTAAATATTAGTACCTGATTCACCGAGCTTTGCTCGGATGTGGAAAAAAAGAAAATTTTGTTAATTATAATGAAGCTGGAGAATTTTGACAATTTATTTATTAGGTATATCCATCGATATTATCGCATTCATATACCTAGAGAATTAAGATTGCAACATTCAACTCATACTTCATTAGTCATAAATCATAATAATCAAACGCAGTTTAGGCCTAGCAAAATTCGCCAATAAAACCTTTCTTATTCGTTACATTTAGGGATAATTAATTTTTCATCGTTTGTTGTAATCACAGGCTGCTGATGGATAGATTGAGATGCTTATATATCTGTTCAACGAATTTTCTCAAACTTGAGACCTATGTAGATCGTTTTTACATACTCAAATACCACTATATTGTAATTTTCAGCAACATCGTTGGTCTAGTTCTTCATAACGCGTTTACATACGCACATACAATTATTGCTCGTATTATAGTATACGATTAATTTTGCTCGAATATTTAATTAGAATTAAATAATTATAGAAAAAACAACGCCGAATTACCGAACAGGCACAATATATGTCCGCCAATGGACCCCACGTCTTTTGGGAGTCCCATGTAAAATATATTGGGAACTATAACCCACAAGCCTTTACAGGGTCTAATTCATCAATGATAGAAATTAATTTCTGGTACAAAAGTACTAAAAATGTTAAATTAATTTTAAAGACTATAAAGTTCAATCGTTTGTTTTAGACAAACGAAAACAAAATGCAAATTAAAAAATAATTAAGCATTCAACCTCTAACGATGAAATGGGACATTTCCCTCACTCGAGGGAAATTCCTATTACAAAAATCGAACATGTTGGCAATATTCGTTTCGCCGTCGACGAATTTACATCATTACGGTGGCGGCTTGAAGATGCCCTGTTTCCCCACCACAAACCGCGTAAACGAACATATTCTTATCACACGAGTGAAGTCACATTTACGATATTTTGTCATTTCTATTCTACCATGGTTACGATAAAAATAAGATTCACTCACCCATTTGAAAGACAAACTTTTCAATGCTTCACGAATTTATTAAACCAATATTTAACTTACGAAGCACAAGACGCGTTGAAAATGATAAAAGGGATAATGATGAAAAAAATCAAGGATTCATTCATACGCACTCATATTCGAATCACCAATCGGTAAAAAGCTCGCAAGAGAATAATATTAATTGTTCAAGCGACTGATAACACGAACAGATTCTGTACAGATATAATGAAATTTACACGCAAATTACAGAAAATCGTTCGGGCAAGTACAGATTCTGTACAGAACTATGTTCGAGTTTTACCTGTTTCACTTGTAAAAATTACAGGTATCTCAATTTCAGTGCTATATTGCAGTTTATGTAGAGGAGTAATTTCATCATTTTTATTTTTCATTAATTTTCAACTGAATATTTATAATAATTAATGACTGTATTGCAAAGGAACAGATAAATACGTTGATATCCCCAATGTCACGATAACTGCAAGCCTCATGCCCATAAAATCATAAAAAACTGTTATACAAAAATGGCATTCCGCATCACTATATCATGCAACGTCTTCAAAATAACTGATTACAGAAATAACTGATTATAGATATTTTTGGAATCTTGAGATAAGAACAACAAATTAATTCAACTTTTGAATCATTTTCATCACCTCTAATATCTTCTAAAAGTTTCACAGCTTTATCATCATCGTTATTTGATTGAAGTAGATGAATCAAGGGGTTAACTACAGTAATACTTATGATTTAAATCAATTTAGAAGATTTAACCACAGGAAATAATTCTCCTAAAATTTTTCCCGTTTGTGAAACTAACGATAACAAAATTACGAAACTTCAACGTTCTTTATGAAAATTTACCAGAGAATTGATAAAATTAAACAATAGACTATACAATTACAAATTCTAGTTCCACCTTCATATTTACAGTGAGCCTGTGAAGAAAGATACAGCGCTGAATGTAACTAGTGAAAAAAACAGAGTCACTCGAACACACCTCGGTAAGGCTCCTCCATTGTTTGACCTATAACAATGAATCTTGGGGTAGTGTTAAAAGCTTTCATGGGCTACACATTCGTGTTAAAAGTTAGATAACGTAAACTTAATGTAACCAAAATTACACAAAATGACTACTAATCTCATATCGCCTCTATGCGTATACCTGGTAGTAAAGAGCCATAACCTAGGCAGCTCAGTTTCGTTTTCAATGTATTGTTTGTAAATTATTTGTTGTCACATCGGGGAGCTTCATGAAACATTATTCCAGTTGAATTTTGTGGTTAATCGTTGCAAAACAGTATAAAAATTTGCAAAAGGAACCAAAACAACGAAAGTCAATTTCTTTTAAATCCTCTAGGGCCCTGAGGGAGCAGACGTCATTTGTTCAGGTAATATTAACTTCAACATTCAAGCATACCATCCTTTCTCCCAATTAGGGGAGATGTAAAATGTTTCTGTCTCATGAATTTTTTTTTGAAAAACCTAACTCAAGTCCTTTTACCAGCTGGTGATTCATTCATTATTCCGATATTCATATTATTACTGACTTATGAAACTCCGAAGCCTGTAGCAAATAAGGCACTTAATTCTTTAGCCAGGACTAATTTGTAAGTTATATTACTCGTATGGTAAAGGTAGGAAGGATGTTGGTAAGGGAGGCGCAATGGTAACCTAGAAATTCATTTTGACAATTTTTCGAACATTTCATTTCGTCTTTTCACTCAATGAATTAACCATAAATTTCATCACAATCTTTGAATATTTTTTTTGGAACGAAAAACTTCTTTCTTACCTCGACTACCAAACAATATTTTCAGTCACCAATCCTCTACTTTTCTCGGCGAAATGTCTACCTCACTGATCTCGTTGTGAGTACAATCGCGCACTGTTTACTCAATTTACACGGTACAATTGAACTGATTCAGTGGTATGTATGACAGAAAAATAATATCACCATAGAAAATGGTATCGAAATGGGCAAGGAGAAGTCCGAAGGTGTAAAGTTCAAGAACAATTTTGCACCAGAACGAAAAAACATTTCATTGCGTTCTTCAAACAGCATTAGCAAAGAAAGAACGTAATTCAGTATCAAAACAAAATACGATCACTTCCATTTGCCATCAAAACGAGAAATCTATTGAAACAAGAAATGGGAGCCAGAGATTAGAGATCGTAGATCATGAAATAACACGGTCGATTTAGATAATGTTTTGATAATGTTCTGAAACAAAATGTCAACATCGCATGGCACAATAAATCAAATATGTAAACGGGTCGTGAACATATAGAGATCATTGTTTTTTTGAACTTACGATCTTTTCTTTTCAACTATTTTTTCACATTGTTTTTCATTTACCCATTTCTTCAACTACATTTCGAATTTTAATTCTTTCTATAAAAAAGAAAAAACTAGTACACCTCAAAGAGATGGCCACTTGACCAAAGAATACCGAATTAAAAATAATCTAAGTAAAGACACAGATCGTTATAAAAAATATTTGCCTAAATTACCGATCTAATTCTGGATCCATAAATCTGATCTGGATAACCTTCAACTAATTTGATTCCTCATCTATAATAGAAACCTTTCTTGGAAAAAAATTAATGAGCAGATAATATGGGCCAGAGATCGAATCAAATCCTACTACAGAATAGTTTGAAAAAAATTTAACTAACAGTGGAAGAAATTGAGAGTCCAAGTTCATTAAATAAAATCCAAACAAAAAACATATAAATCCAATACTAATATCCTATCCTATAATACGAGCAATAATTGTACATATGTATCGATGTAAAATAACTCATACTGCGTAAGCAAGAGCCTTAACTTGTGACAAGAGCTGCACGAATAAAATATATGATGCGAATGATGAGAATTGATACACAAATTTTAGTACAGATTAGAAATGAAAATTGTAGTCATTCCATTACTTCTAAATTCATTTTTTTAAATTAATTACAACATCTTAGCGGTGGGCAGGACAGCAAAATTTCAAGAACGATCCTTTGAATGAACTTTTTTCTTTTATAAAACGTCTTACACCAATTTTGGAGTTAGATATAAAATAAATGAACTACTTTAGTTTTTAAAACATCATAATAGCCAAGATGGAAAAGAGATAGCTAGATAAAATTCTGGATCTCGATTAAAAAAATGACATTCAGTATTATTAGGCTTTTCATCCCTCAAAAATAACATTTTAAAGAATTGACATTAAAGGTACCAATGCTGGCGAATTAATCTAAAATCACAGAATGAAAAAAAGAAGGAGAAAAGTGTATTGAGAAAGATATACAAGACGACGAAAGTATAAACTCGGCAATTATAAATTAAAGAGAGTTTAAAATAATTATAGCACTCCACTCAAGAAAAACTTCTCTCGGGAAAGAAAATCCGGTTCAGAATTTTGACATTGATCGGTGTTAATTGTTAAACTAAATTTCAAACTTAAAGATGCTAAAAATTTCCAAAAAAAAAAAAAAAAACTTCGAAGTTGAGCGGAACACAGAATTTATTCATGTCTGATTGGGGTGACGGTCAAGTGCTCGACGTTGCAAATGAAAGGCTTCTGGTTCGAGAACAACCATCGATAACACTATTAGTACAAATAAAACAAACCCTACTCTAGTAACAGCCAATAAAAGCTAAAAGCTCTGGTAAATCAAATAAAATAGAAATAGAAAAAAAAAAGTTTTCGAAGGAAAGCACTAGCAAATGACGGAGAATGCAAAGAAATAATCATCTTTGTCCACTGAAGGGCTTACAGAATTTTAAAAATTTCATTAATCAAATTCTGAAATATATTTAGGTCAAGAATTTTATCCAGTGGTTATCTTTTTAATGAAACAAAATTGCAAAAATGAAATATCTGCTTTTTACTGTATCAAGAAGGAATTATCTGTTGATACTTGATGAATATTATTAACAAACAGCTTCAACGGATGAAATTATTCAGAACTAGAAAACTGCCGTAAATTTCCTGAATACAAAAGGAGCGTTTTGTTGATACAAGCTGATCTTGAGACAGCGAGTAATAGGCGGGAAAGTACAAAAAATTGTCTGATCTTTTCAACACTTCAAACCGCGAAAATAGGTTTTTCAAGTATATTTTCCAGTTTCCTGGATATATAATTTTCAATGTTGAAAATACGCAACGGGAAATCATAAAAATTTATCAACAAGTAAGAGAATGCTGACTATTAATGCAGGCGTTCAAAAAATGGAGATTTGAAAGGCGGAGAATAAACAAATAAATGATTAAAACTCGCTCAGAAAAGAAAATACGCCGAGAGAATTAACATCGTTCAAATATTATAATTGATATCCCCATGTAGAAAAATAAGAATAAACTTTTCATGAACAAATTTGATTCAAACACTCAAATTTTTCGCCCCTATCTGCCTCCTTTTTTTCTCCCAATTGATGCCAACGAAAATATCCAAATCGTAATACGAAAAATGTACACTTTCGGGTCAAAGCCTCGCCTCACAATGAAGGTAATATCAGACGACTGAAAACCCACATGGTAGCAACAGGAACAAAAAGGCCCGGATGATTACCCTTCAAAAGCCAGAAACCATGCAATTCGATTTGACTCAAGCTTATTTGAGCCTCTTGTAACAAGAATTCACAGAAATAGTGTCACTTCAAATTTTATAATCAACGACGAGTAGCGTGCTGGCAAAATGAATCAAATCTTAGGGAATTTTTCAACGTCATACCAACAGGACAAAAATAAAAAGTAAAACATTTATATGTCAAGCGCATTAATGTGTAAATCCAATAAACATTCGATTCTTTAAAAATAGAAGAAGAAAAATAATACCTAAGTATATCGTACTGAGAAACAATTATTACATCAGTGAATTACATAAACTCGAGCAAACGAATTTGTATATGAATAATTTGAAATTCATTTTCAAAACGATCGGTTATGGAATTGCCACGTTCTACAGATGAATAATTCAAGAACGAAATATTATTTACAGTAGATAGTTTGATAAATGCGGCTAGTTTATAGAGATACTCAAAACACGAAAGAAATTTGAAAAACTGAATTACACACGCATGTTCGGACTCATTTATTGGGCCTTCAAGGGCTACAAAACGAAAGTAAGGTATCTCACTAATTTTAGGTATCAACTATTAGTTTCAGTTACTCTTGAAACAATAATAATTATACGTGTTCTACAACATCAAATTTAGCTTTTATCAGATTTAGCTGAACTTCATCACGAAATCCTGCAGCTGAAAAATGATTTCAATTCCAGAATTATTCAAAGAAACAATCCTTAAGGCACACTGTTATAAACTTTCATATGATCAGTACAGACAGCCAAACCCAAAACATTTAATAAGATTTGGACACGAAAAACACAAGAACATACAAATTTATAGAAGACACCATCTAAAACCATGATATAGACACAGAAATACAAATTCGGGATTTTCTTCATGTTAAAATATTAAAAGGTATTACCTACATCTTGAAGGTTTTAAGACAAGCCACAGTGAAGTTAAATACAGCCAGGTTCCGTAATTACGATATTAGAATGGGTTGAAGAAGAATTCCGAAAATTTAGTTCAGAGATACTATCACACATGGTTTTGTTGACCAATAGAAGAACTGAATGAAACGAAACGAACTCCGACTCACTAAAACAGAATTGAAATTATTAAAGAGAATATTCAACTTAAATTATTTATAAACAAATCCTGTATTTCAAAAACGTCACTACAGGGAAAGAAAATCCAACGGAGTCTATATGAATTCCTTTGAAGGGTGACCAAATTTAGTCGAATATTTGACACGCATTTCTAACAAAACTTCTTCATAAGTAACCCACATCAACATTCTAACAAAAAAAGGAATATCAACTAATGTAAATATTACTGAAAAGTGTGATTAAATTATTTGAGTTTTTGCTATGTTAAGAAGGCAATACCCATCCACAATTTTTCGAAGTATCTTTGGGGTACTGTCTTTGCTACTAGTCAACGAAATAAATAGACTAACTTTGAGAGACAGTCTTTAAAATTCGTGGATAAAAGAATAACTATAATAGTTAACAATTAACATGGAGCAGCAAAGAACAACATGGACATACAACGAAAAATCACATACCTTTCAGTGACGATCTCCAGCATTAAACATGCTCTCGGAGTTCAATGTTATGCGACTAAAATATATTCAGACTCAATTTTCCATGTCTTGTGGTTGTTTTAATGCTGAAGATAGGAAACTGAGAAAAATTTATACGACTTTAAACAGAAATAATTAATTTGGATTTGATTATATTCGCAATCAGGTGTGTGAATGATGAAAAAATTGTGACACATTTACGAATAGAATACACAATTCACATACCTTGTTCTTGATCTTTGTTTATAAACATTGAAAATTGTAATAACTCAAGTGTCACTTCATCACATTAACACAATTCAAAATTGGAACATACTGATTCAAAGGAAAAAAAATTAAAATTAACTTACGAAATCAACCCGGAAAAACACTATGGTTCATTAATAGATACTACGAGGGCAAAAATGATTTAAGAGTTTTAACAATTAGCAACGGTCACATTAAATGCTCGAATAATTCAACAATTCTACGTTAAAATGTCTGAAAAACGATTGTAAATACAGTTACTGAAACCTAATTAGTTCTTATAAAACTCGAAGAAAAATGTGCAAAATGGACGACTGTGCGACGACGACAAAGAGGTATTCATTTCATTTTACATTTACAAACGTTCATCCAGCGACGATAAGATGACGTTTAAAAGATAGTGCGCAAGCACAGATTACTTTTTAGAGAAGTATTTAAAAAATTTAGACCATGTGAGCTTTCATTCGACACTTTGGGTTCTACAGTATCGAAATTACGATTGTTTTTTTTATTTAGTCAAGTATCAAAGTCATAGGCCCATATTCACAAACGTCATCTTAAGCTCCATTCACTTAAACTTCACTTAAAAAAAGTTTTTTGCACAATTTTGTACTTGAAAATGTGGGAATATTGTATATTTTATGAGAGTTTCAAGGGGAAAATAAAATGTTACCACACTCTTAAATACAGAATTGTGTTGGGATACGATTCCCTCACTACCTCACGAACACAAAACTATATATTAACCAACACTGCATGTAACACATTATTACATTTATTTGTTTTGCATATGGCGACACTGATCGCCAATATAATATTCTTTCCGCCACTGCTCGGCGGAGTGTGTTCTCCGCTTGTCAGTTGTTGTACTAACGTCGTCAATAAACCTTTTTTTAAAGATGAACATCCGTGCTTATTTTTCTTTTATGAATTGATTGGAACTCACCTCAACATGGTAGCCAGAGCAGCAGATCAAGAAAATAAGTGCGGTAATTGAAGTGCGATGTTCGTGTAATTTGTTAAAAATTTAAAATTCGTAATTCACGCAAAGTGAAAGGCTTAGTGCTGTGTGATACCTCCATGCAAAGTGGCAGGAAAGTGAAAATTCGTAAACAAAAAGTTTGAATCAGTGATTAAAGTAACTATCCTGGATACGTAAAAAGTTCAATCTGTGTAAATCAAAGTAAAAGTAAGATTAATGAAAACAACGGTAAAGTCTTGGGCGCCAGTTAAAACGTCGAAGTCGAGAATTTGGAGAAAGCAGATCAGGTATGAAAGGATCTTGTGGTTTGGCAGACCAGCGCATAGAATTAAAAACGGTTGGCAATTGTTCCGGAGAAGAAATCAAAGAGTAAAAATCAAAAATCTGAAAAAAGTGGAGTAAAATCGTCAGAGTTTGATGTCAACGGCAGATGAAAACAGCAAGAATACATCGATAGAACAACAAAATAAACGAAGATACCTAAGATAAGTAAAAAATTTATATTAAATAAGTGATAATTCGTGTGATTTTGCCCATAAAATTGATGAAAAAGTTAACATTTTGGCAATAAAAAAGTTAAATTTGGTATATTTTCATGTATATTCCCAACCAAGTTTCAAGTAAAGTCGAAACTTGAAAAGCGGATTCGATAGCCTTTCAAACTTTATCTTGTTGGTCGGAAATTGCAGAAATAGGAAACCTTTGTTGGATGAGTTTCATCGAGTCCAACAGAAGAAAACCTACATTAATGATTATTGACATTGGTGACAGATTTTTTTCTGTTCACATAAAGGATCTTTTCAAACAAAAATATATAATAGATTATTTTTTTTTCAGAATTAATCTCTCATACTTTTGTGGAACAATTTTGCATTGAATATTAATACAAATTTTAACGTGTTTAACAGAACCATTTTCATTCTGAAACAAAAGCCAAAGACTTAACCAATTCGATTTTGAACAAGTTCGGCGATAAAGTCCCAATAATTTGATCACTTAAGTGGAAGAAACAATGGCGGAGAGATCAACTCATCGTCAGCAACGGATATTTCGTGAGAATTAGTTTAGAATACTAATAAATTATTGAATATTATAATATAATATATTTAACTTGCATTCCCGATCGAGCAGCTAAGACCGTGTTGTGCATAATCGTGCGGTTGAGACCATGTTACCCCCTATTTCTGAGGTAGGATCTTAACCCCAGAAAAACCAAAATTTAATAAAATGTCACGATTTGACACAAAAAAGGTATTTGACGGGAGGAATTATAATGCCTGGAGGACCACGATGGTCTCAACACTCTATGCAGAGGGATTATACCCAATTATGCATGATGTTGAAACCGAAGTACTATTTTTGGGATTGGAATTAAACAGTTTTTTAAACCCTGAATCTGGCAATGCTGGTTCAGCTAATAGGATGACATATTTCGTAACCAGGAAAAGGGGAAAGCTTTAATTTATCAGGGACTAAACAATGACCTGATCGAAAGAGTAAAATATCTAAAAACGATAAATCAGATTTTAAAAGTTCTTGACGAAAGGTATAAAAGTTGCATGCAGGTCACATATATTAATGTGAAGCAGGCCTTTCAAAGGTTAAAATTCAATAGTGAGGGGAATATGAGAAGTTATTTAGACGTGTTCTCTAGATCAGCCCAAAAAATAAGGGACTGCGGTAAAAACTTGACAAACAGGAGGAGATAGAACAACTCCTAATATCACTGAACATGGACTACGATATGACTAGGTTGGAGTTTAATACATTAAGTCAGGATCAGAAAACCATCGAAACACTCCACGCAATGCTGATCGAAAGGTCAGACAGGTTATATGACGAGAAAAAGTCGAGATACAATAATAATAAATTTCGTAACTTCAATCAAAACAATAAAAATCAAAGATTCCAATACGGAGGAAATTATAATAGATATAGTAACACAAATAGAAGTCAAAACTATAATCAAAATGTAGATCAGGGGAAAATGACATAATAATAATCAAAAGTCAGATACGCCTCAAAATAATAATAATAATAACTACGAAAATAGAAAATATAATCAAAATCAAAATAATTTGCCAAATCCGAATAATTTAGTATGCTTTAAGTGCCATGGCAAAGGGCACATAGCTAAAGTATGTCCATCAAATAAAGAGGGTGTAAAACCCCAGGATAAATTGAATGGTCCTGCACAGAATACGAGATACGGATGAAATAATCAGAATAATAATAACAAAAAAAAAAAAAAAAAAAATGATGTTCAGTGGTCTATGATGATAAGATATAAGGGCAATGAGCAAAACAAAAACACAAATAATAATAAATTAATAAACTTAATAACATCTAAGGACACGAGACACGAATCTAATCCAGATTTTGTCCCCCTCACTAACAGAATCATGTTAGATGGTGGAGCTGTTGCTCATGTAATATCAGACCTATCAAAATTATCTAACCCCATAATGCTGGAAAAACCTATAGAGTTAGAATGTGCCATCCAAGACACTTTACTAATTGCCACACATATAGGAACTATGTTCATCAGGGTGGAAAATTCAGAGAGGAAACAAACTGTAATAAGACTAAAGAACGTACATTATGTACCGTCCCTGAATGTAGATTTAATGTCGGGAATTAAGATAACTGAAAACAGGGCGCTTGGCATAGACCAAAATTTCTCTGCAGCGCATATATACGTCCGTGGGACAGATGAAGTAATTTTTTCAGCCCCGAAAATAAGGGGGGTATACATGGTCAAGTACGAAATCGTATCGGAATCCACAGTTAATATAATAGAAAACGAAGACGACTTTAATAAAATATGTCCTTATAAAAATGAATCGAATAAATTGGCATGTATGCCTAACGTAAATTCCCAGGATGAATGGATGGAATATGAGATAGAAGAGGAAATTGTTGAGGACAGTCAGGAGGAAAGTGAAGAGAATAGAGAGAACACAGATAATAATGTACAAAATAACACAATTGATAATAATGAAAATGACAACATAATAATAAATCATAATGACGAACAAGATAATAATCAACCCCAAAATAGGGAAATTATTGAAGATGGTAAGGAAACAAATGAGGATGTAGGTATAAATACTAATGACAATACCATAAATAATAATATAATAAATGATAATAAAAAACCAATGAAAATGCAGGGAAGTTAAAAATAGATAAAAAAATGATATGGCACAGGAGATTGGGACACTTATCTGGAAAAAATTTAAGATTCTTGACAAAGGTCTCAAGAGGCATTCCTAACGGAGTGACATTCCGAGATGATGAGTTTAGTCTGTGCGAGATATGTGCGAAAGCTAGTTCCAAAAGGTTAGATCACAATGGCACTCTTAATAGTCTATGTGGATGACATGTTGTTGGCTAGCAACCACGACGGGTGGACACAAGACTTAATAAATACATTTAATAAGAACTTTACATTGAAGATAGAAAAAAATCCAACTTTCTTTGTAGGTTTTGAAATAAGTCGAGACATCCCGAGGAAACAAATAATATTGACACAAAATAGGTACATAGATAAAATCCTCCGTAAGTTTGGGATGACGGAATGTAATCCATCAACCACACCCATGGAGACAGGGCTTAAAATAAGGAAGCCAACAAACGGATTGGATGACACCGAATATAGGGCTATGATTGGAAATCTGCTATATGTGGAAAGACTGACCCACCCGGATATTGCCTTCGTCGTCAATTACTTGTCACGTTTTCAGGCATTCTCCAATAGCGAAATTAAGAATTATGTTCGTCGCATTATTAGGTACCTTAAAACAACAAGGGACTTCTCTTTGGTATTCCACTCTGACCAAACTCAAATCAAGGCATTTGTTGATGCGTCGTATGCACCCTACGTAGACGATTCACTCATAGATATAGATAATTTATAGAAAGGGTGCTCCACAACTGGCTATATGATATTCGTTAACGGAGACTTGTTAAATTGGGCCGTTCACTGGCAGAACTCGTGTGAGAATTATAGCAAATTAAATTATACTCGTGACTATTATTCTCACGTATCATTTGTGGTGGTAACACTGTCGATATATTTTTGTGATCTGTGATTTTTAGTGTTTTGTACATGACTGTGATATTATGTAATCATACGCCTCTAGTCGCTTTTTGTTATTCATGTTGTTAACAACTCCACTACTTTTAATGTGGAAATAAAAGTTCGTAATTAGTGAATCTTGTGTCTTTATTTATGTGTTCGTAATGTGTGTGTCTAGTCTCTGTTCGATGTCGTTTTTAGTTTAGGTTCGTCTCATATGTTTTTAGTCGTCTCGATCCGTTGATTTCTTCCTCATCCTCTCACAGGTTATGGGCCCAGTTACCTGGATGTCAACGTGGTCGCCATTGTCTTAGTTCGTCAATGTTGTGCTGTCGGATTCTGCTCGCCACACCCAAGTAGTATCATGCCTGCTAATTGTTTTTCGATTGTTTGATATGTTCTCTGTTCGATGTTCCTGTGATCTCGTTCGTGTTGAATTGTTGGTCGACGTGTCTGAAAGTTGCTGAAAATCGCTGTGTTTGCGGTGTAACTGATCGTTCGTACCTGTCAACGAGATGGAAGCGCGAAAGAAGAACATGATTGAGCCGTTCAATGGGCAGAATGGCCGTACATGGAAGTTCCGGATGGAGCTGTTGTTGGCAAAGGAGTCATTAACTAATATTATAATCGATTCTTTGCCGACTGTTCGTAACAGGGGAGATGCTTGGTCCAAGGAGAATGCGAAGGCGATGTTCCTGATAGCAAACAACGTGACTGACGAGTACTTTGAGATGATCCAGACGTATACGACGGCGAAGGAGATGTTTCATGTCCTAACAAACCTCATCGACAACGGCAATGACCAGACGCTGATGGATTTACGAGGTGATTTGTACGCAAAACGGTATGTGTCTGGTATTGATTTGCATAAATATTTGTTGGATTTTCGTTCTCGTTGTAGACGTTTGACAGAATTAGGAGATTTAACGACCACGAAACAGTTTATTTTGGTATTGCTGAGGTCATTACCTGCGGAATTTCGTCCAATTAAGGTTGTAATTGAAGATGCAGAAGTCGTCACCTGGGATGGTGTTTTCATGAAATTGAATAACTTCCAGCGTGAGCTATCTTCTGATAGCAAATCGACAGTTCGAGGTAACACTCTGAACACTACATCTCTAAAACCTTCATCAGTGGGTGCCACTGGTGAGGAGAACATTTATTTTGGTAATTGCAATAATGTTGGACGAAATTTTAGTAATTGTAGTAATGGAAATCGTTTTAATCGTGGTCGATCTCGAAATAATAATAATAGTCGTGGTTTCAGTCGAGGCGGAAATAATAATAATTTTAATAATAATAATCAAAATTCGAGCTCAAATAATAATAATAGTAATAATTTTAATGGACGTGGTCGTAATAATACTGACGGTGGACATTCTAATGTGAAATGTCACTATTGTAACAAAATAGGGCACATAGCCCGAAATTGTTATGCCAAAAATCGTAACAATAATAATAGTAATAATAATAGTGAAAATCGAGTTAATGACCAAAGTTCCAATAATAATAATAGTAATAGGAGCTCGGCACAGATGTGCAATGAAAATTTTAATGCTAATGACGTTTGCTCTGAAGTGGGTTACAGCTTCACGTTGAATAATGACGATAATAAAAAGATTAATGACTCTTGCAATGCAAAAGAAAATTTAAACTTGATGCCTCGAACCACATTTATAGTTGACAGTGGATGCACAATTCACATTATTAATGATATAAATTTGTTCAGTGATTATATAGACTTGATCAGACCGCATAGTATCTGTGTTGCGAAGAAGGGTGTCTCTCTGTCTGTCACGTCGGTGGGTACTGTAAAATTAAAACTTTTAAATGGAATCGTAATCGAGTTGAAAAATGTAAGGTATGCTCGGGAGCTGCCGCAGAATCTGCTTTCGGTTAAACGTATGAGCAGGTCGGGATTTGACACTTTGTTTAAGGAAGAGTCTGTTGAGATCATCCAACGCTGCAGTGGAAAAGTAGTTACCACTGGTGTTAGCGTAGACTCGGATTTGTACACAATTGACTTTGTGAAAATGTCAAGTCAATCGTGTAATCTGACGTTGGGGGATGAATTGAGCCCACTGTTCGTGTGGCATAAACGACTTGCTCATCTAAATGTGAACGATGTTAGATTGTTGTCAAGTAGGGGTTTGATACCTAATGTTGACTCCAATCGCAGATTGCTGTGTGAGCCCTGTGTTATGGGGAAACAGAGTCGAAAACCATTTCCAAGGCATGAAAGAAAAACAAATAAGCCATTGGAGTTGGTTCATACTGATCTCTGTGGACCTATTAACCCTCCTGCATATAAAGGAGCTAAGTATTTCATGACCTTTATCGACGATTATTCCAATTTTTGTTGTGTTTACTTGCTGGCGAACAAGACAGAAGCTTTTACAAAATTTAAAGAATATCACGAGATGGTCTCGAATAAGTTTGGCTATAATGTAAAGAGACTCCGTTGTGATCGCGGCACAGAGTACTTGAATACTACCTTCCAGTCATATTGTACTGAGAAGGGAATTGTGGTTGAACCTACTGTTGGTGGTTGTCCTCAGCAGAATGGAAAAGCTGAGAGAATGAACAGGACACTGTGCGAGAGGGCAAGGACACTGTTGTTTGAGAGTGGTCTTGGGAAGATATTTTGGTCGGAAGCCATATTGTGCTCCACCTATATCGTAAACAGATGCCCCACAAATAAAGATTTTATTCCATTTGAAAGATGGTTTGGCGAAAAATATAACTATAATAAATTAAAAACGTTTGGATGCGATGCGTATATGTTATCGTTCAAACATGACTCTGACAAATTTAAGAGTAAAAGTGAAAAGCTTGTAATGGTAGGTTATTCACCATGCGGCTACAGGTTGTTAGACTTAAGTACTAAGGAGATATGTCTGTCACGTGATGTTGAGTTCTTTGAAGGTGCAATAAGTAATCCTGAACATAATAAATATACTAAAAATGATGAGTTGTTTAAAGAAGTCACTGAATCCAACTTGGAAAATATTGAAGTTGATGGTGATTTAAATTTAGATTGTCTTTCACAGGAGGCGACTGCACGTGATCAAGCAGCAGGAAATATATACCTGGCTGAGGATGGCATTCCTTTGACGTTTGAGGAGGCGAGTGCAGCACCTGATAGTCTGATGTGGAAGGAGGCTATTTCATCTGAAATAAGTGCCCTGAACTCCAATCAGACTTGGAAGGTGACCAAACGTCCAAAGGACGCCCCTACCATCACGTGTCGTTGGATATTCAATAAAAAATATGATAATGAGAATAATGTTTTATATAAAGCTAGGTTAGTTGCCAGAGGCTGTCAGCAGAAGAAAGGCTTCAATTTTAATGAAGTATATGCGCCAGTGGCGAAGCTTTCGACTGTGAGGACCCTCTTGGCTGTCAGTAATAAATTAAAATTTTATATAGAACAGATAGATATCTGTAGTGCGTTCTTGAACGGTATTCTTTCTGAGGATGTGTACCTCGAGATACCTGAAGGTATTGAAACGCAGGTTGATAAATATAATAATGTATTAAAATTAAATAGGTCTATATATGGTCTTAAACAGTCGCCAAAAGTGTGGAATAAGCTATTTAATGAGTTCCTGTTGTCACTTGGCTTTGTACAAAGCATGGCTGATGACTGTCTGTATGTGTTCAAAAATAAACATGATGGAACGATAGTTTATCTACTCACTTACGTTGATGACGTTCTCATTAGTTCAAATAATAAAGAACAAATTATATTTTTTAAAAATAAAATTAATAAGAGATTCAAATGTAAGGATCTTGGAAAAGTTAATAAATATTTAGGTTTAAACATTAATTACAGTCGCGAAGAGGGCATACTGGAGATCGAGCAGAAGAATCTCATCGAGTCTGTTGCTAGGCAGTTTGGTGTTGATAAATGTGCACCTACCTACACACCTATTGACCCCAAACTCCAATTGGACAGGGACCTCAATGCGTGTGATAGTGTGCTGAATAATAACTATCAACAGCTCGTGGGATGTTTGATGTACTTAATGCTAGGATCACGGCCTGATATTTGCGTTGCAATATCGTACTTCAGCCAGTTCTCCAGTTATGCCACAGATGAACATTTCAAGTATTTATTGAGAGTTCTGAAATATTTAGTGACTACTAAAGATAAAAAACTTATATATTCATATGAACACAATAATAATGGCAATATAGTCGAAACATATTCGGATGCCGATTGGGGTAACTGTGTTAACACAAGACGGTCTATCTCGGGTTACTGTGTCTTTGTTTATGGGTCGCTGGTGTCCTGGTCTAGTAAGAAACAACCAACAGTAGCTCTGTCTAGCACTGAAAGTGAGTTGATCGCCATATGCGATGCTACCACTGAATCAATTTGGTTGAAATATTTATTGAGTGATTTTTGCATTCAAATTGATGACAGAGCTGTAATTTACGAAGACAATCAGAGTTGTCTGGCTATCTTGCACTCTGGAAAATGGAACACACGCAGATCAAAACATGTGGACGTAAAGTACCGTTTTGTGTGCAATCACGTAAATTTAGACTTTAAGTATTCATACGTGTCAACTTCGCGACAGTTGGCTGATGTTTTTACGAAGGGCTGCCCGAGGCCAAAATTTGATGTATTCTGTAAAATGTTAAAGTTGTTGTAACTTATTGTATATGTTTACCATTCATGTAGTATTTGTTGTTGTAACTTTTTGTATTTTAGTTGACCTTTGTCATTTGTGTTTTTAATGACTTCATTAGTTTAACAATTCGTTTTTACCATTTTACCGTAATCGTATAAGTTTAATTTGAGGAGGCGTGTGAGAATTATAGCAAATTAAATTATACTCGTGACTATTATTCTCACGTATCATTTGTGGTGGCAACACTGTCGATATATTTTTGTGATCTGTGATTTTTAGTGTTTTGTACCTGACTGTGATATTATGTAATCATACGCCTCTAGTCGCTTTTTGTTATTCATGTTGTTAACAACTCCACTACTTTTAATGTGGAAATAAAAGTTCGTAATTAGTGAATCTTGTGTCTTTATTTATGTGTTCGTAATGTGTGTGTCTAGTCTCTGTTCGATGTCGTTTTTAGTTTAGGTTCGTCTCATATGTTTTTAGTCGTCTCGATCCGTTGATTTCTTCCTCATCCTCTCACAACTCGGTTGCAACCTCGTCGATTGCAGCCGAATTAATTGCGTTGAATGACGCACTAGACGACATATATGTGATCTGGAGACTCACTGCGAGTGTTTTCTCTGTAACCGACTCAGTGCAAGTGTACAAGGACAATATATCCGCGTCACGTATTGCATCTGGGGGAGGCCAGAAACGCTCCAGGTCCCTAGCGATCAAATGCTATGCAGTATTGGAAGCCTTCCAAAATAAATTAATAATGTTTAACGATATTAGGTCATCTGATCAAGTTGCTGATATTTTAACTAAAGCACTTGATCGGAAAACATACCAAAATATTGTTATGAGAATACTCCGAACAAGTCAACCTTTTGGCCAATAGTCTTAATTGACTCAACCCTCAAAATTTTTGATACTTGGTTTTGGACTGCGGATGGGCGTCGGTCTTTTAGCGCCTATCGTAAACCGAGCGGTCCATATGTCGTTTCACACTTCATCTCACAATGTTCAATAGGTTCCCCATCGCTGCTCTGACTCTCTTATTGGCATCAGCATTCCCCGATATATAAAATTGATTCCCACAATAGAATATTTATATAATACTCCACATGTTTAATGATAAGGACATATACATATACATATTAATATTTTCTCTCCACAGCTGACGATGAGGAGATATCGATCTCTCCGACTGGTTTTATATATGTTAAATTAAAAATCACACAATATTTATAAGACGTGACACTAGAACATAAGGTTAAATATATACCTCATGTTAACGCTTACACGATATATTTAAGATAGAACAAAATTCAATATATGAACTTATACACATTTTAATCGTACAACATTATACTAGTCAACGACATACCTAAATTTCTTTTAATGTACCATTTTATTATATATATAGCAATTCTATGTGACACTTATATGTAATATTTTTGACTGCTATTGCTTATTTTATTTATTTTTATTGTTTATATGTTTGTTTTAAATACATAGAATATGTGACATTTTTTACTTGTATGTTCGTTCGTCCGTTTTGAATCGCAGGGGGGTGTTGGGATACGATTCCCTCACTACCTCACGAAAACGAAACTATATATTAACCAACACTGCATGTAACACATTATTACATTTATTCGTTTTTCATATAGCGACACTGATCGCCAATGTAATATTCTTTCCACCACTGCTCGGCTGAGTGTGTTCTCCGCTTGTCAGTCGTTGTACTAACGTCCTCAATAAACCTTTTTTTAAAGATGAACGTCCGTGCTTATTTTTCTTTTATGAATTGATTGGAACTCACCTCAACAAATTGTGCCAAAAGTCATTTTTAAGTGAAGTTCAAGTGAAGGGAAGTTAAAGTGACATTTGTGAATATGGACCACAGACCCATATTCACAAACGTCACTTTAACCACCCATCACTTAAATTTCACTTTAAAAAAGTTTATCGCACAATTTTGTATATAAAAATGAGGGAACATTGTATCTCTTATGAAAGATTTAACCGAGAATCGTATTTTTCAAGTAATAACAGAAACGGATTTAACTGAACAACATTTAATGGACGATTAATTAACGGACAAAATACATTTGAAAATATGAGTGAAGGAACAACAAATTCCCCACTGCGGTGTAACAGTGTGTGTAAGAGTATGAATACGAATATTGTATGTTAAGAGTTCAGTATTGCCAGGTAGTGGACAAGATATGTAAGAGTTACACGGACTCTGTTTGACATAATGTAAAAATGAAATGTTGCCACACTATTAAATTCAAAATTGGGCCAAAAGTCATTTTTAAGTAGAGTTTAAGTAAGGGGAGCCTAAAGTGACGTTTGTGAATATGGGACATATAGAACTCCAAGTCATTCGACTCCCTATAAGACGTGTGCAAAGTCATATTCAACTCCAAGTCATTCGACTTGGCCAGTTTCCACGTTCTGTCTCTTGTAGCGCATACTTAGCGCTAGTATTCCCTCTGACTCACATTTCATATTATATCATATGGCAATTACAGTGGATTTGTTATATTGTTCAATTTATTTTGGAAAATATGGACGTTTCATAAAAGATAGAATAAAATAATGTTGTAATCGTGGATAAAATTTGATTAGTGTTGAGGTACCATTCCTCTTCTCTTGCTCCATCTATGATCACACTGATACTGTGAAGAAACTGAGGTTTTAACAGATCAAATTTCACCAAACTTAGACAACTGACTTTAAATAAACGACGACATTCGACAATGACTAGATAAACACTTGGTTGACACATAAATAAAAACTTCAATATTAGTTTCACAAATATATTAATCCATAATTAAGATGGATGAAATGTTTACTTTTCAACATATTACAAGCAACAAGACAGTCCACAAAATGTATTATCTCAGTCGTGTTACAAATATAAAATATCACAAAATGCTTTATACATCGAGTCAATGTTACCACAACAATTATATGATGAAAATATCGAATTAGAGTATAATATAATTTGTCATTATTCTCACAGATACATAAATTCATAAATTGTAAACCTTTACACTACATTTTTGTGCTTACATTCCAGGCAACACTGTTCAACCACTTTGCCCACATTCATTCCTATACTATGTTTTGTTCTGCTAAAATACTTTGAAATCATTCGCAAATATACATTGCTTGATAGTACTTGCAATTCATTACACTTTGGAGAAACCAATCCATATTCCTCACCACATGTTAGGAGAGCAAATTTTTTCAAAATGTTTGCAGTTTTTTTCCAAGTGCTTTTTTTAATTAGTTTCGTTGATATTTGACTGGGATCAAATTTGAAACTAAGAAACTGGGGTTGCTAAAGGTATTTATGTTAATTAAATCGTAAAAAAGTTCGTATTGTTTGTGAATTAAATGAAGTAAAATTAAATCCGTTTTTAAGTAAAGTAAAGTCAGTGTCAAAAGTGAAATTTTTAATTCATCATTCATCACTAGGTTGATGTCTAAACTGTTTTAGTTTGTTTATTGATCGATTTGAATATATTTTGTGACAAATTTGATGATGATAGTAATCTCACAATTTGAAAATAGAAAAATCATTCATACAAAGAAGATTGCTTAATGGTTCCACTCAGCTCCCAACAGGTTTTGGTTTCCTGAGCTGAACGCCATAGTTTCATCACAATTTTGTCAAGTTTGAGTCAAGGGAGAAAAAAGGAGATTTTTGCAGAGTTGCTTTTTCCAGGTCAATTTTTTTTTGATACAAGGTGTTCTAAATTCATATGGTTTTGTTCCTGAGGTCAGAAGTCTGTGTCTTGGTTTTTCATTTGTCATTAAATTTGAGGCAATTTGGTAATCAAATTTTGGTCAACACAGTGAAGAAAAAAAATGTAAATTGGGTAATTAAATACATTAAAAAACTGTACCAAAAGTTAACAACATACATGATATTTTGATACAAAAAATAATTACTCTCCTCCAAGATCTAATGATTGGTCGTTAAATCATATGAAGATGCTCACCACAAAGAGTTGTGGAGGGAGCAGTCTTATATTCATCTAAATAAACACTTAGTTCTCATGGAGGTGCGGAAGTTCATATTACTTCAAACTTTTCAAACCCCAGGAATTCAATATTATTAAAAAAACCAATTAAGCTACAATGTGCCATGAAAGAAGTTTTCTTGACATCCACTCATGTAGGTGAAATGGTAATTTGGGTCAAAAACAGTTGCAAAGAACAAAAAGTTCTTAAACTATTAGATGTACATTATGTTCCTAATGCAAATTTGGATATTTTTTCAGGTATCAAGGTGACTGAAAAAGGAATTTTAGGTATCAATCAATATACTAATCTATGTAACATTTATGTTATTTAATCTGGGAGAAGTTATTTTTAATGCCTCTAGAGAGGAAAACATTTTTATGGTAAATTACGAAATTTGTACAGATCAAAACTTGATTGATCCTAGTGAAAATAAAATATATCATAATAATAATTCATATAATATAGCCTGCATGACAAAAAGCCTTCAGAATGATGATGAGTGGAGTGATTTTACTGTAGAGGAGGAGGTCATAGAGGAATTGGATGAAAATGAAAACAATTTTATAAATAATAATGAAAATATGGATGACCCTAATTTAAATAATAACACTTTACAAAACAATAGTCCAAATAATAACAATAACATAATTGTGAGAAATGGCGAACACCTACAGAGAGATTTCAACTGAATTGCACAACAAACACAATGACAAACGATGTTAAATAAAACTCATGACTAGAAACACTCAAAAAAGGTAGACACAGAGAGAAAACAGATTCAGTTTAAGATCTCATTTTATTTCATGTTCCCACAACAACATTTGGAGATTGACTGACTGACAGTCAAATACAAATATACAATCACAGCTATATGTGTGATGATGTCATAAAAGACAACCACATTTTGACTAAATATACCTACCTTGTATGAGCAAGATCATGAGGAGCATATTCTCACAATAATATCACAAAATGAAATAATACATAATAATAATAATATTGAAGAGAACAGAGAAGAACTAAAAAATGAGGATATAGGTGTCATAAACAATAATAATAATTTAATAAACACAGATATAGATATAAATATAAATAATAATGAAGAATTTGATAATAATAATCTTGTCAATTTTACTGAAAATAATAATATAGGAACCAGTCTCATAGAGTGAAAGTTCAATGGCTAATTGTAGGATTATCTGCCACAGAAGGCTTGGCCATCTCAGTGGAAAGAATCTTAAGATTCAATGTAAAGTCTCAACAGGTATTCCACAAGGAATTACTTTTTGTGAGGACCAGTTCCAAAATTGTGAAACATGTTTAAAAGCAAGTTTGAGAACATTAGGTCATAATGAGACTTGACTCAAGCCAAATAGGATACTTGAGATCATTTCGTCGGATATTATGGGCCCCCTATCACCAGGTTTACATGGTGAGCAATACATAATAACCTTTATCGACCATTATTCAAAATATACATTTACCATCCCCATTGTAAAAAAATCGGCTGCTTTTCCAAAATTTTATTTATTGATGAAAAATGAGTTTCCTGACAGCCCTATCACCACCCTTCGATACGATAATGCCAGAGAATATCTTTATGGGCAAATGAAGTTGTTCTGTGAGACAAATGGGATAAATTTGGAACCAGTAGTTTCTTACTTCCCCAAATTAAATGGTATCACCAAAAGGCAGAACTACACGATTATGAATAGGACATGCACTATGTTATTTGATTCCAATTTAGAACTAAAATTTTGGTCATTTGCAGTGGCTTCTGCTACCTATGTTATAAATAGAGGCTGGACTAGGGTGAATGAACTTTCAAAAACTCGGTTTGAATTATTTTATTGTCTAAAACCTAATATTTCAAACTTAACAGTGTTTGGTGCTCTTGCCCATAGGCATATACCAATAGAGATAAGACAACAATAGGCCACAAGAGCAAATAAACAAAAAGTTGATCATATAGATCTCAAACTAACACATAGAGCCAAATAATCTATTTTTATAGGCTACATCACAACAGGTTATTGTGTGAGGGATCCATATAGTTCAAAGTCACATGTCACCTGTGATATACAATTCGACAAAACAAAAAATATTAAAAACATACCTGATCAAACAGAAATCTTAATCGAACAAGATAATAATGAGGAATCAGTAGACAATCTTATAGTTTTAAATCTCACAATGAATTGTGACACCCGTTTTATCGAAGATTGCATTCCACAACAATTCAAAGATATTGAAACCAATCTTTTTAAGGATCAATGGTTGGCTGCCATGACAGAAGAGATGGAATCCATCTCAAATATGTGTGGAAAGTTGTTCCTTGCAAAAAGTCTATGAAAATGGTAGACACTCATTGGATTTTTATCACCATACCCAACGATGATGGCATTCATCAGCCAAAAGTGATACTTGTCACTCGAGGATTTAAATATCCATCTAGATAAAACATGGATAAACTTTATGCACCAGTTATCCAATATTGCTTTATTTGTTGGTTGGTTTCGACTGCCAATAGGTATAGCCTTAACCTAACTCAATATGATGTGAAAATGGTTTTTTTTAATTCAAATTTAGAAAATAACTTATATGTCTCAACCCCAAAAGGATGCCACATAGGCAATGGAAACTGTTTAAAGCTAATGAAATCTACATATGGCTTAAAAACATTGTCCAAATCCTGGTATGTACTGTTAGTTCATCAAATTCATGATGCTGGATTTATAAGATCCAAAGCAGATCGATGTCTCTACTATCGATATTATATCAATAGCTGTGTTTGATAGGATTATACTAACTTACACCAGCCTACACCAGTAGGGATATTCCACAAATATTCAAGTAAAACTTGGTGTAAAGTCTTATAACATTCTAAAATTTGTAGAATCGCCCTCCTGGTGTTGGTTGGTGTAAGTTGGTGTAGTCCTATCAAATAGAGCTAATAGTTTGTTGTTTACATCTCAATAAGTTCTATACCTGTTCTATTTATGTTGAGTTTTCTTTTATCAGTACTAAGTTCTATCGGTTTACTTTTCTAGTAATACACCTTTGAGTTCAACTCTCACTATTTTATGTTTTGTCCTGCTAAAATACTTTGAAATCATTCGCGAATATACGTTGTTTGATAGTACTTGCGTTTCATTATACTTTGGAGAAACCGATCCGTATTCCTCACCACAATTAGAATAAATATAGAACATACATTCTCGTCATTACTGTCATTAATATTCATCTTATGAAGAAGTAGTATCCCTTATTGATTTATTCCCTTCAAAACAATCAAAGTTGTCAAGAAAAATTGGATGAGAATGGAGACATCAAGGTTTGTAATTTATGTTAGCTAACTATTTTATGAAAATTTGGCTTCATTCTTGCTTTTTGTTTTCAAAATATTGCTAAAATTCTGCAACTAAATTAAGTTCATTTAATTTGCCTTTCTTTTCCACAGAATCTAAGTTATCGAGAGAAGTTGCGAGAGAACCGTTTGTTGAGAAAATCTGAAATTTTTATGAGACATCATACCATGTTAGCTGAAGAAGCCGTGAAAATTTCAGCTTAATCACATATTCCATTTTCGAGATATTGCAGAAATTCCGCTAACTCCTCAGCTAGATTGAATCCTTATCATTTTAATCACTCAATCTAAATTGAATTTCACTGGATCTGGATAATCAAATGTACTATTGAGCTGAAATATTGTGGAAAGATCGAAATAACTATGTTAGCAATAAGGGTCTAGTGAAAATTAGCAGAAAATCGTAAGTTTACCTTTCAAATAATCATTGAAATTCTGCAAGTAGATTTTAAACTTAATTCATATCATTTTTCATTGATCCATACTATGTAAGTTATCGAGAAGATTTGTGAGAGAACAGTGAGTTGCAGAGAGCTGAAATTTTTACGAGATATTTTAGTATGTTATAGGAAGATTCTGTGAAAATTTCAGCTGAATCTGAACGTTAGTTGTCGCGATATCACTGAAGTTCGGTTCAGATTGAATAATTAAAATGATAAGGATTCTATCTAGTTGAGGAGTTTGCGGAATTTCTGCAATATCTCAAATACAAAATGTGGAATTGATCTGAAATTTTCACCGATTCTTCAGCTAACATTCTACAACGAATGATAAAAATTTTAGATTTTTACAATCAACTGTTCACTCACAATTTATCTCGATAACTTTGATTCTGAGGAGTGGAAAACCAAATGAAATTAATTCAATTTAGTTTGTGGAATTTTAGCAATATCTCAAAAACAAAATATCCGATTGAGCTGAAATTTTCACAGAATTTTAAGCTAAAATTCTAAAACGTGTCATAAAAATTTCAGCCCTCCACAGTAAACGGTTCTCTCGTGATTCTTCTCGTTTTCTTTGATTCTATGGGATTTCAATAGTAAATGATATGAACTAACACAATTCCCGAGGTACAAACGACATCAGCGCTGCGATTGGGATAATTTATCTCTAACCATAGGGAGTCGAACAACTTGGAGTTCTATATGACTTTGGACGAGTGTATCACATTTTGGTTAGAGATAAATTATCTCAATTGCAGCGCTGATGTTGTTTGTGCTTGGGGAATTGTGTTATGCTAAATATGCGTACTGTACAAGAGATAATCAATTAAATTTTATCAACGTTTTTGACTTTTGCTTAGTAGGAATGTGGAAGTGTGATTTTGTTCCATTTCAGCGATTAAAAATGCCAACTTGTTGCGTACCTACCTTATTGTACTAGCGGCTATGCTAGTACATTGAAGAAAAATAAAAAACTGGGTGTTTGTAACCCACATTTATTTTCTGTGCCTCGAGTAAGTAGTACAAATTCATATTGTGTTCATGTATTCACAAGTTCTTCATTGTGTAAAAGAACTTGAGTGTTATTCTCAACTGGCATTTGTAGGATCCAAATGAATTTGTGAAGTGGAAGAGGAAGGTAAAAAAGGAATCAGAACTTCAATCAAAAAATAAAGTTTGCAGTTTACATTTCCACAGTGAAGATATTGTGTATTATTATGAAACAAAAATGCCAGATGGCAGTGTCGAAAAGATTGCTAGAACTGCACCATGCTTGAAGAAAGGAGCTATTTCGAGTGTATTCCCAAATTACCCTTAATATTTATCTGATAAGAAGAAATCGAGAAAGTTATCGAAAGATAGAACCAGAACTCTGACTATGGTAAGTAATTTATAATGAAAACTGCTGTGTTTATTACCAGTAGTTAATTTATGGTAGCCTTACCAAAATTGGCTGCATTTTAAAGATTTGTAGGCCTACCCATGTTTGCGAATTTGCAACTATTTCCTTTCAAATTGTCGTTGATAGATTCATTGTGGATTTGTTTTCTGATTGCAGTTAAATCTAATGGAGGCTCTTCATTGAGCAAGTTAATTCCAAAAAAAAACAGAGCCATTGCCTGACTTAATTGAAGTGAGTAAGACACTGTGTCCATTCTTATAACATTTACTTCATTAAAAAACAAGCCTTGAAATCAATTTACATGGTGTTCTTGAAAACCTTCAGTCAAATCAATTTACAAAGTGTAAAAATTTTGTTGCAGATACCTCCGCTAACGTTTGAGCGAATCATTGAATTCTTTAATGGTAAAAATTTTGAAAAATGGGACATTTTCCAACCATCTTTGTGTGATAATGTTATTATATTCATAAGGTTTGATGAATGCTACTCGCCATTAAAACAAATAGTAATCTCGAATATGCTTCATGTTCAGGTAAATACCATTGTCAGAATGGTAGTGCAATAATATGTTGTGTGGATTTGGTTTGCAAATAATTTCAGCTTGTCCTTGTATTTCTGTCGTATAATGATTAATTTATGCGAAAGCCAACGAACAATTTGGTGCACATGTTGATAGGCTCGAATATCTCATTTGAAGAAATAATTTTTCTTTTTCCTACATGACAGATTTACATTGGCTATGCTAAAGTGAAGTTCAAACACCCCGATCTTCAGAAAATAGAAGATATTCTTACTTTATTGCAGACAGTTGAAGAAATGCTGCCATGTGTGGAAACCAAGATTACAAGGTAAGTTCTTATCTAAAATTTTGTCTACACTAGTTGTAGGTGCGGGAGAATTGATGCAATGTTGTGTCCATAGAATTATGCACTTCCCTGTTAATAATGTATGTACATGATGTGTTTATATGTCACCTGTTTTTTCTGCTTCCACTATTAATGTAGCAGTACCATATTTCATTTTTCTTTCACCCTTTGTCTGTGAACATTCCATAGTATTAAGTTGGAGCCTCTGTGTAGAGGCTTCATGGCTGTAAAATCAACTCGGTGACACAATACACGGTATAGCAAAGATTTGAAAATCATTCGACTTTCTGCAAAAAGTAAAACTGTTTGATGGAAAAATTTTAATTTAAAATGGAAATTACAATAGGTTTCAGCATTTTCCATACTCTATAGTGGGATTAGCCATGAATGTTAATTGTAACTTTTATGACTAATTTGTGAACCTTGTATGCTGGTCTATGGATGCCCGTATTCTTTTCAGGTTTTCTCCTAAGGGAATTTCATACCATTATTAACACTTGTGCATGCTTTACAAATTTGTAGTTATTATTTGCCACATTTTGAGAAAAATGTCTAGGAATAATGAAAAACCCAGAATGCTGTGAGTAAGTACTATTTGGTTATTATTGTCAAACTTTTTAACTTGTCCATCTGTCCTATCCACTTTAGTAGGCACTAAGACACGTAGACTAAAATCAAAGTAGACTAAAAACAATGTAGACTAAAAGCAATATAGACTAAAGGCAATGTAGACTAAAAACAAACTAGACTAAAATAATGATTCTACTGATTCTAAATCAGTAATACCAACACCTCTAAAATATAAGTACAAAAATTATTTTTCAGACTTCTCACTGAGGGGAAAAAATTAATAAATTCAAATAAAGGTCAAAGGATAAGAAAAAATAGCAAAGAAACAAAGTAAACTAAAAGCAATGTGAACTAAAGGCCATGTCGACTAAAAGTAATGTAGACTAAAAACAAACTAGACTAAGGCGCATATTTATAAACGTCACTTTAACCCTTTGACTATATACATACTGGACTGCTAATACTGATAAAAAGCTGTGTTCAAAACAAACAGGCGTATCCCTGTTCAAAATGTTAGTTCATTATCAAATTTATTAATACTTATTGTCTTTTCACTTGAATAGGTCTCTTCTTACCACAATTATTGCTTTTAATTACAAATTAAATCGGTAATGTTGTAGTTTTATAAAACTCAGAAGTTCAAAAATTTCAGTCAAATCAATTTAAAATTTGATTTATTGATGCATAGCTCTTACTGGTGGATATGCCTAAATTTATGCCAACAATTTTTTCAATCTTTAAATTCCCATTTTTTTTAATTACACCTTCTAATTTTTCAATTTTCAAATATGAATAACCTAGAACATTTTCCGAATGGTTGGGAACATTTTGAGCCTACCAGTAAACTAACATTTTGAACGGGGATACGGGTGTCTGACTCAACTTCACCGGTTGTTCATTAGACTCTGTGTTATTCTTATCAGTATTAGCAGTCCAGTATGAATATAGTCAAAGCTTTAACCTCCCTTCACTTGAATTTCACTTTGAAAAAGTTTTTTGCACAATTTTGTACTTAGAAATGTGGGAACATTGTATATCTTACAAGAGTTCCCATGTAAAAAAAAAAAATGTTACATATCCTCGAATACAAAATTATGCCAAAAGTCATTTTTAAGTGAAGTTTAAGTGAAGGGAGGTTAAAGTGACGTTTGTGAATATGGGCCTAAAACATTTTATGGAGTAGTATAAGTTGCCTATATAGCATTGGGTTAGGAGTAATATCAAATGATTAATTTTGCTTCATTTCACGATACATTATTTAATCTGATTTCTGCACTGCCTTACTGAAAAGAGTCTGTTTGAAAACCTTACCAACAAAGCAAAAATGTTAAAAGAAGATTCGGTTTAATGGAAATGCCTACATAACTACAGGTAATTACTATTTACTGATTATTTGCCATTTTTATTTTACCATGTAGCGACATTATGATGATTCATGAAACAAAACTTGTTCAGTAATTTATTTTCTCTGAACCCTCTAAAAGTAATTCTTTAGTTTATATTGTGAATGTTATAGAACTATGTTGTAGAACTTGAAGAAGAACTTGAAAAAAGTGAAACGAATAAGAAAAACGAAAATACAGAAGGAGTGATATTTGCAGAAAATTCGGAAAATGGAGATGTGAATCAATCCACAACTAACGATCATTCTCCATTTTCCTCAGCTCATTTCAAATCATCTACCAGTAAAGGACACAACAATGAATGACATGCCAGTGAAAGATAGGACAGTGAAGGATACTATTCGTTTGATTATGAGGATATTTCAGATTGAATAGTTAATGTTTTTATTCATAGTTGACAGTTTTGATAAAATTTCTATTACTTAATTAAAATATTTATTTTCATTTCTGCTACAAATTTTTTCATTTACATTAAAATTCCACAACAAAACAATCTGACGTAGTAGAACTTCGCTAGAAAACCCAGTTTGCCAATTCATCTATATTTCAAAAGTTCATTACTGCCAAAAATTATAAGAACTTTTTTTAGAATCATAGAAAAACCATTTTTCCAACAATTTTTTAATCTCCAGTTTTCTCGGAAACTATTAAACTAATTGACACCAAACTTCTACCCGACTTCGTTCCTTATAAGAATAAATTTTTCTAAAAATTTAAGAATTATCTCTTGTAGTTTTTTCTAAAACAATATCAAAAATTTTTATCCAGCAAGTTTTTCTTATTCAGTTTTTTCGGAAACTACTAAAATAATAGGCACGAGTCTGCTATCAAACTTAAAAATCTGTGATATTTCCTTTTGTAAAAATGTCAACTCGATTCCTTTAGTAGTTTTTTCACAATTTTGGAAAAATATTTTCTAGAAATTTTTCATTTTCCAATTTTCTTTGAAACTACTGAGGAAATAAGCACGATCACTTTTTTTAGTTTTCTCAAAACCGAGCACAAAATTTTCCCCTGCAAATTTTTTTTACCATCATTCTCAAAAATTACAGAACTAATAAACATCAAATGTCTTTGAGACCTGCAACTATACATGAGAACAATTTAATATCGTGAAAATTTCAGCCCCATTTCTTTTATCGGTTTCTAAAAATTGAGGAAAAACCATATTTCCAGGAATTTTTTTCATTCAAGTTTTCTCCAAAACTACTAAACTATTTAACTGGCGTCAAACTTCTTTCAGATTTGCTTGTGTATGAGGAATATTTCTCGTGAAAATTTTAGACTTATCCGTTTCGTCGTTTTCTCAAAATCATGAATTCAAAATCTTGGCAATACATGCATAAAAAACAACTAAAATTTGAGGGACTACGGCCCCGATGAACTGACGAGTAAAAAAATTTTTTAAATTTAATACAATTTATATTTTGCGACATTTTGTAGAACTGGTAAGCAAACTTCTGTCTGCCTCTTGCACATTTCAGTTGATATTTTTGATATAATTTTGAATTTTCTTTTTCAGTTAGCTTATTTGAATAAATAATGCCCAACTCCACCTCGTCCGCCTCACCTCGTATATTTGACAAGCTTAACTCTCATGTATTTATTCCTTCATGTTTCTGCGGCTGCTACTATTTCCCCATCATAATAGACTAAATTCTGAACAATTATTTATTATCTATTCTACAATTTCTCCTCTGCAAGGAGAAATATAGGATCCAGGTAAAATTGATCACATTTATTTTCACCCTCCCTTTCGTTTCTCTTTGCGATGTCGGCCGAGTGCAAGCAATTTTATAAAAAATAAAAATACTCTGACATATATATTTGCTGTAAATCAGAATTTTTCCCCCTCGGAATGTCAGTCTCAAAAACCCCGCTGAAAATGCCAGGTATATACACAGTGTCTGAGACATTTCTTTTCTGCCAAGCAGAAAAGAAGTGACAAAGCTAGAGAATTGGTCCTTATAGAATTATTTTATTTTTTCAATGAGTACAATAAGAAACTGAGGCCAAAACTAGTTAAAAAGCAAATTTTTCAAGGACGAAACTAGGACATGCTAATGATACATAACAAGTGGTGCTCCTACAGGTATGAGATGAAGAGTAAAAAAAAGGTCATGAAATAATTATTCCTTGCCAATTTTTTAAACTCTGAAAATTACAATATATTGTTGGATTTACTACTTTTTAATTATTTTGATAATATTACTGAAATTCCACCAAACAATATTTCGCATAACTTTTCAGTTTTTTTTCCTGGGGATTCTTTCAGTTCTTCCGAAAATTTGATAAAAATGATGTTGCTGCTACGTCAAAACATAATTACTAAGACAGGAATACTGGAACATTAGACATAGTAAAGTCGAATGCAAAGACGTAAAAGAAGAACCCTTATAATGATTCGTCAATCCGAGTGATAAATTTTGTTTAAGAAAAATTAGTCCATATTTTGACTTTGATAGGCAATCATAAAATTAACTGTACCTTGGAGAAATCGAAACCTCCATTGAGAGGAACTTAAAAGAACAACTTTTTAGATGAGTAACCATAATGAGAATGCTTTTAATGGCTTTCTTTCAAGTTCGTATTTTATAAGTCAATATTACAACGACATGTAAATGCTATTTTTCCAACATAAATAAAGTTCAACATTAATTTTGAGAAGTTTCGAAATAAATTTGAGATACTTTTTCCCGAAATTTGAGTAAAGAATAAAACTAGATTTTCTGTAAAATACCAATGTTAATTTTGCTACTATTCATACTGAAAAACCAAAAATAACTGGAAGTAAGGTGTACCTATCTTTATAAATCAACTTAACGTAAGCCAGCGATCATTTTTTGTGGTCCGATTATATTAAAAATTATCCGGTAGTCGACGCTCAAACTGTTCGCAAAAATTGGAGCATAAAAAATGTTCTCACTCGTATTCGTTAGTATCACTTTAAAATTGACAGTTTTTAATTTAAAGATAACTAAAAAATTAAGTACTTCATCGATTCTAAAAAAATTTAATGCTACCACGATCGGATCATCATCTATCCTTTAGTAAAAAGTTCATCAAAATCAGTGCTCAAGTTGAAATATAACGAAAAAAAATCATATATAAGGATCAAATTGAAAACAGTTCCTTCTTTTTTGAAGTTTTTGTGAAGTCTGTTAAAAATACGTGTTAATACTCAATAAATGAATGTTAATTGATGGTTTTTGGTTAAGGGTGTGTGAGTAAATGCGTTTGTCCATGGTCCACGTGTTCATGCTATAGTGTGCGTAGTGCGTACTCATGTGTGTATGGTAATTGAAAATATGACTAGAAATTAGTTACTGTATTCTGTTGTTGCAACACATTGTTGTAAGTTATCGATGATGCCCTTTCACGTTAGCCTCAAAATAAGTGGTTTTCACAATTTGATCGATTAACTGTTATAAGTAAATAATTTTCTTAAATATATAAATTTATACATTTCTTATATTTTCAGTAAGTAAGATTGTCATACGCCGAAATATTTTAATTTTCTTTTTTTTTAAATTAACTCGTTCGTACCTACACGCTTAACGACAAAAACAGAAACCGACTTCAAAAAAGAAAAAAAAGAACTAAAAAGTGAAAAATAATTTTTTTAAATTTTCTCCAGCAAGATGTAGGTCTAGGAACTAGAATTATTGAAGTCAGAGCTAATTAAAAAGTTTTGTCATAAAATCGGGAGGAATTGACGCAAGCATAAAGCCTACATGCAGTAAAAGAAAAGAGCGCCGACTTCAATAATTCTAGTCCCTTGACTTACATATTTGCTGGAGGAAATTAAAAAAAATTATTTTTCACTTTTTAGTGCATTTTTTTTTTTTTTAAATCGGTTCTATTTTTTGAAAAAAATTGTTTTCAAGATTTTTCGTTTCTAGCTTTAGGGGCAATATTATTATTTTAAAACTAGCAGTTTATTTATTTAAATATAACTTTAAAAAAAACTACCTTATCGATTCTGAAAAAACTTTAATAGGACCACCATGGGAGCATTCTTTATAGTTTAAAAAAAAGTTCATCAAAATCGGTGCCCTAAAAAAAAAAACAAAAAAAAACATACGGATTAAATTGATAATCTCCTCCTTTTTTTTTCAAGGTCTGTTAAGAAATACAGTTATTACGCTATCAAAATTGTAAAAAAATCAGATTTTTTACATATTTTGTTTGAAAGATCTTTTTTCCATTGTTAATAGTTTGAGAGTTAAACTGATTAGATTTTAAGGGTATTTCTGAAAAATGACAATGAAACGTCTTAAAAACATATTTCAAATATCCATGCCACAATGACCTTGTTGCGAGCGTAATTCAATACCTGTAAATTAGCTCGACAAATAAGATAAATTACGAATATTTATCTTTTATTAGAATTTCACTTTAATTACTAAACACGTTTATACTTAAACTTATCACTATTTCTTAATATTAATGATGCCTGAAGTCCATAGCATCAAGTATGGACCCTAACGTTTCTACTCGACTTCAAGTTCAGGAATGATCATGTCTTCAAAATGAAGACATGACATTACTTTAGTTTTCTCGTTTCAATCAAAAGATGGCCGATCAAAAAAAGTGGCGTGACACAGAACATTTGCCAAATATGATGACACTTCATTGTCAGCATATCTGGTGGTCTCTGTTCGTGAGAAGCTAGGTAAAAATATAGACAGCTATTATTCCGAGAATTAGGAATAATAGTTGTCTATAATTTGTTCGACACGTTTTTGTAGATGAACTGAATCGTCTGCAAAAACGAGATGGAACAGACCTATATTTTCCTTTAATAAAAGAAGTTATCATGATAATATAAACATTCTGTGGGACATATTGCTTCATGTTTTCAAAAGTAATAAATCCGACAAACTTCTAAGGCAATATATCACAACAGAATAACTCTGTTGGAATAATGATCATGAATTTTTTCTAATGAGGTTTCCGTGCAAGCACTTCATCAAATCATTATTCAAAGTATTTGGTGATAATGATTATTGAGTAATCTCTTCTTTTTCTCTGTGTTATTAACGCAAGTACCTATTAAGTATTATTTATGTAATTTTCTGTGATTTAAATTTACCTTTTTTGTAAATTTTTAACGAGTCCGTTTTCTTACTCCCACGATTCAGACGGTTCACGTCACAAATTTTTGACACAAATTCTTTTACATTAGGATTGAGCGGGCGATTCGGGCTTGCTGCTGATATCTACACAGAAATACGTATTTTCTAAATTCTGGAATAAAAGCAGCTGCAATGTTAAAAACTAAAATGACAAAAGCCGTCTCACTTCACTAGTCGAGATAATTTTCTGAGCATTTAGTGTTCCTATATTAATCATAGACAAAGAGAAAGCCAACATAATGTTAGGTAGGTACATACCTATGTGTACGTATGTATATATATTATAGTTATTTGAAAATAAAAATAAAGTTTCAAAAAATGGGAGGTGAATTATTATCACGTTATTAGGTAAATTATAGATGAGTTAGAAAAAATCTTAAGCAAATATGCGAGTAATTATCGATCAAGTAATAATACAGTTAGGAAAAATGCACAGCAGTGTTTTTTTTTTTTTTTTTTTTTTCATAATCGATTTACCAATGGTACAGGTGTTTGAGACGATTTTTTTCATTCACTTTCGAACAAAGATTGGTCGTTAAGATGTACCATATGGTACGAATAAAAAAATACGCAATCAACGACTGTATACCTTTCGTATTACATTTACGAAACATGTTGGGTTATAATGTGGACGTACATACGTGCTATTTGCATGGAAACAGCATTGCATATGTACCTGTGAGTTAACAAAGCAACACTTATTTAGCTCACGGTTTTGCTTTTCGGTCGTCAGCATTTGTATAGAGCACTGCGTTTTCACTGAAAAGCACATTAAAACCGACCTGTTGAGCTCGGAGCGAATAAAATGAATTTCGAAGTTACCTACCTATTGCCTAAACAGAATGACGCATGCCCATTGTAAACATGTCGGCGCCAAGCATATATTTTAAAGCAAAATGTAGCCAGCCAATCGTATATCGACAATACGATTGTTTCGTGACCGCCCTTTTTTTAAAAAAATATTTCATGATAAAAAGTGAACTTTCCCACGTACGGTTCGAAATAAAGATTCGAAACACAAGATTACCGAGAACATGGACGAATTTAAAAACACTGAAAAGACGATCATCCATTGAACATACACATTGTACATAATATAGGCTAATAGGAAACTGGTAAAAAGGTTAAGGCAGAATACTGATAGATAATACTCTGTCGATCTAATAATGTATTAATCTATTATTCTTTAATCTACCTTTCTATATTAATTAGGTACCTATTAATTTTTAATTAATATTAATAAAAATCAATGTAAGTATATTTGTTCGCCCATGACTTCAGAACGGCTTGGCAGATCCAGATGGAATTTTCAGTACTTATTTGTGTTATTCCAAGACATGTTTGAAGCCATCGTCAAAGTTTCTAAACTCTCTGGGGACAAAGGTGTCCGTTTCCACCAAAATTCATCAGTTAGTGTACAAAGACGAATATGAACGAACGAAAGGGAATAAGTGAGAATGAAAAAAAATGGCGAATCGCAAGCGATCAGCATCTAAACGATTTGTATTACCAGTGCATTTAAGAGTGTTGAAAACTTAACAAAATCCTCTTCAGGTTAATAAAGAACTCTTTAAAAAATGAATAAAATTTTACTCTATTAACTTCTTCCCCATTCTACAGTAAAAGAATGAAAAATAATGCGTCCGACTGTCCTATCTGCGCTGAAATTGAAGTAAATATAGGAATACGTAAGCGACCTGTTAAAACAGAAAGAGTAAAAGGTGAAAGAAACAAAACAGTTAACGCCAGCTATAAGTCATGATGGAATAAGTAATGAAATACCTGCGTAAAAAAGATATTCTATATTTTGTGTATGTCTGTACACAAAGTTGTATAGCATGTTTTTAGTAGGTGTAATTTCAAAACGCCAGGAATCGACTACTAAACTTTAGCGGCGGGTAGTACGCGATGCAGTGGCGGGTCCGGGCGGGGGAAATGGGGAAATTTTCACCATGCTAAAAAAAAGAAAAAAAATGAGAAAAATTTATTGAAAAATGAAAGAACGACCTTAGAATCCATACGAAAACTGTCAAAAATTTGTTGAAGTAAAAAAAAGAAGCTGAACTCAAAAAATTATTTTGTCATTCCTCCCTCCCGCAAAATGAAATTCTGGATACCGTCGCTGACTCGATGAAAAGAGCGAAAAATATTAAGTTAGTATCAGATTTGGTCTATAAATTCCAAATTTCATAATGAAGGAACACTGAATGTTTTTAGTTTCAATAATTCAAAACTGTATTTTTTGTCAGTACATTTTCAGTAATTAGGGTTACTCAGAAATCAGAATGAATTTTCGTATTGGACTTGGGAATAACTGTTAAAATTAACTGAACGAACAAGCTACCATTTTGGGTAGGATATAAGGGTTGATAAAGGCCATATTTGACCTATAATAAGATTTTGAAGATATCACTTTTTTGGGGGAATAGTGTTGCCCTTAATTGGTACAAATAATAAAATTAGGTGTAATGTCCACGTCAGTGCAGTTCTCATTTAGAGAAACCACTCAGTAAATCTGCATTTCGATCTAGGTGCCATAAACAATTTCTTTTATTTGAATTAGTATCAAACTGTAAAAATTTATTAAAGGTTTGAATGAATACAATGGAACGTAAGAAATGACTCTTTTATTGTTTTTTCTTTATCACCTATCAATACATATTGTTTCAATATGGGTAGACTAGACAACAAGTTTGAAAAATTTAAATAAGCCTCCATAGTAGCTGTCTTCTGATTATTTCTACTGTTTCTCGCGATTTTCTTCTTCATCGTTGCTACTTGATTAGCCTATTGCAGCATTTTGAAGAGTCGATGCTTATGGTAAGTTAGGTTTTTTAATCTTCTTCTTCATATGACACCAATAGGACGAAGGTGGTGAAATAACTTAGCACAGAGGCAATATATGCGCAGCATCCACTCTGGCAACCACCATGTATTAACAATATTACGAACGACAGATGAATATATACATGGGCTCATATTCAAAAAACGTCACTTTAACCTCCCTTCACTTAAACTTCTCTTTAAAAAAGTTTTTTGCATAATTTCGTACTTAAAAATGTGGGAACATCGTATCTCTAATGAGAGTTCCAATGTAAAAATAAAATGACTCTTAAATACAAAATTGTGTCAAAAGTCATTTTTAAGTGAAGTTTAAGAGAAGGGAAGATAAAGTGACGTTTGTGAATATGAGCCATGGTCTCTGCGAAATGTTTTAGAAACTCCAACTATCGATATAGACAGGTACTATAGTGGTAGTATACCACTATGGTTTGGCACTTAATATATAAATGTGTATTTAACGTCCGAGGACTATAAAAGTAGTTCGTCGTCACACACCTTCTCACACCTGATGTCCGACAACGACTGTCGGCAACCACCTCAGCCCAGTCCTCCTGTACCTACATTGCTTCAGTACAGAAGTTCTCCAAACGCCCGTCAGGTGCGTGGAGGATCGTAGGCTACGCCCACGATACTGGGGGCGGTGTCCACAACCAGTCTTCCAAGACTGGTCGTTCGTAGGCCTGTAAAAAATCATTAAAGTACATAGACAGAAGTACATAATTATTGTTTATTATAAATGAATAAAAACATAAAAAATTGTACTTTTTGGAGGTACAACAACAACAAATTAAACAAAATTGTACAAAAAAAATTATTATTATTATTTTTTTTTTGTTTATGTTGGAGGCCTCAGGGGTCTCCAACTCTGGAGTTGTACCCCTGCAGACTTCGCGGATTGGGTTTGAGGAAGCTGGAGGGGTAATTTATTGGTTGGCCCCGTACAGGAGTGACTCTGGAAAGAAAAGAGATTGTGTGTATTAGTGTTTGCTAGTCTGATAGTGAAATTGAGACAATTATTATCTTAATTTCTAGTTCGGTTGGTCGCGACCTGCTATCACCTCTCACCCGCTATTATCCTGAAGAGGTTGCTGGACAGTGAGAGTAAGTGTTTGGCAGAACAAGTGCTGTCTTGAGTTTAAAGATAGCTAACTCCAATGGTGCCACTTTCCATTGGGGTTTTAAATTTGTGAGTCTATGTGCGTTTTTACAGGTATGTGAAGTAGGAGTTAAACTTGTTAAGTTTGTTTTGCTACTTCTGAGGTGTTTAGCTCCAGTGGTGCTAAAAACTTAATAGGTCTGCTCACAATTTTTGAGCTAGGTAACCTAATGTCTGCGTGACGTGTTTGTCCATCACGTGATGTCAACAGGTTGACTACTGTGGCTAATTTGTAGACACCTGGTTTTGCCATTATGTCTAGGATATGGACTATATCTCCAACTCTTGGTTGGAAATTTACAGTGCGATAAGCATTGCTTACACCTTTAGGGACTCTATCTCTTAAGTAAGGAAGATAGAGGCTTTTCCATGCCGCCCAAAGCTGTTGTAAATTTTGTTGGTCTTTTCTCCATAGACTCTGCAGATTTTTAGCCGTTAGAGTTGTTTCCTCTAAGGGTTTATCTAGGTCTAAGGTGAAATTTCTGAGTTTAGCATGCATAAAGTGTGCTGGGGTCAGCGTCATCTGTTCCACCTCATCTGGTGCTGGACGGAGGGGACGTTCATTCATCATCACTTGTATATTTTTAAGCGCAGCTTGAAAATTGTGACGATGATGTGAATGTGACCCCATGACACGTTCGAATGCTTGCTTATATACTCCTATCAGCCTTTCATATGTGGCACCATACCAAGGAGCTTTGGGTGGCGTGAAATGCCACGTGATCCTTTTTTGTAGGAGTTTATCCTTTATGATGCTGTCAGACATTATTGCTTCCCAGAACTGTGGCAAGTGTGTTGCTATCAGTTTGAACTGGGCTGCGCTGTCTGACAGCATTGCTTTGGGTGTTCCACAATCAGCAAAGAACGTTTGGAAAGCTACCCATATTTCTCCTGTGGTCAGTGACGACAGGGATAGAAAGTATACGGCTCTGGTGGATAGACACGTGAAGATTAATATCCATTTTTTCTAAACCGTAGTGGTTGGTGTTGCTAGTGCCTTCTTCTTTTTTGGTATATATTTGTCAAATACTGAATATGGACCAAATACATCCACTCCCGTATAGGTGAATGGATGCGTGAAAGGCACTAGTCTGAAGTCTGGCATTCCTGAGTGTGTTGGTTGTGCATAAGGTCTATTATCTAGCCTTTTGCATATAAGGCATGACTTTTTGAGAATACTTGGTAGTATTCTCATTGCCTTTGGTGTAAAATATGTTCTACGAAATGCTGCCATCGTAAACTTTATGCCAGTATGACTATTTAATGTATGTACATTTAATAGTATTAATTTTGTTAGGTGGGACTTCGGATATAACAATACTGGAGATAGTATATCTTCAGTAAATGGTGTTACTGGTATGTAATTCCTAAGTCTTAACAGTCCTGATTTGTCTATGACAATGTGGAATTTTCGTATGCTACATATTCTGGTGCATTATGTGTTGATAATGCTTTGAATATATCAGAGAAGTGCTTTCTCTGATCTGCATATATGAAGCATAATAGTGCACATTGGTAATTGTTTGGTAATATTGCCCATGGTGAAATCGACCTAGTTCTTGTAAGTCGTTTTCTTGAAAACTTTCTTATTGCTGTTAGGCAATGGTAGAAAGTTCTCTTAAGACTGATTAGAGTGTTGAAATTTTCTATGTTTATATTGAACGGTGTTTTAGTTGGTTCATGTATGAATGTTTCATACGGTATTGTGCTTTGAGAGAGTCTATTTGATTTAGATGATAAATCCAGGATTTGCTGCGAACTATCTTGGATTTCTTGTTGGTTAAGTTCTGAATCATTTTGATTCAGTTCTTGTTCTGTTTGTGTAGCAAATATTTTAACTTCACAAACTTGGTTGATTGTGTTGAACTTAAATTTGGGTATTTTTATTTTCCTAGATTTAAGTTGTCTATTAAGTTTGGCAGGTCTGTGACTGTCAAACATTTTGTCGTAGTCTTGTGGTAACAATTCCGAAAGTTTTATGACTCTCTCAAAGTAGAGAAAACTGGTGTAGTTTGCTCTTCTTCTGTTGTGTCAGGGAATGACTGGATTATGTGTAGGTCAGTTACTGGCCAAGTATTAGGACTGTTACTAAGCCATTCAGGAGCTGACCACCAGTTTGTTTGGAAGATGTCTTCCACCGTTGCTCCTCTTGAGCCTATATCTGCTGGATTCTCTGCTGAGGGAACGTATCGAAATTGTAGATTTTCTACTTTTTTAATTTCGATAACTCTGTTCAATACAAACTGGGTTAGTACTCTGCGTTCTAACAACCATGTTAGAATGCATTTACTGTCTGACCATAGATATGTTGGGCTATTACCTAAGTTGAGTGGTTTATGTAAGTTGTTCACCGCTCTTGCTCCAATGAGTGCTGCTAACAATTCTAATTTGGGAATTGTTACAGTTTTCATTGGGGCAATTCTTGATTTTCCTAAGACAAATCTGACTGCATTCTTGTTTGTTTCAGGATTAGTGAAACGTAAGAATGCTGCCATGGCAAAAGCTGTTTTTGAGGCATCTACAAAGATATGTAGTTGGCATTTACTCGGGTCATAAGTCCCTGGGTAAATTTGCCTTGGTAGAACATATTTTATGCATTTTCCAAGATCCTTTATCAGTTGCATCGCTATTGTTTGTAGTGACTGTGGTAAAGGTTCGTCCCATTTAAGATTTTTGTTCCAGAGTTGTTTGATGAAAGCTCTGGACGGAATGAATGCCGGTGCAAACCAACCATGGGGATCAAAATATTGGGAAATGGCTCTTAAAAAGATTCGTTTTGTCCAATTTTGATTTTGATCCTTTAGTTTTGGTGAACTTATGAATATTACGTCATTATCCATATCCCATGTCAAGCCAAGGACTTTGATCTGAGGTTTGCTTAATGCATGTTCGGGATCAAAGTCTTTTCTTAATGGGACACAGTTTGTTCCCCATTGAGATAGTTCCATTGAAATATCTTTTATGAATTTGTTAGCTTCATAAACTTTGATGTGTTGGTAACGATGTTACCAAATTCTCCACATAAAAATTTTTTGCAAATTTTTCGTAGAAAATTAGGTTTGTTTGTTGGAAATGGTGCATTAATATTGCTGCCAATAGAAATGGTGCCGTGACTATTCCAAATGGTACTCGTCGAAACCTAAAGATAATTATATTATCTTTTATTAAAGGTTTCGAGGATTTTTTACCCATAGGAATCTTGTTACATCTCTATCGTCAGGATGTAACCTTATCTGATGGAAGGCTTTTTTAATGTACGCTATTATAGCGTAGGTATCTTTGCGAAAAGATATTAATATTTGGAGCAAATCTGGTAATAGGTTTGCTCCTTTAAACATGCAATCATTTATTGAATGTTTTGATTGTTTTGTTTTTGCCGATCCATCAAATACTACTCTCAGCGGCGTACTTTTTGTTAGATCTAAAATTCCTTTATGAGGGAGATAATGTATAACTCCTTCAGGTTGTTTTGGATCCACTTTTTCTATCATTTCCAACTTTATTAGCATCTCGAAATATTCGTCATATTTCTTGAAAAATTCTGGCATCTTTTGCATTTTAGGCAATTGATGTTCCAGTCTTTTATAGGCTAGGTTACAATTATCAGGCAAGGGTGGCGGATAATTCTTATATAGCCATTTTATCTGGTATTTGCTGTTGACTATTTCTACGTTTTTGTAAAATAGTCTTAAAGCTTCAGCTTCTGCTTGAGCTTCTTCCAGATTGTTTGATTCGATGCCTATAGCATCTAAACGCCATAGATTCTCAACTTCTTGTGGATTATTGAAGAAGAGAGGCGTGAAAGGTTCATCGACTTTGGTCTGGTTAGGAAGCACACCTCCTAACATATGACCAAATTCTGTTTCAATCAGAGTAATAGTTGGTGAGATGTGTTCGATTCGCGTTACAAAAGACCACATATAATCATTACCTAATAATAGGTCAATCGTATGCTCAGTTTCCATTTTTGAGAATTTTATATCTGAATGTTCAGGAAAATTTTTATAAAATTCTGTTAGGTCAGGTTGTTTCAAATTTTGCGTTATGTTATTTAACGTTTTCGCAGTAATTTGAACTATTTTACCTATTGGAGTTAGAATTTCAAAATCTACTAAGCAGGATTTTAAAATGTTTGATTTTTGATTTTCAACGCCTTTTAATCTCAAAAGCTCTGTTTCGTATCCTCTTAATTTTAAGGATCCGAAAGCGTATGCTTTTGTGATATAGGTGTCGATACTTCCACAATCAAAAAACCCATGTATTTTTATTGGTTGTTTTGTGTATGGCGATTGAGCGTACGATGAAAAACTAAGAAAGTTGAATTTTTCTTATTTTTTATAAATGCTGAAAAGTACCCACTGCTTATCGGCAAGCACTTCTTCTGCTCCACTGTGAGCTCTGTAGGCGTCTCCCGTGGTTCACGTTCTCAGCGGATGGCACGTTCTGTGGAACACATGACTCATTAGCATCAAAATTGTTTTGTTTTGAAACTTTTGTTGAATCAAGTGTGTACTTACTCAAATTTTCTTTACGTACTTTGAGCGTTGTGTACCATCTTTCTCCGTGTCCCTTGTTAATGGGATACGGAGCCTTGGGACACAGGTTTGCATGATGATCCTGTGCCAGGCAGTGGAACCACTTGCAGTAGCTCGAAGGCTCCACGATGCAGTTCTCCGACGCATGGCACTGAGCGCATCTTCTGCAGAGTTTGCACTCAGTATATTCACGCTGCCGTTGTTGCAGAGTGTTCCACCTCCTGTCGTAGCACAGGAACGACGGGTGCTTCTTGCCACAAAAGACACAGGCCTTTCGTGGCGTATTAGGCATGTTCAGGATACATCTGGGTGTATCCTGAGCTTTCTTTACCTGCCACTCTTGAATTTGACGTTCTGAAACAGAGGAATCACGATGTCATTTTGGGTTAGTATTATCCCTATTCAAATTTTTTCTTTTGTGGTTGGGATTAGATTTATCTTTTCCCTTGTGATTTGATTGTTCGTTATCTTCTTGAAAAGTGGCTGCCAAAAAGGTGGGGTTGCCTTTAGGTTGCCCTCTTTTTGGTTTTTCATAATTTTGGATTGAAGAATGTTTGTCTTCAAACATTTCGTGAATTTTTATGAATTCACGAATTGCCAAAAATAAGTGTGACACATGTCTGTCACTGCTTTTTAGATTATTGATATATGATCTCGGCGGAAACTTTTTTACAGTGACGTTGAAAATTTGTTCTTCGTCAACAACCGTCGAGACCAATCGATAACGATCAATCAGAACCGCTATTCCATCCATCCCATCTTGTATGGATGAGATTGAATTACAAGTGACTGGAAATTCGGTAATTTGGTACCAAATTTCTGCTCTTACCATGCTTTAGTCCCCATACCTATCGTGTAAGAATTGTAGGCGTTGTTTGTAGCCTACATCGTCAGGAGCAAAATGATTAAATTTTCTCGAAATATCTTTAGGAATGTTCATTTCTAAAAGATTAATTTTTTGGGGCACTTGTATGTCTTTACGTAAATGTGCATACATTTTAAAACTCCTAATAAATCCTGGGTAGGTTAGAAGTGAACCGTCCCATTTTACTAGGTGATATTTTGATGCCTTTAAATTCATAGCCGGTTGCTCAATATCAACATTGGGATCCGATTCCCAACATCGGGGAATGGGATCTATAATTTTGTTTTGATTTTGAGCTTGTAATGGGTTTCTTGCGATAGGTTTGGGTATGAGAGCAGTATTTGATTCATACACTTGAGGGGTGTTTGAGTCAGTATTTGTTTGGGGGATAACATATTCTGTTTCTTTAAGTGGGTTGCGATTTGTTTGGTTATGTTGCGAGGGTCTAGAATCAGTTATTGATTCTAGATCTTCTGTGAAATCAAATGAATCGCGTTTATTTTTGTTGTTCTGAGGGTTCTTTTTATTAGGGTTATCTGAATCATTATTGTACGTAGGTGTAATATTACCTCTACGGATGGCCGGGATGACGTATTGATCACAGAATTCCTCATAGGTAATTCCGTAATCCTCCTGCGCCGACTTTACAATTTCGTTCCTCGTAGCCTTTATGGTTTCGAGGTCCTTTTCATATTTCTCCTTGCGCAGGTGGTCCTCCTCAGCTCTCTGCGCCATCTCGTGCAATGCCGTTTGGCGCCTGTGGTCAGCCTCGATTAGTTCGGTCTTCCGTTGCTCCTCACATCGCCGTTCCTCCTCCCACATCTCCTGTTCCCAGTTCTGTTCAGCAGGTGGCTGATATTGCTCCTGCTGGCTGGTGGTTGATTCGGGGGATGGTGTGCGAGCACGATGTGGCGCTGGCAAGGTGGTGTCCATCTGCCTCGACGTTGTTGCCAGCAGGAATGTTGCTTCTATTAGGCCTAGGTGGCCTAATAGTTTCCGGCTATAGTTGCGGGCCAATAGTAACCTCTGGGACTGAATTCCCGGAGGTGGTGTCCGCAGCTCGTCCATTATACCATTGATGACCGGAATTTGTTTTTGGGCGTCGATGAGTGTGACATTTGGTGACGTCATCAGCAGGTCGAGTTCTTGGATATAGATTCCGGCTGAGGAGACGGAATTTAGGTACAGCTCGATGAGGGTGTCATATTTGTCCACAGCGCCTTCGTCGCTGAAGATAGAGCCTGATTTGCTCTTGTCTTCCATGGCTCAACCTGCCTTTTTTGCTTTCTCGAGCAACTCTCGTTTGAGAGTTTCGTGTGTTGCTCCAGTTTCTTGCACCAGCTTTTTTGCAGCCTCCACCATGTGAATCGGGGACGCAGTGCTGGAAGAGCTTATGTTTTCCTCTGGGGCTGCTGTCTCCATCGGAAGTTGGGGTGCCACCTGTTGCCTACTGGTTGACGGACCATAAGGTGTTAGATCTGGCAGGATTAGGGAGTTTCCTCCTTGTTTCGACATAATCTGTAAAATTCAAATTAATTTTAAATTTATTTTGAATTTAGATTTAATTGTGTCGAAATAGTGGAGAAAAAAAATATTATTATATATTTTTTTTTGAATATTTTCTAAATTTTTTAGAAAAATGAAAATTTGGGCATGACCCAGGGGCGCAATGATTGGTTCTCAAATTTTTGAGACGCGCCTAAGCTTTCAAAGGATTGGACACCTTTGAAAATTTTTAAGTATTTGTGGAAAAACGAAAATTTGGGCATGACCCAGGGGCGCAATGATAGGTTCTCAAATTTTTGAGATGCGCCTAGGTTTTCAAAGGATCGGACACCTTTGAAAATTTTGTTTATGAAATCGGGCCTGACCTATCTAATTAATTTTCGTTTGTAATTTTATTTTTCCAAAAAGTTAATTGTATTTTTTGAAGGAAATGAGTGGTTGCAAAATTATTTTTTCTAAGTTTATTTTACCTAAAAAAATTTTTGCAATAACCCATGCGCAATGATCGTTTCTCAGTGTTTTCTGAGTTGTGACTAATTTTCCAAAAAATTCGGTTTTGTTTAGAAAATGTTTCACTTTGCACGTCGAATTTCCATACGTAATTTAATGGATCTCAAAAAAAAATTTTTATTTTTATGTTTTTGAGATTTTTACGTCGTTTTAGAATGGTTTTACACGAATTATTATTAAAAATTAATCCTTGAATTGACTAATTTTTCCGGTCCTAGGTATTCCGAATAATTTGTTTTTTGGATAATTTATTATAATTTCATATTTTATTTATTATTTGGGGATATTTCGCGAATTATTATATGAATTTAGTTGTCAATGAACTAAATTTCCCCGTTCCTAGGTTAATAATTCGTCTAGTAAATTCCCAAAAAAACATTATGATAATACAAAATTGGTTGTGGTCTGGTCCTTACTAGGTTAGACTTCCCGTTCATAGGTCCTCAATTCGTATTTTCGAACCTATAATTAATTTTTTGGTACGAACTATTGGTTTTTGGTCCCTATAAGAACAAAAGTCCCATCCATAGGTCTCTAGTTTGTATTTAATAGCCTGTCTCATTATTTCGTTTACAAATTGTTCTGAATTTAGGTCCTTAGGTTAAAATTCCCGTTCTTAGGTTTACGGTTCGTGATTTTTCTAAGTTTTTTAGACCTAAAAAAAATTTTGGCGTGACCCTGGGGCGCAATGACAATTTCCCAAATTGGGTCGCTTTTTTGTTCAATTTAAAAATTCACTACAGATTTTTTAAATACGCGGATTTATTTTGGGAAGTTATTTTTTCATTCACCCCTGTGGGACATACGAAATTAATTTTGATGGCATTTTATTTATTCGTTCACCCCTGTGGGATTCGCAAAATTAATTTTTATTATTTTTGGTTCTCAAAATGTTTTAGGTACTTCGAGGAATTTTTGGATATTTTTTGTTCTCGAAATTTTTTGGGATTTCGAGGACTTGAAGTGATTAGGCTAAATTCAGGGAATTTTATTTTAATTACATATTTTTGTCTCGAACCTTAACGCACTGGTTCGAGAATAGTTACGGAGCATTTCAAGATGGCTTCCGATATTGCCTACGTAGTATTTTCCCGAGAATGCGCCTAAATCCCGTCTTTGTTAATTTTTCTTAATTTCGGTTTTTTGTTAAAAATCGAAATTTAATTATTAATAGATGTAATTTTGGTTGCGCGAAATTCACGTTTACACTGAATTATTATACGCGCGACGAAGTGATTTGGAGATTCGACATAATCTCCAGATCCACACTTTGAATAATCGGTAAGATGAATGTGTACTTACCAATTGCTGGATTTACGTTTTTCTTTGTAAAAGATTGATGACCAGTAGATTCCTCTTCGAGTCTCTGGTTGGCTCGAAGATTTCGGTTTTGCAAATAATCCCAAGTTTTTTCGCAATTTTAATTTTTTAATGTAATTCGAGAAACGAAAAAATGGCCGCAAATTACAAATTTCTGGCGAACAAACACAATATTTTCTTGCCAACCGAGCTTGAAAATTATTAATATAGTTTTTCGCTAAACGTGTAGCATAAGATCGCACAATAAAAATTATAACACAGATAGAAATCGCAAATAATACGCATAAAAAGACACTAAATGTATCGATGTCGAACATTCTCTTCAGACTTCAATGCAATGAGTGAAGAGTCAGTTGAATATCCTTATGCGTATTGGGTTTTGCGATCTATTTTATCTATAATCACGTGATCCAACAGTGCTGATTGCATTGCTGGAACTCTAGGGGTTGCAGGTGTGTTTGTAGTAGTGTTTATTACAAACTCTTTGATTTTTTATTAGGTTTTTTATTGGAAATGCGTTCGTGATGGGAACAAAAGAGTTAGTCTCCTAACTTGTGTTCTTTTGAAATTCAAGAATGTTATCATTGCTGCTTAGCTAGCAACGTTTTTTATTGCCTTGAAATGTTTATTATGAATACCTTTTTCTGAAAATTGTAGGCGAGACAAAAGAAGTGTGTTTCTTTTGTTTCATTGTCACTAGATATATTTTTATCTAGAAGGTTGACGTTTTATTATATTTATTTAGGACAGCATTCTTGGTAAAGACCTTTTTTAGGTATTTACCATGCTTGTCCTTGGATTTTGGGTGTACGGCAAATTGATCATTCATTTTACATTTTTGGCCGATCTTTTATTTGCCGTACTTTGTGTTTGCCGCCTATACGTAGGTATGTTGAGGATATTGTTAATCCTCAACTTTCTTTTTTGCTGGGGGGGGGGGCTTGAAAAAATTATATATATGATTTTTTCAGTCGCCATTACGTGGGAACCTACGTATATATTTTCATGTATATTTACGCATGGTGTATGGGTAAATATATTTTGGTTGATAGGTATGAGTTTACCTACTGTTTTCATGTAGATTTACATGTAAATTTACGGGTAAATTTACTGTTAGTTTACACATTGTTTATTACCATATATTGTGGTGGGTAATTCACTGCTCTTAATTACGTATTGTATATACGTAACTTAGCATATGAATTCGCCTGTATATTACGTATACATTTATGTGTAAACTTACATGTAGTTTACGGATAATATACGTATTGCTATTAGTGGACGATCAATTCACTCTTAATTACGGATTAGGTATACGTAATATGAGTTGTTGATGTATGTGCAGGTATAATTAATGAATTAATTTCTGCAATTAACTTTACAATTTTTTCGTCGACTTCTTATCAATTGACGAAGTTGTATTTTTTAGTTAGTCTTATATTTATTTCGCGTAGCAGGAAATAAATCTAACCTTTTTCAGATGCCTACAATTTTTGGTAGTAGGTATCAATTAATTACGTTCATTCATGTAATTATGAATGAATGTTTGTTTAGAGTTCCTTGATGCATTTGTATTAATTAAAATATTTTTGTATCAATGGAAATTATTAGTGTGCGTGGGAATTTAATTCTCACGTACTTTTATTTCATTTTCAAGATTTCAGATGACCTTGAAGTGTTATGTTGACGTGTATAAATTCGAGAATATTGTTTTCAAATTTCTATTGTCAGTCCGGAAAAAAATTATATTTATTTCCGAATTCTTTTTTCTATTAGGGAATCGAAAATATTATAAGTTTCGATTCTTTTTGTGCCTTGAAGTTGAATAAAATAAATAAATTAAACTTTGTTCGATGAGTGGAAGCGATTTCAGTAGCAGTTGGAAACGAATTATTTCTAGTTCGTTTACGGGTTTTTTTTTTTTTTTTTTTTTTTTTTGAGAGAGAGATTAAAATTTTTTTGAGTTTTAATTTCCGAGGTTTTTATTTAAATCAGATTTTATTAAAAAGATCCGATTTGCCGAAGAACCCCATTGTCTCTGTTACCATATAGTGGTAGTATACCACTATGGTTTGGGACTTAATATATAAATGTGTATTTAACGTCCGAGGACTATAAAAGTAGTTCGTCGTCACACACCTTCTCGCACCTGATGTCTGACAATGACTGTCGGCAACCACCTCAGCCCAGTCCTCCTGTACCTACATTGCTTCAGTACAGGAGTTCTCTAAATGCCCACCAGGCGCGTGGAGGATTGTAGGCTATGCCCATGATAGGTACTGGTGAAAAAAAAGTTATGTACATACAATTGCATAACATCACTTTGAAGGCATATCTACCTTGCAAAGTTTCAAGGTAATAACAAAATTATAAAAAAAATTATCCAAACAAAATTTTTAAGTAAGTATTCAGGATCAACTTTTTATGGGAAACAAAAAAAGTTATTTACAGTTTTTGCTTATCTTTAATATTGGAGGAGTTACCGAATATGACTGAAAAGTAACACAAACCAAAAATTTTTTGTTTTAAAAATAATAAAAAATTTTTAGTGGAAAGTATTGATTCCAGTAACATTAGATATCTCTTAAGAGTAAATCAGCACCAAAATTTCTTCATTGGAATTGATGAAAAATGTTTTTTATTTAATTTCAAGCTTGAAAATAACAAATTTGAAAAAAAAAAAAAAAGTTATCAATGTCAATATTAGAACACAGGACCGAGCAAAAAGCTGAAACAAAGCGTAAATGTTACACGTTGCTATTGTGAATGTTCAGTTGCCTTCTTCAATTCATCGACGAGATTTTTGCAATAATGTTCAATTTTTTTAATTTTTTCTGCGATTTCACACAAGCAATGTAAACAAGCAATAATTAAATTTAACAATAAAATTTATTATTGCATTTTTAAAAGAAAATCAAGGAAAAAAAATCATTGTAAAAATTGCTTCGAAAATTGAGATAGGCAACTAAACATCTATCGCCGCTACGTGTCACGCAGGAATTTCGTTTTTACCTACCTTGAAATTTCGCAAAATGGATGTCTTCAAAGTGGAGTTGTGCAATTGGATGTACATAACATTTTTTCTACTGTCATCCGTTTATATGTATGTATTAAACTTCTCATATTTTGATACAATTACGGAAAATTTTAATGGGAAATTGAAGTTTTTTCAGCCAAAACTTAACGCATCAAGTTCTCAAAAATTTTTTTCGCAATCGAATCAAAATAAATTTTTTGATTACATTTTCTGTTTTAATAAGAGAATATTAAACAAATTAGCGTGGTACAATTATTAGTCGAAGATTATCGAAAAATGACTGGAAATGTGGAAAAAAAAAATCCAAATGATCCAAAACTGTGAAAAGATCCAACTTTGTACGCTTAAACCGAACCTGTTCCAACTACAAAATATGTTTACGTTAAAAACGCGTTTTTAAAAGATAAGCTTTTATTTTAGGTCCATTTCTACGGCCCCCCATTTCAAATTTTGACCTGAAAATTTTTGGCCTAATTGTGCTCAGTTTGTGCTAATATGTGCCATCAATTTTAGAATTTGTGCTCACCCCCTTCCTTAGATATAAACAAAAGAGTCTGGGTGGGGCTAGAGAAATGCTAGCCCCCATTTTGAATTTTGACTCTAAACTTTGTATGTTAATTGTGCTTCATTTGTGCTGATTTGTGCCGTTAATTTTAGAATTTGTGCTTATTTATTGGGCGCCTCAAAAACCATATTTTGTGATGTATCACACTATAAAATGTGAAAACTCAATATTAAGCCCCTTTAGGAACCCATTTTAGGATGAAGAATGGGGAGTTTTCACCTTTTATTGTGTGATACATCACCAAATATGGTTTTTGAGGCGCCAAGTCAAAATTTGGTGTTCATTTCTAAATTTGAACAATTCTACATCCCCAAATGTGCCCCAAAAGGGGGTTAATTTTGAGTTTCCACTTTTTATTGTGTGATACATCACCAAATATGTTTTTTGAGGCACCCAGACCAAATTTGGTGTTCTTTTCTCCATTTGACCCATTCTTCATTCCAAAATGTGCTGCAAAAGGGGGCCAATTTTGAGTTTCAACATTTTATTTTGTGATACGTCACCAATTATGTTTTTTGAGGCTCCGAGTCAGAATTTTGTGTTGATTTATCAATTTGACCCATTCTTCATCACCAAATGAGCCCCAAAAAGGGGTTAATTTTGAGTTTTCACTTTTTATTGTGTGATACATCACCAATCATGTTTTTTGAAGCGCCGAGTCCGAATTTGGGGTTCGTTTCTCCATTTGACCCATTCTTCATCCTAAAATGGGCCCCTAAAGGGGCTTAATATTGAGTTTTCACATTTTATAGTGTGATACATCACAAAATATGGTTTTTGAGGCGCACAGACCGGATTTGGTGTTCTTTTCTCCATTGGACCTATTATTCATCCTCAAATGGGCCCCTAAAGGGGCTTAATATTGAGTTTTTACATTTTATCGTGTGATACATCACCAAATGTATTTTTTAAATTATTAAGTATATAAAACCAAAATTAGGATGAATACCTACTTAATAATTTATACACATATGACCATAAAAATTTGTTTTTTTCTTTCTATTTAATTCACATTGAAGGTTTTTATGATAATATTTTTGATTTGGCAACTTAAATGGAAAAAACTGTCAATAGAGAGTGATCAATGGAAAAATTTACATGTACTTACAAAGTTTTTTAGTAACAACCAGAAAATACCAAATTAAGAAAATCTGACATACTGCAAAGTATGGGTTAAGTATAGTTCCCTCAAAAGTACCAAGGCAAAAATTTGGTACAAACTGTCATAAAAATTGTAATAAAATTTAACTCCTATTTAAAATGGAAGGCTTGAATTTTCTTGACCCTATTGAAAATTTTGTTATAAATGACTATTATTTAGACTACAGCAGAAATGGGTGATTGTTATTAGTTGCTTGAAATTGCAACTTTAAAATTTCAAAAAAGAAAGTTGGCACAAATAAGCACAATTTAAGATAAAATAATGAGAAAAGTTTCAGCTCAAAATTCCAAAAGGGGGGGCTAAGACAAAACCTTCCTCACCCCTTATTTCAGTTAATAATTGAGCACAAATTATAAAATGGTTGGCACAAATCAGCACAAATTGAGCACAATCAGTTTGCAAAATTTCAAGTCAAAATTTGAAGTGGGTGGGGCTGCATTTCCCCAGCCCCACCCAAATTAGTTTTGCAAATAACTAAAGATTTAAATGTACAGGAATAATAAGCTTGTTGGCACAATTAAGCACAAATCAAAAAAGAGTAGTGGGCAAAGTTTTGTATAAAAATTCAAAAAGGGGGGCCGAGGGAAAATCTTTCATTCTCCCTATCTGAGTTGGGAAGTGAGCACAAATTTTAAAATGGTTGGCACAAATTGGCACAAATTGAGCACAATTAGTATGCCAAGTTTTGAGTCAAAATTCAAAATGGGTGGGGCTAGCATTTCCCCAGTCCCACCCACAAACTTTTTTTTATATATTAAGAAGGGGGTGATAACAAATTCCAAAATTGGTAGAAAAATTTAGCACTATTTAAATCCAGTTAGTATGAAAAATTTTGGGTCAAAATTCAAAATGGGGGGTTGAGGGGAGACATAAAACCACAAATATTTTTGAAAGGGAATGAGTATAAAATTTTTAATTTGCAGCACAAATTAGCACAAATTAAGCACAATTAGCATACAAAGTTTCAACTCAAAATTCCAAATAGGGGGGGGGGCTGACACATAAATTTCTGAGGCCCCTATATTTGAAAATAAATGAGCACAAATTCTAAAATTAACGGCACAAATTAGCACAAATGAAGCACAATTAGCATACTGTAACGGCCAAAAGAGGTGGTAAAGTACCTAATTAGAACCACTTTCAGTGTTACACCATACACGAAATATCACGAACTTTAAAAGCAGTAATACTTCTAGAGTAAATTCAAGTTTATCATCCACAAACTATAGTGGACCTTAACATAAGTTAGAGACTCAATAATATTTTAAAAAACACGAGTGAGTTTACACATTTAATAAAATAATAATTCGTACATTACAGTACATAGACATACGTTAATATTTATACATATACAATCACAATTCAACAAACAAGACTATCTGTTCACCAGAGACTTCTACTAGAGAGGTTCCAGGTACTTAGAAGTAGCTGTTGAGGAACTGTGTCTTTCTCCACTGAATCGAGGGATTATATACTCGTTCAGGGTATGAAAACGTACGTGTCTGATAGGCTAAGTGAGGTAAGGTGTTGTTATTATAGGGTTCTGCTGACTTGTTGAGTACTCGAGGGGCAGGCACAAGTAGGTCATGAACATACAGGTGGTATATCTATATTCATAAAATCAAATACGGATAATTTAGTGGTTGTTTACAAAGAGTTATTGGATGATTATTGTTGATAAATATCTACGTTTTTGGTATTCGAAAATGTGTGGACGAATATGTTCGTCATTTCTAAAAATAGACAAAAATATACGTTACACATACAAAGTTTAGAGTCAAAATTCAAAATGGGGGGGGCTATCATTTCTCCAGCCCCACCCAGACTCTTGTTTATATCTAAGGAAGGGGGTGAGCACAAATCACATATTAGCACATACTGAGCACAATTAGGCCAAAAATTTTCAGGTCAAAATTTGAAATGGAGGGGGGCCGGAGAAATGGACCTTTTTATTTTTATTTATTTTTTGGCTTCAGCTTCATGCGAGATAAATATCATTTCGTTACGGAAGGTTGACTGCAGTATTATATATTTTAAAATCGCAGTCGCCAGTAGAATAAAAGCTTACAAAAATTAAACCACGCGAAGGGTACAGCATTCTTTAATATAACGTATTAATGTCCAAAATTTTTCACAAAAATTTAAAAAAACCGACATAAAATGTGGTAGTGTCAGAGAAACTACCAATGTTCCAATATTTCCGGAAAACATATTTAATTTATCCATATCAATATCTATGCAATAAATAGACACCCAAAACCTTGACAAGACGCTCCTTAAACCACTGACGATGCCCGCAAATTTCCAAGTTCAAAATTATGACGTCATCAGTCCCTTTATCTGCACCTGATATATTGCCATCACCCTACATTTTAACACAATTATTCAAATGAATATGCAATAAATCTATTTATTTATCAGTTTATCTATTTATTCGTATTTATTTTATTCAGGTAGATAGCTATCAATTTATTTAGAGGAGAGTCTGAAGACGTTGCTGGGCTCGTCAAGAAAAATAAAATAAACAGGCCATCACTTTGGACTTGGATATTTTAGCAGCTAAAAGTGTTGATGACGTCATAATTTTGAACTTAAAACTTAGCCAGAAGAAGGCGATGACGTCATAATTTTGGGTGTTACATTTTTTTATGAGGTAACTGTAGTGGTAGGAGTTTAAGTTATATCGTTTAACGTCGCAAGAACGAATAAAAGATTATAGTTGTCACACACCTCAGCACGCGCCTCTGGTAGTACAACAATTGGTTAGCGTCGCCTCAGCCCAGTGTCTCCCAGTCATGGCAAGTCCCTAGCGCATGGCTAGTGCGCATGGGATTTGTGGGCATAGCCATGACATCGGTTTGTTCTATTTTTAGGTAACAAAGACGAATATGCGTTATAATTTAGCGATGTTCTTGTCTAATTTATGGACAATGGTGAATTATTGAATTTGAATTATTTTATTTTGAAAATAATATACGTAATTTTATGCGCTGGGGGCGGCGGAAAAATAATTAATAATTATTTTTTTGTTGGGTAGACAGCGATATCCATTACAAAAACTAATTAAGAATTAGAAATTGCTAGATTATACTGAATTTAAATTCCGATTCAGGGTAATTAGTCAGTCCAAAGTCGTGAGTAATTACGCAAGTCTGTATTAAATGTCAGTACGAGTCTCTTCACACACCTCAGCATGCGCCTCTGGTAGTACAACAACTGGTTAGCGTCACCTCAGCCCAGTGTCTCCCAGTCATGGCAAGTCCCTAGCTTATCACTTGTGCGCACGGGACTCGTGGATGTAGCCATGACAGTAACCCTTTTTTGAAAAACATTTTCTGTCGAAAATTTCAAATTGTACGGTTGACCAAAAATGAACCGTATCAACCCTTATTCTGCGACAGTGACTGTTCTCGAATAAACGTTTTCTGATTTTAGAACCAAGCACCTAACCACGACGTCTCGCAGACCCTATAAATCTTTAATTTGAAAATTATGATGATTTCATCCATCAGGGAACTTTTCCAGAATGCGCCAATGCTCGAGCGTCCAAGGAATGCATTTTTTACTTACCCTCCCATTTTTTCTGTATGCTACCTACAGTTTTTATGATTGTGTATTATTTTCCCTATTGAAATAGGTATAAAAATTGGGTGAGGATAATATTAATTTTTCCTGTATTGCGTAGCGTTGCATTTCGTATAATCCTCAACAAAAGCCTATCACTGCGTTCTTGTTGCTCGTTGAACTTTGTAATTTAATATTGCAGCACCTTTTGATGGATCAGTTTCTTCATAAAATTTTTTTTTTTTTGTTTTTCCAATAAAATTAAATAATTATGTAGACTGTACTGTGCAGGCCACACATAAGCCAATAAAATTTTATTTTATCTACACATTCATTAATTTATTATTGTGGAAGATAACAAAATCACAGAATATCTTTTACAAATGACAATTAATTTTCATTAAAATTTTACCAGAAAAAAAAAAGTTATTAATAACTTAAACGTAAATGAAAACTTTTTTTAAAACAGAAAATGAAAAATACAAGTATTATGAATTTTTTAAAAATTTTTTCTTATATCATATGTTAAATTACATTTATACGTTTGTACATATTTTATTTTGGAGTATGAATTGATTCTTGAATTTGGACTACATCGATGACGTACACTGTATCAGTTACAGTGAAAGCTCAGAAAAATTTAGACTCTAATTCCATTTAATGCAATATAACTATTCCACGAATGGGATGTTCACCACATATGTAGAAGTAACTGATTTCGTAATAGACACTTATTACTTTTATTTGATTATTAATAATTTTCAATTTAAGTTGAGGAATAATTATTAAAACGTCAGGATAGGCATTACGTGCTAAAGTTTGTCTGTGATTAGGGAGATTTTGCTGAATAGTTTAATGTGTTTGGGTTGCCAATTACGGCAAAAGAGTTGAGAAATTTGAAAATTGTTAATTTCCGTAGGCACTCATTTCCGAATGTTCACACCAATTATGGTGAAATTTTCGACAATGATTCAAAAAATTTTAATTAAATTTTTTTTCAATAATACACTGTACAATATTTTTCGTTATTATTTGAATAACTAATTGAGTCACACTGTGAGTATAACATTGATAGGTACGGTACCAACAATCCGTTACACATATGCGGATATTAAATCGTGTTGAATGGACACAATGAAAAATTCGCTCTTTATTTCAAGCACAACACTCTCAAGGACGTACTCAGTTGGGGACAAAGAGTGGTAATTACCCCTTTCATCTAACGTTCAAAAGCGAACAACAGTGGCGGATCTAACGGGTGTATTGGCTCAGCAAAAGTAGACCAGAGCCTTTTACAAAAAAAAAAAAAAAAACTTTTTGGCCCTTCGAAGCCTCGTTAAAAAATAATTTAGTCCTGCTTCCCTTTATTAATGGACCTTTTCCAACATTTCGTACCTGAGCTTTTTTCCATAGATTCGCTACTGATGGTATAACTAGATAAAAGAATATCCGAGACATATTTAGCATAAAAGTACAAAAGATAATGAAATTTCTTCGCTGTGCAAGATTTTTGTTTTTCTACTATTCCTTTTAAACGTGTCGTGTGAAAAAATGTTTGAAAAATGTTTTTTACACTCGGCCTTGAAAAAACTGTTGACTACGTCCTTGTGCATTCAGATATAAGTGCGCACATAAATCAATAACGTACTTAAATTTACAATTTAAACAGGAAGTTCTCGTCGCACGAGAAATTACTTTTGCACCATTTTGTTTCAACTAAAGGTGGACAAGGCAGTCCTTTACCTTTAGGATGTTTTAAAATGTCGCGTTCACGTCTCATTTCACCAGCACCACACGTTGCGTTGCAGTCGCTCCACGCACCCCATTCGCTTATTTTGCAGTCTCTCGAATCTGTAACGGCGAATATTCACATGAAAATGGTGAAATTACTTTGTTCGATTTTTGTGCCACCAAAAAACCACTCGTTTTTGTCAGTAAATTAATCGCTTACATTTTTTCTTTTTCCTTTTGTACGTGTCGTGTCTTCGGGGTGGCGTGTGAACGTCAATATCGTTCAAGGATACTACATCGGATTTCGCTCCTTCAGATGTGATTTCGGCTTTTGGAGTCGTATTGGATTGAAATTGAAACGTTCTGTGTGCAGAAAAAAACAAAAAAAAAAAAAAAAACAAAACAAACTAACTTAAATTAAAAATAAATTGACTAAAACGTATTGGAAGAAAATATGGAAGGGGGGATTGTAAGAGAGTTTAAGAGAATATACTGGTGCATCTATTAGACAGATTCTAATGAAAATTTATTTAATTATTGTGTTAGGTAGGTACTCATTAATTGGACTTATAAAAACAGTTAGGACTGACGTTCCTCCTTTCTTGAACCAGTTTGTAATTTTTGTTTTAGGTGATTTTAAAATAGTCAGAAGTTGGAAATTTTCTTTTCCCCCTTCCCAATCAAAAAGAAATAATTTCGCCACCACCCTGTTTTAACAGATTTCAAAAAAAAAAAGGAGGAGGTTATAAATTCGATTCGTATATATATATTTTTTTTTTAATGACTAAAAGTTTTTTTACTTTTGAAAAACATAATAGTTAATTCATCATTGTTCAAATTTAATCTATCAATAACATTTTTTTGGTTTAGTGTTTTTTTTAAATGAATTTCGGCATTAAAACCTCATTTCCGTACTTCTGAAGATTATGAGATGTCTTCATGTGGGTAAGAGGAGGTTTTGAGATCTGACCTCAAATGATTTTCTACCCATCATGAATTTTTCAACATGTGGAAGTACCATTACGATCAAATCGGAATGATCACCATTTTTGATTGGTAATGTGATGGAAGCGAGTTTTGAACTTATGAACCTTACAGTTGTAATATATTTATACTCTGTACCAAATAAGAACGACGTGACATCAGAAAGAAGTTCACATTTCACAGCTACTTTCAGTGCAAACACACTTTCGTAGGGTAAGGTTGCCAAAATCGTACCATTTCCTAAATTGTTTTACTGCTGATATTTAAAAAATGGGCAAGTGAATTACTGATCCATGTGGTGAATAATGAAACTAAATACAAATAACCACTAATTTTCCCATTCCTTACAAGCTTAAGAAAAAAAGCATACCCAAGGACAAATAATTTATAAATGTTGTTTTAATAAGCTTAGACTAGAAAAAAATGTTTCAGCTTTCAAAGTTGTCAATTTAGTTGAATTTAAAACCTTCTTCATCCTATTTTCAGAAAATTTTAATTAAAATTATAGTTTGAAGATGGAAAATTTAAGTTTTATTAGAAGTGAACAATGTTTTCTAAATTGTATCACTGATGAGTTTTCTAAATCATACCACTGATGAGTTTCCTAAATCGTATCCAGTTTTATAATGGAAATGAATACTATCTCCTAAATTGTACCACTGATAAGGGTGATGAGTTTCCTAAATCATACCGCTTTTTGTTGTTACGTGTTTCAAAACATTTTTACAAGTCTATTGCAATTTATTTATTATAAATATCCCTAAAAATATGGTAAAAAATAAAAATAAAATAAAACTAACGCCAAAAACAATAAAATAAACTATAAAAATGAAAAGATTATCACAGGTATGACTTAGGAAACTGACTGGTACAATTTGGGAAACTAGTTGCCTATATAGTACCATTTGGAGTTTGTTGATAAAATAAGCTGTAATTTTGACAATATTTAAGTGAGACTAGTGTGAATGAAAATATAATAGAAGTAAGGAGATAAAAGTCGGAAAATAATATTATTTTTGTAATTATGGGCGGCTAAAGTGAAAAGTGATATAATTTTGGCAAGCGTATCCTAATGCACTTCATGGTTAAACAGTGTGAATCTATTGGAACATTCAGTATGTTGTACGAGCACTAGTTGGAAACAATGATTCTTTATATTATTCTTTTATTATCGTTCGTCTTTACGACTTACTTTACTTTCAGTTGTGTTTTCTTTGTGTAAACATAAACGGTATTCTCTAATAATAAATCTTTTAACTGCGATACGGTATGCAATTGTTTTTATTTAATATTCATTTTACTCAATCAAAAACTCCCTCGATGTCCAATAGAACCATTACCTTTTACTTTATTTCCGGGTCCATATGCTTATATGAGGTCACGTCATTCTTACTTGGGGTAGAGTACAGCTCTTCAACTATTCACTTCACTATCATGTTTGCAGGAGGCTAACAAATATGCCAATAAGACCAAATATGTTGAAAATTGATCCATTTTGAATTATGAATGCCATTTTGTCGTTTACTAATCCTCAAGACTGAACGTTCCTCCGCTCTAGTTTTCAGTGGTTTTTAGTTTTCCTGTTTTTTCCATTTCAGAAGAATTCAAAATTCAAATTGTGTCTTTTTTTTAAACACGAATAATGACATCATACAGAGGAAATAATTTGTTTAGTGTTAATATCTATATGCATTGTATTTATGGATCCAATGAGTTTAATTTCTCCTATTTAACAGTTTACTTATTATGAAAATATTCATTACCATCCGAAGAGTGATACACGTTTAATTTTTTTTAAATTCGTTCATTGAAATATTTGTAATTAAAAAACTGAATTTTTGTTCCTCGAGGTTTTGGCTTTTCTTCGGAATCCGGTAGCTCTTTTGAACGCATTGAAAATTTCCCTAAAATTAGACCGTAGCTTCACCCCTAAAAATCTTCTTATTGTGCCCCTACCGGGTTTTTAGTGATTTACTCGCTCTTAAAATTACAGGAGATTCTGAAGAAAAACCTTTTCTCTAATTTTATTGAGTGAAACACCTTTTTTTATTTAATTTGACTGGCCTAAATAAGAATCATATATTAATGATGCGGCGGCTAATTGGTTCGTTTATTTATTGAAAATAATGATTACTAAAATATTTTTTGAATATTAAGCAGGCTTGTAGTCTACATAGGTATGCATCTTTCACCCTCTTTTTTAAAATTAAGTTGGTAATTTCGAAAATTTGAAGTATATCGAAACGAAAAAAAAATTCCTTCAGTACTGAGGTAAAACAATGAAAATAGATACATTATAAAAATTCATTCTGATTAGGTCAATTGAAGGTTTCTTGCTGGCCATTGAGTAGGCATATGACTAACAACAGAATAGGTACTTAATTCAATTTAAAAATTTTTCAAATTCGGTAAAAATTTCAAATTTTTGAAGATAAAAATAGATGTTGAAAATAAATTTTTCTATAATATTCAAAAAGCTGTTTCCATAAAAATGTTCACATTTTCCACGGCAATACCCACCTGTTTGTGAGAAGCTCGTTTGTTAAACGTATTTCTTGTTCCAAACGTTGTCCTTCCATTTCTTGATCTACTTCGTTTGACACTGGAATTTCATCTTTCTGGTGGTCAGAAATTTTGAATACGTCATATTTTTTTTCGTCTTCTGTGCGATAAAAAACTTCGCTAAGATCATAGGCACGAATCTGAAATCGAGTAAAACAAAAAATCAAATTATGAAATTAGACTAGCCTATTATAATTGCGGTTTGGCTTCCTAACAGATGTAGGTCTACTCTTAAAATAAATTGAAATAATAATTGGCAGGGAAAAAGCCATAACTTTATATTATCAAACTGCATTAAATGGTGTTAGAATAACGAAAGAGGCACCGGTGATCAGTGTAGTAGGTAGTATAGTGGCATACCCACTAGTTTAGTTTAACGTCCATGAGACAAACAATAATACACACTCCTCCTCACCAAAGTGTAACTGTTTGGCAACCGCCACAACACCAGCACAGGCAACACAACTCTCTTGCTGTGTTGCCAAATCAATGTGCCCTGTAGGTGCGCACCAACTCGTGGCCAGTTCACAATACTGGGGGCGGTGTACACCAAGCTAACCCTCTGGGGTTAGTTTATCAGTTTGAGGCTTGTCCTGAAAAGAGAAATTTACCATTTTACGGGTAAAGACATACATATTTATATAATGCGTTTATTTATAAAAATATAGAATAATATAAAAACGACTAAGATTTTTTTTTAAACGAAGTCATAAAAAACAAAAAACAAAAAATATTAAATTTATAACTTCCGCAGACTGCCGGACACGAGAACGTATGATTAAGATTAGGTTTGGCCATAATGGATGGATTCTGTAAGGAAGAATGGGAAATTAGTCAGTCTGCTTATTACACCAAATTTATTGGTTATAATAAAGGGTGGATCAATCCACTGACACTTATCGTTTGCTTTCACCTAGATAGGGGGCTAGACAACGATAATGAGTTATTATAAAATAACTCTTAAGTCAGTCAATTGAAAATTGTAAGATGGGGCCAATTTCCATCAGTTAATTTTCTAAACACTTAGTCTCGTATGTCATTCAGAACAAGTCATGTTGATAAAGTCTTCAATTTGAGGTTATTGGGACTCTATCACTACTATCAAGTTCTAACAGGGCCAAAAACTTTAAGGGTCTTGGTAGTAAAATTTCTGCGTGATGGACTTTTCCATCACGGGAATGGGTCAGGGATACAATTTTGGCAATTTTGTATATTCCTGGCTTGGTCATATAGTCCAACACGTGAACTATATCACCAACTTTTGGTTCGAAATTTACTGTTTGGTAAACATTATCGACACCTTTTTGTATTTTATCTCTCAAGAATGGGAGATAAAGATTTTTCCATGCAAGCCATAATTTTGTTAAATTCTCTTGATCAATTTTCCACAAATTCTGTAGTGTTTTTGTCGTTGGAGTATTATCCAATGGTTTCTCAAGATCTAACGTAAAATTTCTAAAGTTGGCATGCATGAAATGAGCTGGTGTCAAAGTTATTTGATCAGCATCATCAACGGCAGGGCATAGTGGGCGTTCATTCATCATAATTTGAATATTTTTTAATGCAGCCTGAAAGTTGTTTTTATGATGAAAATGATATCCTAATACTCTATAGAAGGCTTGTTTAAAGACTCCTATAAGCCGTTCATACGGGGCACCATACCATGGAGCTTTTGGCGGAGTAAAGTGCCACGTAATTCCTTTTTGTTTTAGTTGATCGCTAATTGTATTGTTAACAACAGTAGTGTCCCAGAATTTTGGTAAATGGGTAGCGATAACTAAAAATTGTGCGGCATTGTCGGACAAAATTACTTTTGGAGTTCCGCAGTCCGCAAAAAATGTTTGGAAAGCAGTCCAAATTTCACATGTTGTTAGACATGAGAGTGATATGAAATACACTGCTCTTGTTGCGAGACAAGTGAATATCAAGATCCATTTTTTATATATCGGAGAAGTTGGAGTTGACAAATCCCTTTTCTTTTTTGGCAGGAATTGATCAAAGACTCCAAATGGTCCAAAAACATCCACACCTATGTAGGTGAATGGATGAGAAAAGGGCATCAATCTAAAATCTGGCATGGCCGAATGCGTTGGTTGTGCAAACGGGCGTTTGTCATGTTTTTTACATACAACACAAGTATTCCTTAATATTTTTGGTAAAACTTGCATAGATCTGGGTACAAAATAACTTCTGCAAAAAGCAGACATAGTAAATTTTATTCCCATATGACTATTTGTTGTATGTACGTTTAACAAAATTAATTTTGTTAAAAGAGATTTTGGGTGAAGTAATACAGGAGACAATATGTCTGCTGTAAAAGGAGTTTCAGGTAAATAATTCTTTAACCTGAGTATGCCTGATTCATCCAAAACTATTTGAAATTTATCATATAATACATGTTCTGGAGGATTATGTGATAAAAGAATTTTAAACAGGTCAGGGAAATATTTCATCTGATCTGCATAAATAAAACATAAGAGTGCAAATTGAAAATTGTTTGGTAAAATTGCATAAGGTTTTGTACATCTAGAACGTCTAAGTCTCTTGGCAGAAAATTTTCTAAGTGCATTTAAACAGCTGTAGAAAACACGTTCTAGTTTTACCAAACAATTAAATTTTTCAATTTCAATTCTAAATGGAGTGTTTTCAGGTTTATGAACAAAACTAGCTAAAGGGTTATCTCTGACTTTTGAAGGTGGTTTATTCATCCCATTTGTATCCTTCATTCCAAAGTTGTTTTATGAATACTCTGGAAGGAACATAAGCTGGAGCAAACCAACCATTAGGGTCAAAAAATTGAGAGACAATTTTCAAAAAATTTCTTTTTGTCCAATTTATATCTCTATCTTTTGTTTTGGGTTGGCTAATGAAAATTAAATCTTTATCCATGTCCCAAGTTATTCCTAATACTTTTATTTGAGGTTTTGTTAATGCATTTTCAGGGTTAAAGTCTTGTCTCAGTTTGGTACAGTTAGTACCCCACTGAGACAACTCCATAGAAATATCAGTAAACAATTTATTTGAACGATCATGTGAATCTTTCAATTCTTTATATGTTGGTAAAGAAACGACTAGATTATCAACGTACAAATTTTTGGCATACTTTTGATAATATTCAGGATCAACTTGCTGAAAATGATGCCTTAAAATTGCTGCCAGTAAAAAGGGAGCAGATACAATTCCAAAGGGAACCCTTTGAAATCTAAAAATAATTATATTACTTTTAATTAGTGGTTTTGATGGATCTTTAATCCACAAAAAACGTGTTACATCCCTGTCATCAGGATGTAAGCCGATCTGATGAAATGCTTTTTTAATATCCGCAATAACTGCATACTTTTCTTTGCGAAATGATAAAAGAATTTCAAGTAGATCAGGTAATAAATTTGCACCTTTAAACATACAATCCTTTATTGAATGTTTAGAGGATTTAGTCTTAGCAGACCCATCAAAGACTACTCTAAGCGGGGTACTTTTTGTTAAGTCTAAAATGCCCTTGTGAGGCATGTAGTGAATTAATCCTGGTTTTGCAGTTTCATCCACTAATTCAATAATTTCAAGATCAATTAAGAGATCAAAATATTCTGTGTAACGTTTGAAAAATTCAGGATTTTTAACAAATTTTGGTAATTGATTTTGTAGATGTTTATAACACAAATTATAATGATCTCCTAATGGAGGGGGGTAATTTTTATAAAGCCATTTTATTTGGTAACGATTGTTTACCAATTGAACGTCTTTATAAAACAAGCTTAGCACTTCTGCATCAGCTTGAGCCTCGTCAGAGTTATGGGACTCAATACCAATGGCATCAAGTTTCCATAAATTTTCTACTTTCTGTGGATCAGAAAAGTAGACTGGAGTAAAGATATCATCTATTGAAGGGTTTTGTTCAATCAAACCTCCTAACCTCTTTCCGAAAGCTGTTTCGATAAGTGTCAGGGAGGGTAAAAGGTGCTTATTATTGTGAACAAATGACCACATGTAGTCATTGCCTAACAGTAATTGAATCGTATGCTCCTTATTGATTGAAGTGAATTTTAAATTTTTATATTCTGGAAACTCTTCATAAAATTTTGTTAAGTTTGGTTGTTTTAGATTATGGGCTATAAAATCCAAAGTTTTTGCTTTAATAAAAATTTGTACTCCATCAGGAGTAAACAAATCAAAGTCTACTGAAAAAGACTTTGTTGGTTTTGAGGTTTGATGTTGAAGACTAGAAAGTCGTAAATTTACTGCTTCATAACCTTTTAATTTTAAAGATTCGAAAGCAAATTTATTGACTATAAAAGTATCAACACTGCCACAGTCCATGAATCCCTATATTTTAATAGGGTTTTTTATATTCGAGGATTGTGCATACGTTTCAAAAACTAAAAAGTTTGATTTATTTTAAATTTTTGAATAATTGGCAAAACACTTACTATGTACAGGTAAGGCAGCCAACTGGTTATTCGACAAAACATTGTAACTGTTCTTTGAAGTTTTCACCTCAAACTGGTCACTGCCATTTGCCGATGCTTCCTGTGGAATAATTGGATTTTGAATTATTTCTGTTATTGGTTCTTCTTGTAGAGAATCAATAAGTGACTTACTTAAGGTGGCTTTACGCTCCCTTAACGTTGCGTACCAGGCATCACAAATGCCTGTATGGATCGGATATGACCCCTTTGGACAGAAAATGGAATTGTGCTGATCACTCAAACAATTGAACCATTTGCAGTGCTTGGGTGGAGTCCCAACACAACAATCGGCATCTTCATCGTGTTTTTCGTTACAACAAAAACACAAATTTCTCTGGCGGAAAAATTCCTCTCGGATTTGTTTTGTGTTCCCCTTTGCAGAGAAACACAAAAAACTGTTGTGACAAGCACCACAAAACAGGCACACGTTGGTCTGAGGTGTTATCAAGACTGAGCGTGGAGGAGGTTTTGGGAATCTTTCTTGAATTTCCGCAATTAGTCCCAAAATATCACCAATCTGTTTCCTGGATTGGGTTACCATTTCCTTTGGAGTTCCCTTCGGAATTCTTCGTAATTTGCCAATTAGATACTCCAGGTTTGGAAGCCTATGGCATGCTGGCAAAGGAACTACTGAATTGGAATTCAGTAATTCCTTTGTTTCATCTATCGAGACAATAACTTGGGCCAACAGACTCAAAATATTCTATCTCTTCTTGGTTACTCCAAGAAGAAACAACCGACTGTCTATCATTTTGCTGTTGAGATGAGTATGATCTCCATCTGGAGGCACCCTCAAACCCTGGTGGTGGTCCAACTGGTAACCGAGGAGATGCTGGTACATTGTAACTGAGATCACATGTTACTTGGCGGGCCTCTTCATCACGTCGCAGCATATTAGCTGCTTCATCGAGTTGATCAACAATACATTGTTGCTCGTTGTCATAGGCTAATACGTTTTCCTCTTCCCAATCTCGTAGGCCTGCATCTGCAGGTACCAGGAGGGGTGGTGGAGGCGGCGGTGTGCAAGATGATGAACCACTTCCCCTTGATGATTCAGACGTATGGGACATATTGACACTAAATAAAAGACATATACAATTTTTGTATTTTAAAAAGAATCAATATGTTTCATAAAGGGTTGATTTTGTTAAGGGAAATTTTCCTTAAGGTATTGACGATTATTAATTTTTTGTATCAATAATTTGATCAATAATTAAAGTATTGTTACGAATTATACCAGATAAAAAATCGGGCATGACCCGTAAGCGCAATGATGGCAAAAAAATTTTGTACAAGTTATTTGGTCAAACGTAAAAGAAAAATTTTTTTTTATTTTTGGCCAAGTAAATTATCATGGGTTATGTCCGATAAAAAATCGGGCATGACCCATGGGCGCAATGATGACAAAAATTAATTTACATGTAATGTCAAATTTAGGCACCTTAAGAGGGTCTAAAAAGATAAAATAAAGAGGTACGATTTACGATTTTGAAAAAAAATTCAATACATCGTAATTTTAGTGATCACATTTTTACCGAATAATGTCCTTCCAAAATGTTACAAAATTACGTCATGTTGAAATAAAATTTCAACATGGCGTTTGAACATAATGAAGTTTTGAACATGAAATTTCGTATATTTTAGACAAATAATATCAAAATAATTTTTAAAGACGTGATGTTTTTAAATTATTAAAGGGTTTCATTAAATTTATTTTCCTAATGAAAGACCATCATAAGTTTTGTTACGAGTCATGTTCAAATCAAATTTTGGGCATGACCCGTAAGTGCAATGTGGTTAATTAATCGCGACACTGCACTATTTAGAAATTCACTTGTAAGTAAATTCTAAAAATTATTATAATAATACAGATCGTGTGGATTTCACTGGACTTGTAGATTTTCAGCAAGTTCACGTAATCTCTGAAATCTTCAAGAATTACAAGATTATTATTTGAGTAATTTCTTTCAAAATTATTCAAAATCATTGGTGGATAAATAAATATAAAAACTACCATATATTCTTGTGAACTATAATGTAATTTTATCCACACGATCAAAAATGCTGAAAATTATTAGGCAAATTACATTTTCCTAAGTATATATTATTTAAATAAATGAATATTTAAAATACTTACGATTGAGTTTTTTCAAATTCAGCCGTAACAGTATTAATTCCTTAGGAAAAAGAAATGTTGAATACAAAAAAATTAAAATTTTACACAAAATTTTAATAAAAAACGAATTTATCAAAACAAAATTACGAAACACCATGTGTGTAACGACAAAGGTTTCAAAAAACGAGAAGTTTTTCACAATAATATCGGAAAAATTCGAATTTTGAAAAATGAGAAAGATCGTCACTAACAGTTTAATTAATAATGTATTAATTAAAACAACAAAATTCATCAAAAGCACACAATAAAACAGGTAAAAAATGAAAAAAGAACAGAAGTGCAAACATCAAATTCAACTCACAAGGCGAGAATGACCAGAACGTACTTGTTCATTTGGTTGGTGGTTGATTTAAGGGTATGTGTGTGTGCGTATACTCTTAACTTGATGTTTGCTTTGCCTCGTTTTTTCATTTTTTTAATGCACACAAATGCATAGATAGGGTTGTACTATCGCCTTGAAAAGCATTAGTAGTGGTGATGTCATGTATATATGTGTGAATATTCACACATACATACAATAATATTCATACATTTGCAGGGAACTGCTAGTGTATATCGCCTCATCACTGTGATTTTTTGACCTTGGCAACTGTTGGTCTTTGTCTTATCGACAAGATCTACATTATTCCCTTAAAAAACGTGGTATTTTCGTCTCTTTTAAGAGTTGTTAATTTTTTGTACGAGTGGAAGAAAGATAGATTATATTCTTTTTCTCTCTCCTTTCGTAATAATGACGAAAGGGTGTTTGTCAGTATTAGAGGACTTCTTGGAAATCTTTTATTATTTCTCCAAAAAAAATCAATTGGCGGGGAATTTTATTTTAGTCGTAATTGTTGATGGCTAACTCTGTTAAATTAACGAATTTACGGTCGCTATGTTTTACCATATTGGCTGTAATTTTGTCTATATATATGACACTATGTGCTGAGGGCGGTGGAAAAAATTATTTAATATAATTTTTTCTGTCTTTATCCTCATTTATACGTGAGTATAAGATACTGAGGGAGGCAAAAAAAATTTCGTCTTTATTTTATTTGATTTTATTTCTAACAATAGGTAGGAATAAAGGATTCGATGAATATTTTCATTTAGTACTGGTGTCAACTAGTACTAAGCACTGTCTTTGTTGAATAATGTTATTCAAGTCTTTTGTTCAATTCTTCATAATAGATTTGAACAAAATATTATTCGTGAGAATAAAGGGACTAAAGTCTTTTGTCTTTCAGTGTATTATTCATACATTGAAAAAAAATCTTAAAGGGAATTATCTTTCGATGTTTCTCTTTAAATAATGGAAGTGTGTCTGAAAAAATAAAGTCTTTCTTTGTTAAAAGAAATACGTCAGTTATTCTTTCACCTTAGGATTTGAATTTTCGTGAGGAGAATTCAAACTCTAATTTATTTGCATTAAGGCTTTAAATTAATAAAGTCTTAAAGGTCCTAAAGACCACAAAATTACCTCTGCTACCATATAGTGGCATACCCACTAGTTTAGTTTAACGTCCATGAGACAAACAATAATACGTCGTCACACTCCTCCTCACCGAAGTGTAACTGTTTGGCGACTGCCACAACACCAGCACAGGCAACACAACTCTCTTGATGTGTTGCCAAATCAATGCGCCTTGTAGCTGCAAACCAACTCGTGGCCAGTTCACGATAGATAGAGTCTTATTTATAATGTGTTTAACGTCCAGGAGACAATAAATGTTGTTGGAGTCACACACCTGTACCTCGTACGTGTTCCTCACAACTGGTGTAGCCTCAACACCAGTATTTCCACTACCAAAGGTAGCGGGAGAACTCCGGCGCATCGCCTTTGCGCCGGGGCCTTGTGGGTGGAGCCACAATACTGGGGGCGGTGTGCGAAGATATCCTTCGGAGGTCACCTTCCAAGATTGATCCTGAAAAACTAAAAATTTAATTATACATGACATGTACAAACAAACAATTTTATTACAAAAATAAAAAATGTCGGTACAAAATAGGAAATAATACTAAATTATTCTAAAAAAGAGAAAGAAAAACAACAAAGAAAAGAACTTTTTCTGAAAAATATATATTTCTTCTCTTTCGTCGACTGCTGGACAGCAAAAAAAATAACGAATTTATGAAGAGTGGGTACCATAGATGAAGGATTCTGTAAAGGAAGAATGGGGAGTTAGCAAGTCGGTAGCTCATTCATAGAATGGTATAGTTGCGCATTCTGTCACCTATTGCCCGCAATCCTTCGTGAGGTGCATTGACAACAATAGTAGGTGCCAAAAATTAGAAGTATGCCTTTTTATCAACATAGTATCTAATTTATGCTTCCCCTTAAAGACAGTGTAGGTTATCATCTTAATTTATATGAAATTACTGAATAGCCTATCCTATATGTGTCATATCTGAGGTAATCTTGAAAATTACGGATAATGATGAAACTAATTTCTCATTGTAGTATCCTTTATTCTAAGTTCTAGGGGAGCTAAAAATTTTAATGGTCGGGTGGACACTTTTTTATTTGAGAACTGAATTTGTGCATGTCGGAATTTTCCGTCATGTGACTTTTCAAGTCCTAGGACTTTGGCGAGTTTGTATACTCCGGGTTTCAACATATAGTCTAGGACATGAACAATGTCTCCTATTTCAGGTTGAAATGGCACCGTGAGATACGCATTTGATATCGGTCTTGGTGATCTATCTCTTAGGTATAAAAGATATTCCCTTTTCCATGATAAACAAAGTTTGGGAAGATATTCTTGGTCAAGTTTCCATAATTTCTGGAGTTGAGTGACTGTAGGGGTATTATCCTCTACTGTCTGACCAATCGGGATTGTCAAAGATCCGAGATTTGAATGAAGAAAATGCGAAGGTGTCAAAGTATTTTGACCTAATTCATCAGAAGATGGGCATAGTGGATGTTCATTGACCATATGCTAGGTAAGTATCTCCGTTGCGCAGCGTGCACGCCATCTACCAGATTTTTGTTTAAAAAATGGGATGCCTTATCATTACTCGTAAAGTTGTGATTTTATATAATTCTGACGTATTTTTTGATAGTATTTGTTTTGTGAAAGGCATGTATATGAGAAAAATGTCAACGTTGTTCTTCCTTTTGCATGTATCACTATGTTTAGCGAGAGATAGAACTTGAAAAATTTATAAAAAACTCATTGAAAAAGCAAATATTATAACAATAAAAAATAGAAAAAAAAAATAACAGTACGTATAGTAATGTAATTTCGTTGAATATTTGAAAAAAGTGAAAAAAAAGGAATATATTCTCAGACTCATTTTTCTTTGGGAAAAAAGGAAAAAGATATAAATTCCAAAATAATGTTTTTTTTTTATTTCTAAAATACAACAGTATCTTACACCTGTTGAAACATAATTTGTTAATTTTCATCTTAAAATAATATTCTTGTTTTCATTCTGTTCTCACAAAGATAATGATACTCCTGCCATTAAACTTAGGTTATTGGTACAAAAATGTTCCAATGGTATTCAATTTGATTTTGATTTTCAAAGTGATCAGAGAAGAAAATTGCTCCTACAAACATTACTTAAATTATAGTTGGAACTCTAAATATTCACAGTGTGTGGTAGTTGGATTCAATTTTATTTGGTTTTTACAGCCGATAAAACAATAATAAAAAGAAAAAATAAGAGTAAAATGGTGAGTCACCCTCCTAAGCCTCCCTTGTTGATGAGCAGCAGTTTGTTTGATGATGTTTGCAATTTTAATTTAATGTTTACGCCAACCAGATTGACATAAAACTGAATTTATCAGATTAAAAATAAAGATGGTGAAATATTTACCTCCACTGTTTTTAATCAGTTTAAAAAAAAAAAAAAAAACCTGATAAACCCACACGTATTATACTAAAAATAGTTCGATCTTTCAAAAATTGTATGTCCGAAGAAATTGCAGGTGTTGAAAAAGAAAAGTGACAGGTACCTACCACTGTAAGCTATTTTAAAACTGATTTTCAATTAAGGAAAAAAAATTTTTTTTAATTAAGAAGTATTATTGGTTTTTAATTTTTCAGTAATATTAGGCTTAGAATTCTTCAATATTTTCCTAGGTTTTGACATAAAAATTTTTTACACTCTGAACTAACAAATACGCCTATTAGTTCAAAAACTATGAGTGCTCAGCCTCATATGATTTGCCAGGAAAGCGATAGAACTGCAGCTCACGATTTATTTATTCATTGTTTGAACAGCCCACAACATAACAATAGCATTTGGCACCAACCATGTTTACTTTTAAAAGTTAAATTATTTATTTTATTCAAATAATATTTTATTTTATCAACATTAAAACTCAAGTGATAAATGAAAATAATAACAAAACAAAACACGCATTTGTCATGTATATGATATTACATTTCCAACCATCCCATTTCTTATAACTTCTGCCACCAGGTGGCGCTATGGGAGGTGCTTACCTACCGTATAGTCTGAATGTCCTTCAATCTAGCTTGAAAAGTATGGGCATATATAGAATTATGTCCGTGTACCCGGAAAAAGACTTGCTTGATAATTCCTATGATGCGTTTGTATACGCTTTAGCGGGAATAAAGTGCCATTTAATGCCTTTCAATTCTAGATTGTCTTTCACTTCATTTTCTTCTGAAAAGGTAGACAATACTCTGGTAGATATACCGAGAGTAATTGAAATTGTGCAGCATTATCAGATAAGATCACTTTAGGCGTTCCTTTATCTGCAAAAAAGGTGAGAAATGCAGTCCATATTTCTGTAGTAGTCAAAGATGATACTGAGATCAAATAAACGGTCCGTGTAGAGAGACACGTAAAGACTAAAACCCATTTTTTATAGATGGGTGTAGTTGGTGTAGCCAACCTACTTTTTCTCTTGGTAAATAATTATCAAATACAGAGAAAGGACCAAATATATCCACACCTGTATAGGTAAAAGGATGGGTAAATGGATAAGACGAAAATCTGGCAATGACGAATGCATCGGTTGCTTGAACGGTCTGTTCTCAGATTTCTTACATAACACGCAAGCTTTTTTCAACATTTGCAATAACACTTTCAGTGCTCTAGGCACAAAGTAGTGTCTACGGAAATCAGACATTGTAAATTTATTTCCGGCATGTATTAATTTAAGATGAGTATGCATCAAAATTAGTTCAGTCAGATGTGACTTATGATGCATAAGAATAAGAGATAACATATCCTTAGCATAAGGAATTTCTGGAAGGTAATTTTTCAGATGTATAATTCCTGAAGGGTCCAAACAAATATGAAATTTTTCATATGCTAGGTACATGTTTGGGCGGATTATCACTTAAAAGTATTTCGAATAATTTTGAAAAATATTTCTTTTGATCCGCATAAATGAAACAAAGTAATGCAAAGTGAAAATTATTACCAACTATTGCATAGGGTGTTAACAAACGTTTTCTTTTAATCCTTCGTTGATTAAAACGTCGGACTGCTTTAATAGATTGCGAAAATGTTTTAACTAACTTTTTCAGAGAATTAAATTTCTTAATTTCAATTCCAAACGATGTGTTCCTAGGAGGATGGATGAAACTTGAATAAGAAGTTATTTGACATTTTGAACTTTTTTCTGATATAGTTGACAAATCTACAGGTTGAGAGGATGGGTTCGTTATCACTTCCATTTCCTGTTGAGGAATTGGTTGTGAGACTGGTAACTGAATTTCAAATTCATTGGTTTGCGAATTTATGAAAAATTGCGGGATAAATCTTTTCTTAGAATTTTCAATTCTTCTCAACTTTGCTGGACAATGTTTATCGAAAATTTTATCTGATATTTCAGGAATAGAAGCAGATAATGTTGAGGAAAAGTTTAATGAATCTCTAAGGGTACAAAATACTGGAGTAGAGTATTCATCTTCAGACAAATCTGGAAATGATTGAATCACATGCAAATTATTTTTTGGCCATGAGATGCAATCCTGACTGAACCATTCGGATCCTGTCCACCAAAGGGACATAACTAAATTATTTTCCTACAGATCCTCTGGATCCAATATCGGCTGGATTTTCAGCTGATGGGACGTAGCGATATTCTACAGCTGGAATACTCTTGATTTCAGATACTCGATTTGCAACAAATTGAGGTAGAATTTTTCTTTCCAGTAACCACGTTAAAACGCACTTACTGTCGGACCATAAAAATGTCGGTGAATTTGACAGGTCCATTGGTTTGCGAGTAGTACGCAAACCTCTAGCACCAATTAAGGCACCTAACAATTCTAATTTTGGAATTGTAATGGGCTTCATAGGGGTAACGCGTGATTTTCCTAACAGAAAGGGTACTGAATAAATGTTCAAATTCTTATTATAGAATCGAATATAGATGGCCATTGAAAACGCTGTTTTAGAGGCATCAGAACATACATGTAATTGACATGCATCGGGGTCATAAGTCCCTATGTACAATTGTCTGGGTAGGCAATAATTAGTACAATGCATCAAATCATTTAAGATATCAGATGCTACTGATTGTAATTTAGTTGGGATGGGTTCATCCCATTTTAAGCCTTCCAACCAGAGCATTTTTATAAATGATCGAGATGGTATAAAAGCCGGGGCAAACCATCCTAACGGATCATAAAAGGAGGACATCACTTTTAAAAACAGACGTTTAGTCCAACAAGCAGTTAGGGCTTTAGGAGTAGGAATATACATGATATCATTATCCATATCCCAAACTAAACCTAATACTTTGACTAGTGGTTTGTCCAAAGATCTCGAAGGATCAAAATCCTTTCTAAGTGGAACACAATTAGTTCCCCAAAGGGCAAGTTGCATAGAAATGTCACTAAACAACTTGTTTGATTTGACATACAATTCTTTCAAGGCTTCATAAGTTGGCAAGGAAGTTGCCAAGTTATCAACATAGAATTGTTGAAGAAAACTATCTTGGAATTTCTTATCAAACATTTGAAAATGATGTAATAAGATTGCAGCCAAGAGAAATGGTGCTGTGACAATTCCAAATGGGACTCGACAAAAGCGAAAAACAATTAGATTTTGTAAATCTAAAGGTTTATTAGGATCTTTCATCCAAAAGAATCGAGTTACATCTCTATCTTCTGGGTGAAGGACGATCTGATGAAATGCTTTACAAATGTCGGCTACAACTGCAAAAGGATTTTTGCAAAAACTTATGAGAATGGATACTAGATCTGCCAAAAGAATCGCACCTTTATACATGCAATCATTTAAAGAATGATTAGAAGATTTTGTTTTTGCTGAACCATCAAAGACAACACGAAGTGGTGTGCTTTTGGTAGGATCATAAATGCCTTTGTGAGGGAGATAATGTAACAACTCACCCGGACGTTCATGTTCTATTGGTTTGATCATTTGTAACTTAACCAGTGATTGAAAATACTGATTATATAGATGGAAGAACTGGAGGTTCTGTTTCATTTTAGGAACTTGCTGGTCTAATCTTTTGATTGCAAGCCTATAGTTATCTTGTAATGGTGGAGGGTTAAACCTATACAACCATCTAATCTGATAATGATTATTTACTAAATGGACATTTTTATAAAATAATCTAAGTGCTTCTGCTTCAGCCTCAACAAGATTGTTGGATTTGATACCTAAAGTATCGAGTTTCCAGAAATTTTCGATACTCTGAGGAGAGGTCAAAAATATTGGAGTAAAAACATTACTTTTAGTCAAAGGAACTACTGCGCCACCTAACATATGACCAAAGTCAGTTTCAATTAGGGTTAAAGTAGGAGATATTTGTACAATCTTCCTCACGAAGGACCACATATAATCATTTCCAATAAGCAAATGGATCGTAAGTTCATGATCTGCTAGAGTAAATTCAATATGGAAGTATTGAGGGTACAACTTTTTAAACTCAACAAAGTCTGGTTGAGATAAAGAATCAGCTATATGACTAACTGTTTTTGCTATAATCGGAACAGTTGTTCCATCAAGTTTTTGAAGATCGAAAGATACTTTATGGGATCTAAAAATTTCTGATTTTTGGTTAGCAAGACCTTTAAATCGCATTAATTCTATATTTTCCAAGAAATTCAATTTCAGATACTTATTTGCATAAGTATGGAAAGTGTATGTTTCTTTGCTTCCACTATCAAAAAATCCATTAATTTTTACAGGTTTTGGTAAGTGAGATGCATGAACATACAATAAGAATGTTAAATAATGCGCAGAAGTATTATTATTAGTAAAGAAAGTTTTTGACTCACTTAAAACTGGTAATCCGTCAGCTCCCAAGGGTTGATTGGATTTTGGTACCGTGAGATCCAGATTCCTTGAATCATTTTTGGTCTGTGGAGAAACAGAGGAATTAATATTCTGAGATGAAACATTTGTTTCTGGTGCGAGATTTTTCGAATCAGTATACGTACATTTTTCTGGAAGCTGAGCTTTGTAGGCATTTAGGCTATCCTTCCACACTTCAATTAACGTAAGTGTAATCGGATAGCTCACCTTTGGGCACAAGTTTGTATGATGATCCGTTGCAAGGCACAAAAACCATTTGCAATGGATCAGAGGCACAACTCTGCATAGCGCCATGCCAGGATGTTTCCTAACACAACGAGTGCAGAGTTGGTTCTCCTCATAAAATTTTTTGCGCCCTTCCAGAGTGTTAACTCTGAGGTAAAGGTGGCTGTGATGCTGTCCATTACAGAAGATGCATCTTCCTTGGGTGGGAGTAGGGTTGGTCCTCAACACGCTGGTTGGAATTTCCTTCCCTTTTGAAGTTTTTAAAACTGGTCCCAACAAGCCTGAAGAGAGAAAAGAATTAACATCTTCAGTTGAATCTAGATTCTGACGTTTTTTACCTCGTTTAAGATTGGATTTATCCTTTTTTTTTTTAGGTTTATCAGTTTCTTTTGAAATGACCGCAAAATTTTGTCTGCCTTTAGGCTTACTATTTTGATTATTATTAACTTTTTTCGGTACCGAAGTACAAGTCGGTTCACGAAGTTCTTGTATTGAAATAAAATTTCGAAGTGCTTCGAATAAATGTTTAACATTTCGTTCTTTTGTTTTTAAATGAGTTAAATAAGACCTAGGTGGGAATTTCTTAACAATTATATTGAAGAGTTGTTCTTCATCAACTGTTTTGCAAACCATTCGATAGCGTTCTATCATAACTACAACAGAATCTAGTCCATCTTGAATGGAAGAAATGTCATTCGTAGTTGTCAGAATTGCAGTAATTTCTTCCCATAAGGCAGCTTGAATTTTAGATTCATTGCCATAATGACTATGTAAAAATTTTAAGGGCTGATCGTATCCCAATTTATCAGCTGAAAAATGGCTAATTTTATCACATAAAAATTTAGGCAGCACACCCTGTAAAATATTAATTTTTTGGTGTATGGCTATATCAGGTCTCTGATGAACATAGAGAAAAAAACCATTAATGAACCCTGGATACCTAAGTATCTCCCCATTCCATTTTTCAAGATAAAATTTTGGGATTTCAGATTCGAAAAGCCTTGTTCTACTTGAATCTGAGGTTCATGTTCCCAACATTTAGGGATCTGATTGAAAGAATCGATATTTAATAAAGGAATGCTGGTTTGCAAAACAGTTGTTCCCAATACACGAGGTATTGAAGTATTATCAATTGAAGAACAATTATTCAATTGAGTAGGTAATGGAACTTCCACTAAAGTTTGAGATTGCTCACCTCTAGTCCTTTTTGGAATGTGGTTGCTCTCAACTTCAGCAGAATTTCTATTAGCCATTTGATGTAAACTACGTTTATTAGAAATGGTTTTCCTACTATCTATGACGACTGGTTGTTGCCGTGCCTTCGTCATTTTACCAGAATCGAGATTCTTCTGTTGACCAGATGACGAAGGTGTAGGTTGAGTTTGACGTTTCTCTCCAGCAACTGGTGTTGACTCTTCACGAGGAAGGTGGAGTTTCTCAAACTCAGCCATAGACATTTTTAACTCCCACTCAACAGTATATTCGAGTGTCTTGAGTTTTTCATCAGTCCTCCTATACTGTTGAGTGATAACTTCAAATTGAGCACGAGTCTCAAGAATTTCTTTAGCTATTTCCTGAGCTTGTTTTAATCACTGACGCTCCTCCTCAGCTTTCTTTTCGGCTGCACAGCATCAGCGGCAGAATCAGGTATGGATTCTGATGTCTGTTTATGAGAAACGGGAGTGATAGTAAATTTTTTCAAAATCCGTGATTTCTTTACTACCAAATTCCTGGTTAAACTTTTCGCTGAAAGGATTAACTCTTTCAATACCCCTTTTGGAATCCTATGAAGGTCATCCAAACACATATTAATCGCAGAGATTTCCGAAAGGGCTTCTTCATTATCTGTACTTGGATCCAAAGGTTTTTGGAGAAGATTCTCCAAAGAGATCAAATAATTTTTGACATCGTCAATGGTTCCGGCGAAATTTTCTATTTCGGAAATCTGGGAATAAGCGGTGCCTGAATGGAATAATTCTGATGGGGACAATGATCTATATTCATATCCTGGTGGAATAATATTGCCAGGTTCTTAAACCGGTTGATCCTCTTCATCTGTATGAAGATGTTGATCTTCGTCTTCTGTGGGAAGATCTGGCACATCATTGTCACCTTTGGGTTGATTCAGAAGGGCATACGGATCATTAAGATTGATCTCATCATCGAGGATGGGTGGAAGATTATCTGGCTGAACTTCTTTTGACATTTTAGATAATGTTCTGTAAGCAGATGAAGAAAAAAAATATTTTTGTTTCAGCCAGAAAAAAATTTTTTTTTTTTTGGAAGAAATACTCTAAGTATTCATCATTATATATAGTAAGTATATTCGTTTACGTTAATATGGAAAAAAGTAAGAGATAAAAGAAAAAAAAATTTTACTTTTATACGTAATCTAGGTTACTAGAGCATTGACCTAAATAAAAATGTAGGTCAATGTTACAAATTTCTAATTCAGAAGGGCTAATGAACGTAATGTTTTCGAGTGTGTATATTGCCTACTCTGATTACGCATAAGGAAAAAGGTTAATTTTTTCAGTTACAAATAGAAAAAATTTTTTTTTCGCAAAAAGAATATATTTTAGTAATCAAGGACAAATTATAAAGCTTTTAACTAAGTAATTTTTAATCTAAATTTGTAAATTTTTCTAAGTGTTTAGGCTCAGAAAAAAAATCGGGTGTGACTCTGGGGCGAAAATACGTTTTTTATTCGCGAGTACACAGAATTAATTAAATTCGGAAAAGAATGCATATTTTGGAAATATCCAAAAAAAAAATCGGGCGTGACCTTAGTACGATAAGACGTATTTAAGTCACGCCAGATACAATTAACAAAGAATGAGAAAAAACAAATATTTATGCATAAAAAATACTTGTAAAATTGACCATTATACATAGATGCAAATATAATAGCTGTATGGATATGACGGGAAATAAGTTCCTAAATTTCAAAAAATTCTAAATGGTCATGTAAAATCAGTCGGATTTTGTTTTTTTACTAAGAAAATTATCAAACAACCAAAGTTTTTTGTTTGAAAAAAAATTGAGCGTGACCCCGGGGCAATAGGCCGTTTTAGGTTCACAAAATAACACAAATTCACTGAATTAAGTTTATGCCTAAAATATGAAATATTAAGTAATAAGGCAAGAATATTTTATCTTTAAAAATTATTAAAGGAAAAAAAATCACGAAACAGGTTGTTTTGTATTACAAATTTGAAGAATTCATTTGCCAATAATATTTCAAAAAATTTCACATCATTAGGATGAAATGGCTATATACCTAAGTATGGTGACATAATTACAAATTATGAAAAAATAATAATTATTAGATATTCAGAACTTACTGAGTTCGAGTTTTTACTGTTTCTTCTATAAAATAGACGATGCTCACTACACCAGTATGTAAAAGGCAGGACACTTGAAACAAATCTCGAATAATAAAAAAATTTGCATAAAAGCAAAAGACTATAAAATATAATTTGGCCACACAAAGTAAAAGATCGCGTAATTTAAACAAAACAACCATAAAAAAAGAACAACAACAACAAATAATTAATTAATTAAAGAGGCAAAAAACAGGAATTCATAAAGCACAAATTGAGAACATGCACTTATATCGAAACAATGTCAATGTATTCAATTCGAAGGACGATGTATGTGTCTATTTTTAGCGCGCATATTCGTCCTCGTGCAGAATTTGGTTGCCTGTTGCTGTCACTGTTGTTGCAGCATACCATATACATTGCGTATGTATTGGTATTTTACATAAATTATTACGTTTGTGTGCGGGCGATATCTAGATATCGAGGGTTTTTTTATGCCATTCCCGTTAGGACAATATTGTCTTCGTAAGAATTATCCGTTTTTTGTTACAGTGCAGCGATTTTTTACGTGATTAGGGGCGTATCTTTATAATTCGCTACTTCTCTTGATTTACGAGAAATCGTATATTTTTCAAGGTGAAAAAAAAATGTTGTTTGTTTCACGCAGCTACGTGTGTATACAGAAACAGCCTATATTATATTGGTGGTATAAAATAGGGAAAAAAGAAAGAGAAAAAAAAAGGGGAGATCTGAAATTATTAATTTTGTAAGTTTTTGTTAGCCGTACTTGTAGAATTACGACGAATTCTCTTTTTCAAGCTACATGAAAGGAACTAAATTCAATTGAATTATTTCGTCAGCAGAATGCTGGGGGCGGCGAGAAAAATTAGAACAGTAATTTTTTCGTTGCATATTATAATGAATAAGAGAAAAATGGCTGTCAGAAATTTATTTAATTTAGACATTATTCTTTGTTAAAGAATCCTTAGGATTGTATGTAGGATAAAGATGAATACAGAAATTATTTTTCCGTTAATCTGTCAGCATTAAATATTATTACAAGAAAAGTTTGTTTCTGAGGAAAATTTTCTTATTTAATTTTTGAGTTAGGCGAAAACAAATTTTCGAGTGGAAGCGTTTTTTTGGGTTATCAGAATTATTAAAAATTCCATTTACTAGAAACAATTCTCGAGGCGAATTACGAAAATTTGGGGGATATATACAGTGCTCTTGCTACCATGTAGTGGGTAGAGTCTTATATATAATGTGTTTTAGAGAATTGTTATATATATATATATATATATATATGTATCCGAAGAGTATGACCAGCGACCCTTTTTTTTTAACGTCCAGGAGACAATAAATGTTGTTGGAGTCACACACCTGTACCTTGTACGTGTTCCTCACAACTGGCGTTGCCTCAACACCAGTATGTTCGCTACCACAGGTAGCGGGAGAACTCCGGCGCATCGCCTGTGCGCCAGGGCCTCATGGGCGGAGCCACAATAATGAGGAACCAATTTTCGCACATATAATATTCGATCGTAACTTGAGAAAAAAGAACGAAAATGATCACAAATTTAAGACAAATTATATTTTTTGCAACATATGTATGAAATGCTGTATTTTCAAATCATGTATGGCGTGATAAAAGTGGCTAATTTCACAACTCTTACTTTTCTCACTCCTTAATTTCTTTTTCTCTACTCATACACCAAAAGAGGTTATTATTGAATCGATTTTAGTCGGCGAAGTTTGAGATTTCCAAACTGATTCGGAACAGTTGAAAAAAAATTTAATTTCTTCACCAGCGTAGAAATGGGTTTATTCTTAACTGTTTTTGTTTATTTCTTCACTGAAAAAAATTTAATTTCTCCACTAGTGTAGAAATCGAGTTTTTTTTTACAACGGAATTTTTTTTTTCATTTCTGTACGCATCGTTTACACGTACACGAGTGGTGTAATGTTAGCATAAAAAGAGGCTATTTTACACAGTGATCCCCGTAAACAAAATATTTCAGCTCTCCATAATTATTTAATTATTTGATAAAATTTTGTCAATTAAAGGAATTGATATATTTAATCGAATAAATAATAACCTCTGTTTGATGGATTTATTAAAAAAAATAGCGTACTCAACTAGTAAGTTAGTCACCATGATAATGAGGTAATTATTTATTTGATTAAACAGGTAAACTTCGTTCATAAATAGAACTTTAGATATAATTAAATACTATTCAGAAGTGAACTTGGTTGTTTGTGTAAGCATCACCATGTAAAATGGCCCTTTCATTGTGACATTTTGCAACTTGCGTTTGTGTAAACGGTGCTGTAAAGAAATAAACAAGAAACAGTTGTGAAAAAACACATTTCCACACTGTTTCTACGCTTGATGAAGAAATGAAAACCATTTTAAATGTTCCAAACTGCTTTGGAAATCTCGCATTTTGCTAACCATAATCAATTTAATAATAACCTCTTTTTGGTGTATGAGTTCAGAAAAATATTATTTCTTACAGCTTAATATTCACTGGGAGGAAACAAAACTCATCAAATGAGTATTATAACTCTTGGAGCAGTTTTAGATTCTAATTTTGGTAGATATGCAAATATTATCATTTCTGAAAATGACATTACATATCTACAAAAAAATGTATTAAATTTCGTCTTGTTTTTGTGTTGTATTCTCGCCTCCTTGTTTTTTTTTATGCTTAATAAAATTTAGTAACTTTCTTATAGAAAAAACTTTTCTTATAAGGATATGCTGTGAAAAATTTTAAATAAACTGTAGCCTAAAAACGAAAGAAGAAAACACATACGGTTGCCAAAAATAAATTCGATAAAAAAATAAAAAAAATCTCAGAAAAAAATGGAAATAAAGGGAAAATAGTATACGTCGGAATATTTAATGTGGTAATAAAACACATGTTATCAATATTTGGGAAATTCAATGAACTGGTTATAGACGGTTAGTTTTTCACGTTTTTTACTTTTTTTTTTCTTTCTTTTCGTTCTTTATTTCTTCTTTGGATGCATGAAAGCCAATAAACAGATTCGGTATACACCTTCTTTTTTCGACGTTTTTCATCGTTCGTCAATTCGCATTACTTTATTGTTTCAATAGTAGCAATAGTAATATTTTATATTCGAGGCTTATCTTATAACCGGCACCTTCTACGCGAATCCAGTCAACCGATAAATTTTAAACTTTGTTTCATTTCTGCTTTATTCGTTCTTTCTTTTCCGACTCATTTAACTGTAGATACCTACCTACTTACGTTTAAATTCCAAATGGAAGTTGCATTCTTGAAATTTTTTGTTTTTGCCAATAAAAGTAAGAGAGAGAAAATCGAAAAAAAAAAATTATATGTATTACGACTTTTTTGTCCCCCACCATCTTCCCTCCTATCTGAACAAAACTCATTTCGACAAAAATGTGAAATTATTCGCAATAATTTCGGAATAATAAACTATTATTCCTTCTTTTTGGTTCTTTAAGTTTGATCAATCTAGTCAGTGCTTTGGAACATAATGAATTTTAACATTAAAAAAAAATTAAAACCAAAATGCAGTTAATTTTCTTTTTACAAAATCGATAAAACTTCTTTGATTTAAGTAACTTAAACAGAAAAACAACTTTTAATCCAGATCCACAATTCAAGTTACATAAATAGAAAGGAATCGAATTAAGTTGTTTTTCTTCTTCTTTTTTTTCTCTTATTCTGTTCTTTCCTATTTTTCCCTCGATATTTTTGTTTTTGTTTTAATTTCTTCAATTATTATGTGGTTATGTGGTTACTTTTTTTTGTCATTGTATATTCCTGATATCCATCTTCCAACCGTCATTTAATACATGCTTAAAATGGTTATTGCAACCATTCGTAAGTGTCCTATTAATTTTAATAATCCAATTCCTTTTTTTTTTTTAGAATTCATTATTATATCTACTTTAAATAGGTATACTTACTCACTTAAAAGTTTGGCTTTTAAAATATTGTTTTGCTTATTTATGTACTTTCTCAATTTCATTTTAAATAGTGTTAAAATAAATCTCTACATATTATAAAATGGCGCAGGTTAAAAACTGTTGGAACTACTATCACTCCAGAACCACTTAACAGATTTGCATGAGATTTTCCAAAAAAAAAAAATTGTGTTATTCCAGGGAAGACTTATTGCCATCAAGAAAGACCGTGTCTTCCTGGGGGGCAAAGTTACCATTTTTTATTATTTCTGAAAACAGAAAACGACAAAACATTTTTTGAACCAAACAAAAATGAGTAAAAAAAAAAATTTAAAAAAAAACTTCTTCCCCTTTCTTTGTTTATCGTTTGACGTCTACTTGTTGGTGAGGTGGATACCTGTTTTGTTTGTTTTTTTTTTTCATCGCGTTTCATTTAGGTCCCCAAAAAAGGGGTTAAAACAATTATTAGATACTACGTAAGTGAAGCTGCGAGTAACAGCTCGTTAATTAATATAAATATTAGAATTATTGTTTTGATGATTCTAATATTGATAAAAAATTTTTTTCAAACCCACACGTATCATAATCTTTATAATTTTTTCGAGATTAATTGTCTAACCACTCTCTATTTAGAGAGGCGCATGTACCACAGGAAGAGAGGAGATAAATTAACTTTACTGATATAAGAAAATTAAATAAAACTAGGAAGGATTCGCATTCTATATTAGCAGGTATTAAGCAAACCTCAGAGCCATAATTGACTGACCCTCCTCCTCTAAAAAAATGTATAATTGGGACACATATCCGAAGTTGTTCCAGACAATTGAATGATACAAAATTTATCTAACCAACCACTTTCGGGTCACATGGTACCAACTAAGTGGTTCACTCCAAAAATTAACTGAAAATTTAAACTCAGCGCCTCAAAAAAACATAACCAACGATATATCACTCAATTTTTTTAAGAGAAAATTATTCTAACCATTTTTTGGGGGCCACACAGTGCCCAATGACTGATTTATTCCAAAAATGAACTGAAAATTCGCTCAGTGTTTCAGAAAACATGATTGACGATGTACTTATCTCCCTGAAATTTCTTAATAATAAATACTCGTGCGACGACAGTTCAAATCCCTATAGAGGAACAGAATTTTTTTTAACTGATCGAATTTAAAAAATCCGGCTTTGTCACGACATCGAGCTTAACTTGATATTGATAGTTATTTGAAAATTTGGTAATTTTTTGTTCAGCTAATTGAGAGCAATGGCGTCATCATATAATGTTTTTCTGTGAATGAGTATATAAGGAAGCGAGAGAGGCGAAAAAATATTTTTAACCGGAGCTAGAGTACCGAATTGATGTTTTTCAAATATCTCAATTTCAGTTCCATTTTTATCAGTTGCTTGATGTAGAAATATTCAGAAGATAGCCATCAAGCTTCATTTTCAGATTAAACCCAGCTTAATTTGAGACAATTTTACTTTAAATTACAGTAGAACTGCGGAACAAAATTGATCATTCGACTCGAAAATACTTCGGTAAAATTAATTAACACTGCAAAGTCCCTTTCGTAGTAAAAAAATAATTTTATTGGTTGAAGATAAAATTTCATTTGAGTTTTTTAAATTTTTAATTAATTCGTTTTTCTTTTTTTTTAGAGAAAATTCATTAAAATTCAATGATCAACCTCTGTATCTATTAAAAATATGAAGCCCATGAGCTGAGAAATTTCTTTTTGCACGGAACAGGAGTTTACCAGATTTTATTCCGATTTAAATCATGTGGTAGTAGATAATATTAGACTTACTTTTATAAATTGAAACGTGGCAATTGGTGGCAACCGCTTTAACTGAGGATAGTAAAAAGAACCAGCAGGGTGCGATGGATATTTGCTGGACATACGAAATACAACGCCTTGGGGCTGCGTTGGCCAATTTGGAGCTGTGAATGTGAAACCGTTGTCAGTACCTGCGTCCATTGGATCAGCCTGAAAATTTGCGAGTAATTATTAAAAAAAAAAAATTCACAAGTTTCACAATTTGTATGAATGAGAGGAGGACATTGAAAATGAATAACAACAAAAAAAATAAAGAGATATTTATTTGTTGTTTTCTTTCATTTTTGTATTCGTTCTGTAAACAGCCAAACAGCCTTACCAACTCCACTTTATTTTTAGTTACCATTTTTTTATTCCACTTTTTTTATCATCGTTATCTACCCCTTCTCTTACAATTTACACATAAAATATTGGTAAAATTTGGGTGGCGGATACTTTTTCACAAACTGACTCTAGAAACATTTTTAATGCTAAAAAAATAGGTTCCTAATGTAAAAATTAATTTTCAATCATTATTTTTTGGCGGATTGATTTTAAGCTGGAAAAGAAGAAACAAATTTTTCAAAATGTAAAAAAAAAAGAAGAAAATTCGTTAAACAATTTTTAAAATAAACTTTATTATTTGAAAACGGAGAAAAATTAATTTTACAGAATCTTATAACGGTAGTAAAGTTCCATAAACGAATTATTTTATTCACCTGTTTGAAACTTAGTTAGCCTATTCTATTCAAGTGTTCCACACTGTTTCTTACAATTATCTAGTAAACTGAACCTCGCATTTTCCAATTACAGAAACATAAACCGATTACATTTAAAACATTACATAAAGTGGGTACTATACAGTAACTTTTTCACATATAAGGCGCACCTATAGCTTATTTAAGAGCTTTTCTTATCAATGGCTGCAGTGTAAGGGCGTAGATAGTTCTATCATAAGATGGTCTATATACTTTTTGCTATCTTGTCTCATTCCCCTACAATACAATCGCCGTTGAAAAACACACTATATTTTTTGTTAATTTTTTTCGGATTTAAGGTGTAGTGTTGAGGGGGTATACCAAGGACTCTTATCGGCGCATTTTCTGCAATGAATGAAAAATAAAACCTAACGTCAAAAGATATTCTGAAGAAAGACATACAGTATTCATAGGAATGGTTTCTTATTCTCCAGCAAGTTTTTTCAGAGAAAACTACTCGTATCGTGAAGTTAATCACATAAAAGCTTAATTTAAGTGGATATACACTATGCGAAGTGGTTGAAAGTATATTGTTTTATAGTTGTATGCCAGCATTATTATCAGTTTTATTCGTCAAAAAATGGTCAAATAGGAGTACAAACAACATACCTCAACTGTGATGCTGTCCAACCAGTTTCCATTGACACATAAATTGAAAGAGTCGATACCGATGAACCAGTCAGGAGATGGAATTATTCTGGAAACCAGTGACACCTGTTCAATCGAAATTATAAGAGTTACCATTTACAAAATGTTTACCAAATTCGAAGATTTTGTTTATGTTTTGTATTCAAATATAGTTAATCGCCACATTTTTCCCTAAACCAGAGAAAAAATAGAAAAAAAAAAAACCATAACTCAGCAACGAGTAAATACCATAATAAATTACTACGAATAAATATCACAAATTAAAACTGTGAGCAAGTGTAGACGTCTTGGTGGTGACTGAAAGGAATTAAGGATTAGATGCATGGAGTAGGTAGGTATGCTTAAATTATTGGCAATTCGTTCTAAAAAGTAGACACCTAGTAAGAGAATCACAGTTGATGGGATGGAATGAAATCAGTATATTAATTTTTTAAACAGAAAACTTGCAGTAAATCGATTGGTATTAAAAAAATAGGAAAAATATAGGAAAATGAGGAGAAAAGAGATGAGACGGAAGAGAGGAAGAGAACAGGGGTGAGAACAAGTGAAAGGAAGAAAAATGATAATCAAGGAGCAAAACAAAAATAATGGGTACGAAAATGGACTGGAATCTGGAATTGAGGTCAGATGGAATGAGAATATTGCAACTACAATAACATCAATAATTTTTACAAAGGTACCTTGGTATGTAAAGGCCAAAAAAAAAAAAATTAAATTTGATAGACAAATCTACATAATTATATCGATTCCGGTTTAACTGTCACTTAAGTAAAACTATGTATAAAGCTAGTCAGATGTATTAGTTAACTATAGAAAACAATTAAACGTCGTTCAGTTTTAACAAAAGCTGAAAATTAAGACTTTGACTGCAATCATTTGTAACCTAGGTGAAACAGTCGTTCAAAAATTAACCGAGTTCAACATTTGATGCTTACTAATAAATCGTAACTTTATTCAAAAAATTATTTAAAAAATGTATTTACTGTCTAGAGAGAAGAAAATTTAAGTAAAAATGAGACAGTGATAGAGAAAGAGGAAAAAGGAAAGGATTATCTTGCGAGGTGCAATAGAAAAGCTGAGAAAAGAGAATAAGATCTGAAAAAATTTAGAGAAGTAGAAATATTTAGAAAATTGGGGAACAAAGGAAAGAAAGATAGTCGAGGAAGTCATAATAAATGGCTTAGGAAAGAATAAAAAAAAAAAGAAAATTTCTAAACTCGAAGAATAGGAGAATGAAAAGAATGCGAGATAAAAATTTCTTGCCCTCAAAAAAATGCTGCTAAGAAGTGAGTGAAAAAAAAGTTTTCTCCTCTAGGTTCATCAAATCACTAGTGATTTGAAATTTCGATGAGGGGCGTAGCCAAGACTTCTTTAAGGGGGCCAAAAAATAATGACTTTTTTTGCTCGCCACTTTTGAAAATTCAGAAAATTTGCGAAATTTAGTATCCACGTAACCCGACGTCGCATATTTATTATCGAAATTTTTTCCAAATTTAAAAGTGATAAGCAAACAAAATAAAAAAAAATAAGATCACGTGGGCAATCGCCTCTTTATCCTCATCCCTTTGGCTACGCCATTGACTTTGATTTTGTTTTTCTTTTCAATTCCATTTATAAAAATGCAAAAAAACACATATAAATTTTTTTTTATTTTTTTCGTCGTTTTCAAAACCTGCTAAAAGTTAATGCGAATAAAGGAAAGCTAGCAAAATGTAGAAGGTTCTCTAAACGTAAACCTAACCTAAGTTACCCGACGGTCGATGAAAATAATTTTCTCAAAAGCCGAATTCGAGAAAGTGGATAATATATTTCGAACCAATCGGCCATAAATTCGTAAAACAAAAAAATCACCAAAAAAAACTAACGAAATCGACGGGAGCAGTAAAAAAAAAGTTTCACGAAAGTATTGGCAAAAAAGATTTTACCTAACTTGGTAGGCGGAGAAAGGCGATTCACTACTACTGGAGAGCTGTAACTTTACGAGAAGTTTGCATGTTCTGCTCATTATTCGGTACAGATGAACATGTGCGTATGTACGAGCACCTGCATATACATACGATACATGGTACCTACATACCCATTTACTCGTCCATATAGGTAGCCTACACGTCCATCGCGTCTGTCGACCAAATATTCTACATGTATACAGCTACTCGTATATGCATAATTATATAGGCTAAAGGTATCTTTTTTGAAATTTAAATCGTCCCGTGCAGGGTTTATGGGATAAATTGAATGCGAAAACGTAACTGACATTTTGGGTGAAAATACGGAGGCTGGGCAGCGAGAACGTTTCCTTTTCATTTTGCGTATTTTACCTTCACTCCGTGGTTTCTGCCTCGTTCCCCTCCCGGCCCCTCCTCAGCCACAAACTTTCGTCCCTTCTTTCAACTGTGGACCGAATCTTTACTTACCAGCGAATGATTTCCGTCCACCACGAACTGGGTTTCCGTACGACCCGAACCTGCTGGAATGGCTGGAGCGGTGAACACGTCGAATACGTCGTTTTCGCCTTGTCCACTCTCGCCGAGCAAATCGACTTTTCCACTTTCGGCGAACATTTTCATACCGGCAGACGATTTTTCACCCACTTGAAAGAGCACGTACGATTTTCCATGAGATCGACCTATAGCAGAAACAAAAAAAAGAAGAGCAACATGAAAACCAATTATCGTACACATTATCTGATCACTCCTTATATGGGAGAATGATATCGGCAGATGGTATTAGTGGCCCTTTTCGGATCTCATTGATCAGACTTTTTTAATTAACTTAAAGCTTATGGCAGATAATTCAAGTCTTTCACAATAGTAGGTACATTACGCAACAAGGGAGGAAAGTGAGAAATTCCCGCAACGAGTGCGATATTTGCCAGCACAAGTCTCAGATGAGTGTGATAATCGTACGAGTTGTTAATTGCACATTTTTCTGCCATGTTGCGCATAATATTTTTCCCAACAAGTGTACGAATGCTGTATTTGAGACCGGAGGAAAACAACGAGGAAAATTAATGAAAAAATCAAAGAACTGATGAAAAAAAATGACGAAAAATGAGAGAAAAAAAAGGAAATGGGCAAAAAAATAAAATAAAATAAAACTGAAACCTTTCCCTTCCCCATCCAGCAAACAAAGAAAATTCTCATTTGCCACTGATATTTAGGCAGATTATTAATAAAATTGGAAAAAATTAACTGATACAAAGAAATAAAAGAAAATTCGCACCCTACTTATTAGTCTTGTTGGTTGAGTACATAAGTACCTTCCAACTTGCGGGTTGAGAGACCGAATTCTCCTAAGAAAAAAAGAAAAAATTTATATTTTAAATTAAATAGTTGGCATAAGTCATTGAAAACTTTGGTTCTATGCGACTAATAAGGGGTGAGAAAATTGACTGAGGTGTGAGATCTCTAAGGAGTGAAACAAAGAAGTTAAGGGGTGAGAAAAAGAAATGAAGAAGTGAGCAAGGTGGGTGGGCAAGTAGGAGTTGAGAAATTGGCCACTTTCATCATCTTAGATGGCTCAAAAATACAGAAAAATTTGTACATAAGTTGCAAAATAGTATTTTACTCAACGAGTTAGCGAAATAAGTGACTGTCGATGAGTTGCGATAGTTGCAGCACGAGCCCATGTGAGGGTAACTTGTTGAGTATGATATTTTTTTTGACAAATCCACCAAACAGAAGTAATTATTTATTCGATTAAATATGTCAAAGACTTTAATTAATAGAATTTTATCAAAAAATTGAATAATTAGGAAGTAGTGAAATATTTAGTTTGTGGGGATCATTGTGTAAAATAGCTCATTTTTATGCCGACATTGTACTATTTGTGTATGTGTAAATGGTACGAAAAGAAATAAAAAAAATTCAGTTGAGAAAAAACCAAATTTCTACACTAGTGAAGAAATGAACGGAAAATAGTTGAGAAAAACTCATTTCTACACTGGTGAAGAAATAAAATTTTTTTTTAACTTTTCCGAATCAGTTTGGAAATCTCGAACATTGCTAATCAAAATCGATTCAGTAATAACCTGTTTTTGGTGTATGAGTTGAGGAAAATATTCACGAAACGTTATTGGGAGATTCGTCTCAATCGAATGAGAAAGATTTTAACGTGAAAATATTACAAAGAACAAACTTTTCCTTTTTATAATATAGTTTAGACTCGGAAACATGTGAAACCATTTTTTTGGAAAAGGGACCATGACAGTCTTCGAATAAGTTAACTAATGCGAAAAGAAAAAAAAAGGAATGAAAATTCGCTAAAAAGAGAAAAATAACCGTTTTAAAATTTCTCTGTTAGTAACATCTGCTGGAATTGTTAAAATCGACGATCTTTTTCATTATCGTATGTATAGAGTAGAATAGCATGCGTCAATTAGGTAGGTATGTCAAATTTGATTATTAAACTTTATAGGTAATTAATGCCGACTTCAATAATTCTCGTAAATCTAGCTGGAGAAATTTTGAAAGGGTTCCATAAGTAATTTTATTATTATTTTTAATTTATTTTAATTTATTTATTCTTTTTCAATTTATTTCTTGAAGTTGATTCGATTTTTTGATAAAAATTATATTTAATGATTTTTGGTTGCATATAATTATAGCCTCCATTCGCGGTTGGCGGAAATTTCGTTTTAAAACAAACAATTTGTTTTTAAAATAATCAAAAACCATCTCGTTAATTCTAGAAAAAATTTGATTGAACCACTATATAGCATTACCAGTATTTCTAGGCTATAAATCCGTATTTTCTGGAATTTCTTTACTTCATCAGAATGGAAAAATTCCGTAAGAAATGGTACGCCATTTTTTCGGTTTTTTTTTTCGCCCTTTTTCAATGCTGTTGAGCACAAAAAAAAAAAAAAGCTCATCGAAGATCGCGATGTATCTTTCACAGTTATATGTATAGGTATTTCTGAAGATAAATTTGCTATATTTCCATAGAATACCAATCGCATATCGCATTGAAAATAGTTGAAATTATGAACGGAATGAAGAAATATCCTGGAAAATCCGAAAATCCGTACAAATCCGTACGCTGACACAAAATCCGTACAAAACTCGTTCACTTTTTTTTGCCCAGCAAATAATTGTACTCCTGGCAACCCTGAACAATTATGAGATCACGCTCTATCATTTGAAAAAAAACTCGGCGCTTCGCGCCTCGGGAGGGGGCTCCGCCCCCTCCACCCCCCCGGGATGTTATTACTTTGAGCCTAACGGCTAAAATGTAAAATACCTGACCCTTCAGGTTTTAGCCCCCTCTCTCTCTTCCTCTTTCTCACTCTCACTGTAATATTATAAGATACCACTTCTTAAAGAAGTGATTTAAAAAATCCTTATTTAATATTAAAATAAATTTTAAATTTAATTTTAAACTATTATAAAAATTGATATTATATTAATTAAAATAAAATTTAATATATTTTTATTTTTTATATTGTTTTTATTTATAATATTATAGTTTATGTCTTATATACGCGCTTATTATAATGTGTGGTCTTATATACGCGCTACTTTTGGGTCGCTCTTTCCTGTCGTTTTTTGGCTGGGGACCCATCGCTAAAACCTGAAGGGTCTGGTTAAAAATGTCCCGAATGAGAAGTTATGTTGGAACATACAAAAACAAACATGGGAGTCAAACTGATAAAGTTTTTCTTTTTTTTTTTGTAGTCAGTTAAAAACAATCTGAAATAATAGTTACCGCGAAAAATTGACCCCTCGATAGCTATATCTATCGTCATATTTAGATGCTACTTCCTCTTCATCTTCAGTTACTTTTTCATATTATGCATTCGGTAAGTACCAATTTCTGTATTTTCTTGTTATTTGCTAACCTTTATTTTTAAATTTTATATTCCATTCTATAATTTCATATTTTCGTGAAATTAAAAAAAAAATTAGAAAAACTGTTCAACTCATTACCTTTTAGTTATTAAAGTTAACAGTTTTCTTTCGTGTTCTACTCATTTGTTTCATTTTTTATGTTACATATATTTGCAGTTTTCAACCACGAAATTACCACAATAAGTTACCTACATGTCCTTCGATCCAGTATTTCAATATTCGGAATTTGAAATCAGAAATTTTAATTTAATGCATTACTTTTATTTTTTCACCATTTCTATTTTTAATATTGTTGCTAATTTAGCTGCGGAATGTACGCCACTCGGTATTTTCTTGGAATCGAGTTGTGTAGATTTCCTAAACGTTTAATCCGTGAAAATTAGCTAAATTTTGCCAAACTTTTTTAAGCTGGGCAAAACATCTAACTAAGTACAAGAAATTTTGAGCGAATCAGCTTTTTTCGAAGCTGCCTAAAAGAGTGAGAAAGGTAAAATAAAATTTGAAGAAAACTGAAAAATTCTCATCCAAGATAATTTTCTACATTTAACTTGCGTTCAAAATTAATTAGAGTTATTTTTTGACACCCTCCGCAGAAATTCAAGCTCTGGTAACACCGCAGAAAGACTTCGTTAAAAGTTAAAAGACGTGACCGACATAATTATTTCATTATACCGTGTCTATGATATTGATGAGTAAAGTGAAAAATTAATGAGAAAGAATAAAAAATTCTCAAATATTTAATAACTTTAAAATGAAAGTAGGTACCCACTAGAATAATTTCTGGAATAGTCGGAAACAAACGAAAACAAAAAAAAAAACAATATAGATTAAAGTTGGTTTTAGTAATTAAGTATTTACGAATTTGTATTTATACCTTTGATCTAATAAATGATTTAATTTTTTCGGCTTCGTACTGGAAAAGGAATTCTCATTTTTTTGTCGTTCTAAATATTTTATTGGGTGAGCTACAATAAAAAGTTCGAAACTGCAGGCGAGAATGTACGAAAGTTATCATAAGTGAATATATAATGGGTAATGATTACCTCGACTGCAGATATTTATCCATCTATTTCTGTATTTATGCATAATATGTAAGAATGAAACGGTTTTGTATGTCGCAAGTTGGCTCTAGAAACATCGAACCGATTTGAATGAATCTTTTGAATGGAAGTGTGAGTTTCTATCAATGCGGGATTTTCTATCTAACTATAAGTGTGACGTTTGAATGGGAGTGAGACACAAATCTCAAACAATTCTTTTTCTTAAAACCAAAACTTCCAAACGGTGGCTGGTTAAATGAAGCGGGTTATTATTTTTTTTAAGTAAAAAATTTTTGTAATTCTGGAAGTTCTGTTCTTGTGAAACTTTTTAGTTAGAGAGAAATAGATTGTGAGTTTCGTACTTCTACGTTTGGGAGAACGGGGTTATGGGAGTTATGGTCTGGGAGTTATAATCCCCGACTATTTCAATCAAAGTGTTTATTTGTATGGAAATGTCACTCTTAATGTGTAATTTTAATATTGCTTTCTCTGAAAGCTTATGTTTGTAGCTTTCGATGGAAATTTGAGAGTTCATGATGAGAAACAAAAATATGCAAAGCAGAATTCACTTTTAATACCAAGTCGAATTTAATTACACCGCATCCTACATGCTGAATTATTAGAGTCATTGTCTGTATCAATTAGTAAAGAATGTTTCTCCTCTGTTATGTATAATATAGACAGTGCCCCAAATAACTTTTACTGAAATATGGAAGCGGTATACAGAGAATACGGATTATAATTATTTAGGTAATGATATTCTTCATTAAAGGTCAAATATGTTTAATGATATACAGAGTCCAAAAATATTTTTTATGTCGAATATTTCGCATTGAAAAACGTATACAGCTAGTGGTTTTCTGGTGGAGGATGGGTGGTTCAGCTTCACTAGCCTCCGGGTGAAAGAAGAGAATACATTATACTTCATAAACGGTGATCAAGTAAGAACTAAAACAGAACTAATATTAACAGAAAAATGTGAATGATAATGATAACATAAACATTACCATAAAAACAAAGTGGAGGCTTCTTCAGCGCTCTGGAGATGTATGGGAAGTTGGTGAAACATACTCCCACTAAATGAACCAAAGTTCATAAAGTAGAAAATGGGGATTACTGGTCCTGTGGTAATGGAACTAAACTTAGTATTGACCGGTGGAACTGATCATGAATGGGGTCAACTTCAACTACGCAAACCACACAAACCACACAAACCACACCATTGACACCTGGATATAAGTTGGCAATCCACCCAAGCGTCCAATGTTGGGGTTTGGTGTTGGCTTCTTTAAGAATTACGACATCACCAACAATGAGGTTTATTTAAGACTTGTGCCATTTGACTTGACACTGCAATTGCACTAAGTAACTGTTATGCCAGTTGATCCAAAAGGAACTAATGATTTGATGTGTAAGGTCTAATCTCATAAACAGGGGGATCTCTCTTGAGTCAAAACTGGGTACTTCATATAATGGTTGTACCAATCAGAAAGTGTGCCGGTGTATTTGCCAAGTCTGAAGTTGAAGCATTAGCACGATAACACAATAGATGGGAGTTGAGTATACTTTTGATTTGGATAAAGATTGTAACCAATTCATCATAATTGAAAACGGTTGCACTTATGGCATATAGCAGATGGTGTTTGGCTGACTTTACCACTGCTTCCCATACTCCTCCTTAATGAGGGCTCTTTGGAGGTATGAATGACCAAACAATGTTGTTTTGGGTGCAGTGGGTTTTGATGGGAGACTAGTTGTCAGCAAAAAAAATGTTTTATACCCATGAAGTCAGTGGCATTGTCAGAATACAACTTTTGTGGTGTGCATAATATAGTATCAACATAATCAATCACTTGTTGTTGTTTTTTGTTGAGATATTGTAACAGTGTAATTGTTACAAAACAAACACGACAATAGTTTAAGTGTATATTATTATAAAAAGGTGAACAGATTATTACAAGAGTATGAACAACGTAAGAGTAAGAATGAATAATAAATAATAATAATTGTACAGAACATTAGACTATATATAAGGGTGAAGTTCGAGTGATTTGAATTGGGTGTTATGGGAGATATGAATATGATTGGATGTTTGAGGAAAATGTAATTTGGATAAAACCAATGAAATGTGAAGAAAATGATATAAAGTAGGAGTGTTTAAGAAATTAATAGGAGTTGGAATTAGTGCAAGGTATCGAAATATATTCGTAGAAAAGATGACATTGTGGAATATAGATGAGAACAGTTTATAGTGTACAGTAGGTGATGTCATCAGACAAGTCAAGACTTGAAAGATAAGTTTGGACTAGTCTAAAATGACGTGAGAGAAAGGAAGAATAAGTAGACGAAAATATGAAGAATGATATAGGAAAATACAAATTTAGAATGTACGAGAGTATTTGTAATAATTCGTATAGAAATATTATTACAGATATATATACCGAATTTACTCATTTTGTGCGTTCCTGTTGAGTTTAATCTAATAATAATGATTTTAAATTTGAAGGTTCTCGTGTAATTTTTGTAAGTTTAACTTCAGTTCGAATAACACTAAATTACTGATTAATAAATGTTAACACATGGGTTTGAAACAGCGAAATAAAGGGAAAATAATTTTTTCTACGGGATAAAAAACTTTTCAAAAACTGTCTTGTTGAAACCTTTTAGAAAGTTCTAATTTCCACCCTATCCATAAAAATACCACTATCCTGGGAAACGAGGCATAATTTTATTTCCGCCCCTCTAGTAACCAAGAAATGTCGAATTTTGAATTTAAGACTTTAATAATTGACCTAATGGTCTAATAATCGTTAAAATTTACAATCAAACGCAAGGTGAAAAAAAGTTAAAAGCAGATATTGATATAATAAATAATTTTTATCGTACCGCACTAAGAAAAAAATCGAACTCCTTAGTATTCAAGATTTTAGCAAAAAAAAAAAAAAAGAAAAAATCCATCATATAAATTTTTTAAAGAATTGAAGAAGTGATAAATTGTTTACGCGTAAAAAATAACTTATGAAAGTTGGGGGAAAAAATTGTAAAAGTCATTTAGAACAATTTTTGAGTAATTTTATTAATGAGCAATTTCGTTTTCACCAACTTTTTGTTTTTTTTTTTTTTTTTTTTTATAATGAATAACCTATGATACCCGACTAACTTCAAACTTCCTTTTTTTATGCCTTTTACTTTTTAAAATCTATTTTTCCCTCTTTTCATTCTATCCTTAGTACAGTAATGAAAAAGTTTCTCCATTTTTTGTTTTAATATCGTACCTATTTTTATCGTCTTGTATTTCCATTGAAGGGACGAAGAATGGAAAAACGCGTGAAAACTTTCGTGAAAATTGCGAATTGTCGACTTCTCGGTTGCTTTCTCATAAAGATGAAAATGACTACGAAGATGAATAATTTTGGTTCAAAAAAGCTTTTTTTTACCTGTTTGATCATAACCTCCCATAGCTGACGAAACATTTAAAAAATGCATAATAGGTACCTGTAGTTGACGTTATTATAGTCATTACTGAGAAGTACGTCATGTTGGTATTTAAAAATTAAGTATCGTAGATGCCACGAAATTGGATTCAGTGTTTCTAATACTGGTATCTAGGTGGGCGTTGCCTCAGACTTAATTAAATATAGCAAGGATATTGAAGTGATGCGAAAATAGCTAAGAAAGTCAGAGTTATTCATATCGTCCTTCTATTAGATTTTAATAGGAAGTTTATCTCATAAAGGCTCAAAAGCCTATCCGTGTATCTTCGTCATCGCTTCGAATTTGTCAATATAATCGATGTTCGTAATTCCCAAGTATTGGAGAATTAATTAACAAGTTACGTGTTAAATTTTCAAATCAAAATAAAGGCTTCAATCTTCTCTTCGTTTAAAATCGATGGAATTCGCAAGTTAGGAATATTTTTCGATGCAAGACGAATGGTACTTGGAAAACCACCATTTTTACTTTGACTTTTTTTGCGGTTTTCAAACTACTTGGAGACTTTTAGGGATTTTGTTCGTCAAAATTACCATTTTTTTGGGGATATATTGTAAAAATCGATCGACTATACCTCCTCCAATTATTTCGCTTCGCAATTCGATCTGAAATAAAATAGAAAAGAATATATTAAGAGTGACTGAGTACATAACAGAGTAGGCCTACTATATAAAAAATAAATCAAAGCCTAGGTACTTCTAGTCTAAGTGAAGAAGTTACAATGGAAATGATTTTTCTGTTTGATGACGTGATTCAGTACAATTTTCATACTATTGATATACTTTCTGATTTCAGAAAGTCAATACCGTAAGTGCCTACCTACCCACTATAAAAGTCGATATTTGCTCCAAGTTAAGTAGGGGTAGGGTATAGGTTCGTATCTGAAACGTAACCATAAATTTTATTTCATCCTTTTCACTATAAGATTACGTAAAAGAAAAACTAGGCGTTTGCAACAATTCGAAAAATTCTTTTTGTAACCAATTATTAAAATTAAATAATTAATATTAATTATTAAATAAAGTATAAATATTAATAATTTAATATAATATAAAAATTAATATGTACAATATTCATAATATTAAATAAAAATTAATTAATAGATAATTAATATAAATATATATATTAAATAAAATTAAGTTAATAATTTTACTTTAGAAAAAAAAAAATCTGAGAAAGAAATCGAGCCGTACAAAAAAGTGATCGGGCTGTGTGAGAAAATAAACAAACGTGTTTTCAATTGGGTGTTGCAAAAGTTCCTTTTTGTTTCATGTTTTCTAGGGTTGGGCAGTGAAAGGGGTGCGGAGATTTTTCGGTTAAAAAAAAAAATTATTATAAGCCTTTATTTATATTATTTGGTTGTAAAAGAAATTTGCCTCTTTTTTTTTCGGTAGGGAGGGGGCTTGCTAAAAATAGAGTGTGCCACGCGTGGAAAATAGCTGATTGATATTCGTGTGATTTGCAGCACTCGTATAAAAATCACCTACTTTTTGCACTTGTGTCACAAATAACTATTTTGCAGTGAAGAGAACGTGTCTTAGATGATGGTTGAAAAAATGAGAGTAGATATTTTTTCTTCAGGGAATTATTTCAGTAAATAGTATAAACAGATAATCGAAAAATAAAAAAAAGGTGGCAACGAAAACAAAATAATGGTGAAAAAGGGGGAGAAAGAAGTAGTAAGTAGAAGATAAGGCGATTTGCTTTTATGCACTCGTGGAATCTGGTCAATATTTTAGGCATTATTTTAGGGGAGTTTCACGTTCTGTAACGAAGGAAAAGCAGAGCACACGATTAAAGAACGTTTATGTAACAGTAGAAAAAGTAACATTTCATAATATTTTGTCCAGTTATAAATGTACATAGGAGATTTCTTCTCTTTTTTTTTTTCCTATACTACTTCATAAGGGATAAAAACTTTTGACGCCCGAAAAAAATTTACCAGTTAACGACGTGAAAAGTTTTTTTTTATACGTGCATTTACTGATTAAAGGAAAGCTTTTGTGAAATGCAAAAAAAGAAGTTTCATCTGCGGGAAGCTGTCGACGTGAATGCGACGATTTTTCATTAGTATGAGAGACATAGTGTCATGAGAGGATAGAACTTTCATGGTGCTTTTTACATGGACCACAAAATACTATACCTTTGATGTCATTGACTTCGCAACTTACAGTTTTTTTCATTTCCCCCTTCTTTTTTCGCCCGAGAGTTTACATGTTGAGGGGACCGACACGTTTCACACTTTCTGCGTGAATACTACATGAATCGTTTATCCACAATATAGCCTATAGGGTCATCGGCAGACTATTACAGCAGGTTGAATTCTGCGAGTATAGGAACATATATCAGAAAAGACAGACGTGAATATATAACTGAACACAGAAAACTGTAAGCAAAATAGCTAAATGAGATTTTCTTTGTCTTTGGATATTGGAAATGAAATATCCACTTGGGTATATAAAATTAAAGCAAAATCTCATACATGGTAACTTCTGTACTTCTCATAAAAAAGAAAATTAAATAGCTACTTTTCTTCACCTTCCGAACAAAAACGTTAATTTCATACACATTGATTAGGCTGTAATTTCCAAATAATTTTCACGTGTTCGACTATAATCCCCCATTCTGAAATTTAATTTCGTTTTCAAACGTTTGTGTTTATTTTTTGCTCCTCCTCGATCTAATATTTCTTTTCGACTCATCATTTATTCTTAAAATGCATTTTCGTTTTAACATCTCTTCTATTCGATAAAAAAGGAAAAGTATGAGTGAAAAAACCTACATTTCAGGCTGGGACTTGGACTACGACGATGAAGGGTTTCAAACCTCTAATCTTGTAGCTTTGTGAAGTTCAGCATTAAATTACTACACCACATATGACTGCAGTGGAATCATCTTTATTGAACAATATTTGCTGAAATAAAAATAGATTTTCTATTTTTCCTGATTAGCCAATGTTTTTCTTCAATTGAAAAATTCGAGGAAAAAAACAACTAAGTATTAAATTCAAAATGCCTATTTTTTTATGCTTAAAATGGCATTGTAATGTAAAGAAAAAACTTCACAAAAAAAAAAAGAAGAAAATGAATAAAAAAGTAGCCTACGTTCCGTGAGAGAAACATTTCCGTGAAGTGTCTTTTTATAATTTCTTTACTTACATGTTGAGGGAGGCAGATGCGAGGAGAGAGGGAATGGAAAAAACATTTTAAACAGCTAAGATGTACCCGAGAGTTTTCCTTTCAAATTTTTTTTCTTGTTACCTGCATTTACTTTTCAGTGGATCTTCAACAACGTATTATAGTACACGTTTTGTTGAAAATACGATATTATACAGTTTCAAAATGAAGAAAAAAATCATTTTCTATCAGTCGCCTAACATCGACAAGAGGAAGCCGCCATTTTAATTTTGAGAAATGAATCCCCTTTGAAAAAATTTATTTTTAATCTCATATTTTATATGTAAGTAGGTAAGTACTATGGATACCTACCTACCATATATATTGAACCCAGTATGAAGTTTTCTGACCATGTTTTTTGCCTTTCATTGGAATACAACTTCAATGAAAAGTTGTTTTGTTTTTGTTTTACATTTCTTCCAACTGGTCAAAATTTTACCATTCTTTGTAATAGAAATGTTGGACTCTGGGGGCTTGGAGATTGAAGTATGAGGTAGACGATTATTAATTATATCACTGGAGAATAAATAAAAGAGAAAAACACAAGTACCGCACTAATAAATGAATTTAATGAAGAGAGAGATATTCATATGAACGGACAAAACTCACAAACTGAACAGATAGACGACGCAACTGAATAGGAACTGGAGAATGATGATACAGTGTTACCAACTAGTGATTGAACCATAAATAATGTACCGACAAGAAATAATATTGACTTCAGCGGACAATTAATTATTCATTAATAGTGTATGTCAATTTTGGTAGTAAACCATCATTTATCGATTTTGAATTCATTATTTTACGTGTTTTTGCATAATTTAGTCCAAGTTTTGCTTTTCAGGTAGTGTAATTTGGTTATGTGGTAATGAACCGGAGCTCTTCCCTTGAAAAAATACGAGAGCAACCTCAAAACAAAACAAAAAAAAAAAAAATTTGAAAAAAAATCCATAAAAATGGAAGTAAAAATTTGCTGCTAAAAAAGAAAGTACTCTTACACTGTTCGAAAAAGTTGTAGAAATAAGTAAGTACTTATTCTGCCACTCGTAAAAATCAAAACCAAAAATCACTCGATTTCGCAAAATTTTTCTGTTTTCACAAAACTCTTTTTAGAGTTTAAATAGAATTTCAAACTATAAATTGCTAATTATGAAATTTAAAATGATTTTATCTTTCCAAAGCACGTGATGAGGTTATACAAAAAAGAAGAAAAAAATACATTAGATGTCTTGATTTTATTTTATTTCATTTTAAAGTTGACAAAATATTGCTATTCGCTCTTGTTTGTGGCTAAATCGTCCATCATTATTACTTCTAGGCATTATAAAATTGGTCCATCGTATCGATAATAATATAAAATTTTCAGCTTCAAAATCATTCAGAAAAATATTTAGTTCCATCTAACGGAAATAGGTATTCTGAAGAAAGTACATTCAGTGAATTAATGGCTAAAATTTTAAAAATGTCTGTTCAAAAGAGAAATACTAAAGCAAACAAACAGGATTTTTCAAATCATTATCATTTTCAAAGGAGATTTTTTGTCACAGAAATACAATAAAAAACAAACAGTTAGTAAATGTTGAAATAAATTAATTCTTAGTCTTAATTAAAATTTGACTTCAATATGTACCTAGAAATTAAGCTAGGTAGTATGTTTTATATTTTATCTTCAACATTTACTATATGAAAATTTTGAATTGCAGAAAAACTACCTTTCAAGAATAAACTCTGAGAAGCATATAGTTAGGTACCTACTTAATTTGCGCCATTTTCATAATTTAGTAGGGGTGAGGTAACGTTTCAATTTTAATTTTGTTTTGTTAACTAACCTTAGGGACCCTAAAATGGTACAGTGATTGGCAGTGCCAGTCGCAGGGTTTCCTCAAGGAAGTTTTTTATTTTTTGCGACCTAATTATAAATTTGAATTTGAATTTTATTTTATGAGTGTGGTATGCCAAGGGGGCCTCAAATGGATCCTACTACCCAACAGTCCCAACGATATCATTGACCTATGACATGTCCAGGTTGCCTAGGTATTAATTATCTACATTGGATGGTGTCCACAGAATCAGCACCACCCAACCCGCATAGCCTGCCAGGAATTTGTAGAACTCAATTTAGACCATGTTAATCATATTTTATAAAGATCAAAAACCTAGACTATATACTTTGGAATATGCATTACTTACAAGGTCATCAATAACCAGCCATACCTAGGAATTGACACCACCCATGGCCATTGCCACTAAAAAGTTCATCAAAACATGTACAAAAAATAAGACAATGTATTTGACAAGAAAGATGAACACATACTTCAGTGAAAGAAACAAAAAGGAACATTTAAAAAAAGTGTTCCTGCCTGCACAAACAGACAAATGTGCTTCACTTATCGAAAGAAAGAGAGGAAAAAAAAACCAGATTAGAAATATGAGGAATATGATTTCATTATTACTTACTACCTAGGGAAAAACCAAAAGATAAGGTACGAGAAGATCGAGAGAAAAGACGAAAAAGTGAATAGCCTAGGTATTTCTGGTATATACCTGTAGACATATCCGCATAGAGATTTTTTAATTTTTAATTTTTATTTTATATAATTTTGTAATAGCCAGATGCGTCGTGAGCTCCCTGAAAGTCACACCTAGTGATTTTTTTAAAAGATTTCCTTCTCAGATATGGACTCCCTCTCCTCGTAAAACAAATTATTTTAAAAAATTTGAAAATGAAAATTGAACAAGTTAATTTGAAATTAAAAGTTTTGTACGTTTTTTTAAATAGTAAACGACAAAGTTTTTCTGAAAATAAATGCAATGATGGATAAATTGCAGTGGCAGACCTGGTGTGGTTGCATTATTCATAAATAAAAATAATACATGAGATTATTTGGTTCTATTTTTATTTATTTTTTTGTTTGTGTCATGGGGGTTGAACTCTCAAAACGCCCCTTTTGGCTAGTCCTGGTAATTTGTTACATGGTATTCAATTGGAAGATGTTTTGTTATTGATTCATGTATTAGTAACTTACAGATTTTGGTTCTATTCTGTAATGTTATTAAATGGTTCTGATTTTGTTACTGTTACTTTGGTGGTAACGTTTCTTAGAATTTTGGTTTTGTTATGTTAATGTTATGTTACTGCAAATTCAGGGTGGGATAAGAACCTCATTTTACTTAATTCAAATTTTTGTGCCCACGTTCTTCTTTGCAGGACCTGAAAAAAAATCAAACTCTAATTGAAAGAGAAGTCTTCCAGTTCCATTTAAAAAAAAAAAAAGAAAGCCTATTGAAGGTCTGAAGTACAAATAAGATATGCAACAAATATCTCCTAGGTGAAAAATATAGAAAAAATTTACTGTTTAGAATTAAAGAAACAAAATAAGATCACCTATTTCATTTTTTGTAAATGAAAATGGTGTTAAAATGTTATTGATGATACTTTCAGTCTAATTTTGTTTTCATTATTATGGTAATAATATAATTAAAATTTTCAGTAACGTTATTTCACTATATCCAGCATTTTGGTACTGTTTCGGTAACGTTACTAGTTAAAATACCATTAGGTCACGTTACTTTATTCGTTTCTGGTTTCGCTAGTACACCCCTGTAATTTAGTTGAAACAATTATTTTTTACTCTGATAAAAATTTTCAAGATGCCCTTATTTTCCCACTGGTGCGTGGATTGTCGAAGCTTATCATGGCAAATTCGAATTCACTTTCGTACAGCCATCCATACCAGAAAAATAAAGACTCAAGTGATAAGAGAACCTTCGCTGGAGCAAAACATACTTTCAAGCACGCAGTTTTGTTGTTCATCTTTAGAAAAGAACCAAACTAAGATGAAAGTCAAAAACAAAAACATTAAGTATTTAAACTGCAAACTAATTTATTTAAAAAGTATTTTGAAGAACTAAATGAAAATGAAAACAATAAGAAAGAGAGATAAAAACTTAGTTGTATGAATATCGATAAATAAGGAATTGCGCATTAAATTAATATCACAGTAATAATATTCATTTTTCTCATACCTACTTTTTCCTTTCTCTCTCGCCGTAGCTTTGTCTGTCTGTTTGCTTTGTTGTCTGCTTATCTGATTTGTTTACGTCCGTCTGTCTATCTGTCTCCATCGTTCTCTCTCTCTTTCATACTCACTCCCACCCTTTCGCTACTTTTCTTTGTTTCTGACTCATAACCATTCCCCCAGCAGCACTTAATTCTGCGTCTTCAAGCGCAACAAATGAAATCTTTGAAAGGAGTCAGAAAGATTTTCGTCGTTTAAGTGGGAAAAAAAGCTTGTTAACACTACGTTGGAAATCGCTTGAATTTCTAAAGTCGCTGGAAGTAATTGAAAAAAGCTTAGTTCCGGAATGAAAAGTGCAAATTAAAACTGTATTCGTATTTCAAAGTATACGGCTGTTAACAAGAATTAATTCGCTCTTTCAGGACGTTCGACAACAAAATAAATTCGAATTCAATTTGTTGTATTTCGGGCGGAATCGAGACGCTTTCATTTTCATTTAGAAATATACAATAAATCAATCTACACCGCAAAAACGAAAAAAAAAAAAAAAAAGAAAAAAAAAGGGTGCATTCTAAGTTCTTGATCGTATTAAATTTTATCAAAATAATCGACAAAGTGTACTACGCAGTACCTAGTTATTGACAGTTTGCGAATTGCGTTCTATGCAGCTAATAGCGGACCTAATGAAGCGGAGGGGGGCTTTGACATTCCAAACAATTTTGACTCCTTCAGACACTTATCCCAAGAAAATTTGAGACCAAAATTCAAATTATGTGTGGTAAGAGTGAGACTTTTTAAAACGAGAACAAGCCAAAAAGCCACTGATACAGTCTATGTGAATAACTGATTTGCGGTGTATTTTACATTTACAACAGGAACAGAAAAACAGATGGAAAACTTGACGCATGCGGTCTATACCATTCAAAATTAAAAATAATAATAAATAACATTTTCTGAAAACTCCCTATTCAAAATTATTTTCTCCGTAGTTTTAGATTTAACACTATATAATAAATTCTCTCGTAGCCTAAAACTTCTAGGCTACGTTTATATTTTTGTCTGTTTTTTCTATGTTCTGTTAAAATTATTTTTTCCATCTATAAACACACCTCCGTAGACTGGCATCATCATTCTTCTCATACATTTCATGTTCAATCATTTCATCTTTTTCACTTTTTTTCTTATCATTTACCTCTTACTATACATTTAGTATTTTTTATCTTTTACTCATTCATTGCACTCTCTGTACCTATTCTTTCTTTCTCCTTATCCCTCGGAGATGCTGCCTTACGTTTCATCTACTTTTTAACTCCCTTCTTCCCATTCACCATTGTTGCTGACGTGGCTGCTGCCACAGACTTAAAATTCTAACCAATAGTTATTTTTTCTATATTCCCATACCAATTATTTTTCCCTCTCTTTTTCCATAGACTGTTTTACTTTTAGATAATTATTAAAAACTGCTCCATTGCTTCTCATTCATTTTTATGTTCTGTGTACTTACACACCATAATTGTTACTACACTTATCTGTTATTTACATAATAAATTTTGTACGTTGATCTTTTGCTTTTTTTTGAATATATTCACTGGTTTTCATTTTTATACTACACGTTCTTTTATAATTACGATATGTTGATTCTTTTTTAACTGGCAATGGGGTAGTTTTTTGTCTGTATGGTACGTGGCATCTGATTTAATGGCATAATGGTGAATTTGTCCACAGTCTTGATAATAGCCAAAATTTATGGAAGTATAAATTTTTTCCTAGGTGTGGTTGAAATTCGAGTCAACGAATACTTGGCAGGCTATTTATGGTTGGATGGTGGTAATTCTGTGGCCATCATCCAGTGTAGGTGATTTATCTTGAGGTTCTTGACTGTGTCAATGGTTACAAGAAATACTATTGGGACTGTGGAGGGATTGTCAAACATACCCTTCTGGCATACCACAAACTTTCAGTTATCTATATTAGGAGGGTTATCCTTCTCCAATTATGAAAAAATATTTGGTGCCTGTTTTGTCAAAAAAAATAAAACAAAAACAAAAACAAAAAAACACATCCGTGTTCATAAATTACATAGGTACACTACAATAATTACGTTCTAAAAATCTGATATTAATTGCAACCAAACAAGGCTAACTGTTGTTCTACAGTAGAATTTGTCCATTGAAAAATAAAATCATTAAGATATGTTGCTTACAGAATTCTGAAACTATAGGATGATTTCTTATATGATGCTGTTTGTTACAGGTATCATGCTGATTTGAATCAGAAATTCTTCCCAGAATTATCAGAATTTTTCCGTCAAAAATAAATTAATTTTTTTGTTATATTTGGATCGGATTTTAAGATTATCCTCTCATAATTAGTGATCAACTGATCCATTCATATTCACGTGTTTCTCATTCTCAGAAAATAAGTTTCATTTCTTACGGAAAAATATTATGCATCGTTATCGTCATAATAATCATCCAGATAATATGAGGCGAATTTATTCGGAGCCTCCACTTCCCAATAAGTATTAAAAAAATAATTATGAAAATTAAATCATCACAAGTACCATTCAAAGAGGAGAACATAAGCTAAAAATAAAAAATAAAAGTAAGTTTCAGTGAGCTAAAAAGAAAAAAGAAAAAGAGAAAAAAAGAGGAAAAAACGCACCAGAGGGGAAAAACGACGAATGAAATAAAATATCAGTTCTTCTGCAGTAGTCCTCGTTTATGTTCTTCCAGTCTGAAGATTATTCTTCATAATTAAATTATAAAGTTTTTGTTTTGCGTCGACGAAAGAAAAGCGCTCCAAAAACGTTGCCGATTGGTAACTGGAAAAATTAATTTTAGTTAATTGAAGTAGAGTGTTGTAGGATGAAACCTTTTGCACTGAAGGGAGCACAGTGATGTGAAAAATAAATTACTTATCCTAACGCATTTTCTCGGAAATTAAGTCGTAAGTACGGTACCTACCTACTTACCTCTTTTCGAAAACTTACTCCTATACTTATTCTGGTACCTACCCAAATAAGTATAATAAATTTTACCACCAGCTATACGGATAAGAGCTTCATTCATTATCATTTAATTACGATTCTAAATAAATAAATTCGATTTGAACCGAGTAACATGGGAATCCCTGCTGATTTTTCGATCGTTCTTATTGCCGCTGTTACTGCCTTTGCTGCGGCTGCCAAGGGTTTTTCTTCGTAATGGCGCCCCAAATGTCTCGTATAGAGGCAGAGTGCAGTTTGGCGAATTGCCCATTGGTGCAGTAAGTACCGATACTTTTTTAAATAGTCATACGGTAGTGTGTTGCATAAGATTTTGATAACATTCGTGGTACAAGAATGTCTTAACAGCAGATTAAACACGTCTGTTATGAGAAACTTCGGTTAAAGTCGGATTAAATTGTTGTTACGCAGTGGAACACTTTGGCATCAAATTGATGTGCCATAAATATTAATGACGATGTTTTTGAAACGTGCAAGAAAAAGTAATATTAACCTAATTTAATCGACATGTACACATAGTGGTTGTAGGTATGTATTTTATGTAATATGGTATCTGAGCACGATTGAAAAATTAACGAAAAACGTGACACGAAAAAATTGTCTGAAATTGTATTCATTATAAGGGCGAGAAGAAAAAAAAAGAACACAGGGGAAGTATAGGACGAAGTAAATTGCAAAACACGCAGAAAAATTGCTTTTTACCGGGAGTAAACTTGAAAATTCTGAATGTGATGTTGGAGGTTTTTTCTTTTCTTTTACTATAATTAATACCTAATGGCGGTAGAGTAAATTTCTTCGAATTTATATCGGTAAGGCAGTTATGCGGAAAAATATGGAATACGAGTACCTATTGCGAAATGTATTAGGAAATGGTTTCTGGTTTTCACTTTTTTTTTTTTCTCCAGATTACTCATAGAAATTTTATTGAAAAGCTAGGACGAATCGATTAATTTGATGTAAACAATAAGGTTGTGAATGAGGCTATAATTATTTCGGCATGTAATTTTTGGCAAGTTTTCAATAAGAAAAAAAAAAACTGGCGCAACAATACCTCGATAGAAAACCGAGTTCGTTAATTTTCGTGCATAATTAAAAAAAAAGAACTTGAATTTCAAATATTTGAAAATATTGGAAAAAGTATATTGATAGCATAATCGATATATATACCGATAGTTTTCGATATAAATAGAGGTTGAGGACTCAGACTCGAATAAAAAGAAACATAAATAAATGAGTGCACACGAAGTTGCGTCTCAGAGGCATATAATTTAGCAAAAGATTTAAGCAACAAAGAGTAATGTGTTTTAGATGTGTGAGAACGGAGCAAAATGTGTGGTGAATAGAGAATCAGTGTTACCAGATAAACGAGTGACATAGAGTATGCAGATAAACAGTGTTGAGTGTTCGTAGGAGTGTGAGGGGAGGAGGATTGGTGGTCCCAACAATATCTGACAAACATATCAATATATCAAAATTTCATTGCTCGTTTTCGCATTCCAGAGATTGAGAAATGCTACTTTTTTGCATTTTGTTTCGGTTAGTTGAGTTTTTAAAATTTACCATATGGTTAGTAATTTTTTGTTTCCATTTTTATCATTTTGGTTTACATTTCTATTATGTTTTCTGATTTTACTAAAATTTTTCTTTAGTTTTCATTTCGGATTTCGTTTCCATTTCCATTTAAAAAGAATATTTTCTTGACTTAAAATTTTCCAAATCTTTTTCAAATATTAATATATCAATGTTTTTCAATATTTTTCAAAAATTATCGATATCTTTTTGATATTCCTCAAAAATTATCAATTTTTTTTATATTCATCAAAAATTATTGATATTTTTTCAAATTTTTTCTACCCAATAAAAAATTGTTAGAACCACCAATCCTCTTCCCCTCACACTCGTGCAAATACTTGACTATCTTTCTAGAAATACATTTATATTTTTACACTCGCAGCTACACTGATACTGGTTTCTCTGCTCATTTGTTTACCTTTGTGCATCTCCACCTTATACATACATTTCATACTCTATACCTTATTTATTTCCATTGCTACAATTACAAACTTCTGAGATGTAACTTTGTGAACATCTTTATTATTTTGTTTATTGTACCAGATCTGTTTTCCTCAACCTCTGCAAAAATTAATCATGTCAGAATCAGAAACAATTCATCATTCGGTTTCCATTACATTTCATTATTAGTCTTGAAACTTATTGCAGTTAATTGTTTTGGATTTGTTTTCAACTTCAGAATTTTGGTGTTTCCCTTTATTTCGATTTCCATTGCAAAAAAAAAGGTTTCTTTTTCAAAAAATTTGGTTTCTATTTCAGTTTTTCAATCCTTGATAGTTTTTATACAAGTAAAGGTTGATAGATTCAAAGAAAAGAAAAAATGTAAAGTACAGAGTATGAGAAAGTATATATGTAACAATCATGTATGAAGTCTCACAAAGCAGAGGTAGAATGAGAATCAGTGTATAGCCGTGAGTATAAGTTTGTAAAACAGTTTGTATGATTAAAGTGGAGTGTTCACAGTAGTATGAGGGAAAGAGGATTGGTTGTCCCAACAGTTTCAGATAAAAAAATTATGAAAAAATATCCATCTATCGATGTTCTATTGCTAAAACTGATTTTTCAGGAATTTATTGTTTTTTAATTTTCTTGGAAACTACGATATGGAACCAATGGTCTACTCCTATGAGACCTTGTTACATGTAAGAAATACCTTTCATGAAAATTTTAGTCCCATACCTTTATTAGTTTTCTCAAAACGGTGAACACAAAATTTTTTTCAACAATTTTTCTTCTCCAGTTTTATCAGAAACTACCGAATTAATAAGTACTAAACTTCTATCAGACTCGCACCCACATTAGAATAATCTACATTGTGAAAATTTCAATCCCATCTCTCTCGTCATTTTCTCAGATTCCTAGAAAAACGTTTTTTTGGCAATTATTTGTTTTTCAGTTTTCTTGGAAACTACTGAATTTATAGAAGCAAAATTTCTTACGGATATCCTCATATATGACCACTGTGTCTCGTAAAAATTTCAGCATTATCTGTTTCGTAGTTTTCTAAAAACTGTAAACACAAAAATTTGGTCGTTACATATGTACATATGTAATATTATATTTATAAAAATTAGGTTAAAATTGAAAAATTGTACCAATCCTTTACTTTTCTCATGAAACGCATAATTTTTCATCATCGTCACTCCTAATGGCCCTAACCATTTTGTGAGGCCAATTTTAATACCTCTTTTGCAAGCAAACTGGGTAAAAAACGGCTATTGAACTGCCCATTGTGATGGTGGAAGTTTGAGCTGGTACATGTATGTAGTCGTTTTTGTTGAATAAATTTCAAATAGATATGTAATCCATTGGTGAAACCAGAATTATGATATTTTTGTTTTCTAAAATATTAAATTTTTTGAGTAAGAAGAAGCTATTTGCAAAACTAATGACTGACCTTCTTCCACGGTGCTTTAGGCAAAAATAATAATATTTGAATTTTGTGAGAAGATTATAAGTTATATTTTTATATTAATTCGATAATTGTTTCCATCAACAAATAAATGATAATTTTGTTAATATTTAACTCTTCTATATCATGATGATCGAATGAAAAATAGTGAAAATGATTTTAATAACATTTTACTGATAAGAACTGAAAACATAAATTATAGCAGTTCAATGCGTGACAAGTTGCACCTCCTCAAAATGTCATCCTTTTTAGAATTAGGTATTTGGTTAAAAATCTCAAAATAGCATTTTTGAAAGCCAATTTTTGATGATTTTCTTTTTTCATAATACCTACTCAAAGTTTAACCTTTCTACGGCCATATGAAAATTCAGATTTTTGTATTTTATTTGAGATGAAACAAATAAATTGGGTAAAAATTTATGACTAGGTACTTATTTTTCAAAGCAAATTGAATTTGTGATGTACTTGATTTGGTCCAATTAATAATCTTGTACATGATTGAGAAATTAATTTTGGTATAGGTGATAACAACTTTCATCCCACTTCTCTCAAATATCTAATATGTAACTACCAAATATTTAATGCGACTAAGTAATATATAATTTGAAAATAGCTAAAAAAATAAAAATAAATTATAGACTGGATACTCTAAAATATGATTTGACTTCTTGATGATCAAGGAAAAAATTTCAAACGTTTTGAGTTACTTATAAAGCTAGTTTTTATGTCTCTTGAGCGCCCAAATGAAAACTGTAGTGAAAGATTTTGGTCCATAATTAAGTATGAAAACAATGTACAATACCTACCCGAGAAAACTTAAAAATAAAATAAAAGTAAATTTGAAAACGAAATTCAATAAAGCTGGCTTTTTTTTCCGAATTTCGTATTTTTCAACCTGTGGATTATTTCGGTTCGGTTGAGAGACGATTTTTTGGAAATAATTTCGTCTTTCATAGCACCGGAACTCTCTATTCTTTTGCCCAAACCTCCTCTTTTTCTACACAATGACAAAAATTTCACAAACTCACCACGAAGAAAACTTCCCTTCTTATTAAAAATGATGGACGTTATCGATAGATGTGAGGTGAAATTGGATTTTGAAATTATCTCCCAAACGTCCATATTTTAGGGCAGAGGGGAGGAGGAAGAGAGCATCCTTTTGTCATTCTCCAACAAATGCGAGTGTGTCTCTGCAGATACGTTTACAGTTTTCTTATCCAATCGAACTTACGGAATTTAAGGAATTATATTTTTAATTTCCCAATCCACGGGATAAGGTTAACTGAAGCGAAAAAGTATAAACTATAGAGCCCACATACTTTAGAAGAGAAAAGGGCTTTTAATGATTACGAAATCGGTCCGACAAGCTAAATAATACGCCTTTTTCGAAGAAACAACATAAACCACCGCTTCGCGCGAAAGGGCCACATAATTAACCCTAAAGTATTCCGAAAATTATTTTAGCAGTTAGCATTTCAAATAAAGTTTTAATGTCTCATTAAACGTTGAACTAACTGTTGCTAATCTTAAAATATGATCTCACAAGGTTTGTTCGCTTTTTAATCCTTCTTGATATATTTTTATAGGTTTTTCCATTTTTTTCTTTACTTACGACCTTTTCTAAACGATAAACTTGATGTTAAAGGTTACGATCCGGAAAATTTTTTGATTTTTTCTAATTTTTCTCGACGATAAAAGTGACTGTAACCAATCTGTAACGAAAAATAGATGATTTTAATCGATAAAATATATATTTAACTTAAGTAGCTGTAGATTTTTTTTAAACTTGTGTTTGTTCAGTTCGAACACATTTTCTCGTCCTACTTCAACATTTTTGATTTTAATTAATTTTCATTTTTCTTATGTAAACTTTGTCCTTGTAGGTTCCTTATCCATTTTTTAAATAATTCATAATAGTTTAGGTCAAAATTGTAGTTTATATGCATAAATATCTTAATTCTCTAATCACTATAGCAGTTTTAAAGACTTACTTATTCCAATATTTACAATCAGTTTAATCAGTTAAAAGTGTAGGGTGCAAAAGTCCAACAAAGAGCGCAATAACATTCGAAAAGCAAAAGGTTCTGAAAAAAGAGAATCGAAGAGTGTAAATTTGGGGACACAAGCTTTATTTCTAAGCCTAAGCAACCATATTGAGTGGATAGAGCACACACGCATACCTCACACAAATTTACACTTCAAATCAACACATGAGAAGAAGATAAACACATTTTACCGTAAAAACTAAAATAAAATGTTAAAAAAAAAAAAAAAACAAACAGCAAACATACGACGAGCAAATGTTGATGAAGAATATAATTAAACTGGAAAAATGAGTTAATTGTTTAATTTCAAAATTTTAATAAATGTTGCAAACCATGTAGAAAACGAAGGTTCCAACATACGCTAAATAACTGTGAAACAGCGAACTTGGACCACCAATTATATGAAAGAACTTTTAAGAGATGAGAAAATATAATTTTAAAGACTTCATGGCTATAAAAATAGCTATCATTGTTATTTTAAAAGAATTTAAAAAGACCAATGTAAAAAGAATGGAATTTAACGCAGAAGTGAAGAAAAAGAAAAATAAAAGGAAAGAGTTAAAGAAAAGAAAAGAAAGATGGCGGTCCAAGTTTGTTAGCAAAGCTAAATAAACAGCCTTTTACATAACCAACACATTCTGAAATCCCTGATTTCAGATTGGTTCCATTTACACATCCCTTCACCTACACAGGTGTAAATGTCTTCGGTCTATATTCAGTATTCGATGAATATTTACCAAAAAAGAAAAAGGCTTTGGCAACGCCAACAACACCAACATATAAAAAATGAATACTGATCTTCACCTGTCTATCCACAAGTGTAACTCACTTTTCTACAAGTCTTGAAAAAACGAAATAAGTATTGATAAAAAACAAACAAAAATAAAGAAAAGTAAAAAATAAGACGCACACGTTACAAAAATCCAGTACCGAATTCAAAATAGCTGTTAGTTCAAACCAAATAACAGAAATGACCCCCAGGATATACTTTTCATGCAATTTTTGATCCAGTGTCTATGAATCAAACTAATCAAAAGCAGCTGGGTGGGAAGTTGGATTACCTACTGTTTTGTTTTAATATAAATTATAACTTGATAATAAAATTGGTTCATCATAAATTTCCTTAATTCCTATTTAATTTGTGAATCAATACCATGACTATTGATATCCTGAAATGATGCACCATTTACCTTTGAAGGTGAATTGCCTTCTTCTTAACAATTAAAATGTTGAAAGCATTACAAAATATATTATGGACTAAAATGCAAAATGAATCATAATTTTAGATTATTGCTTCTTCAAACTAATGTTTTTCGAACTTTTCAACGAATTTGGAGGCATGACAACCTATCTGAATGCCCCAGTTCGTAATGGTAGCTTCCTTAGCTGCGAACAGAATTTATGAATATTGAATAACAATAAATGGATTGCAATTTGCAGCAAGTGATATAATTAAAAATAGGTTAAAAACAAAGCTCAACAAGACCGAACTAACGTAGCGAACTCTGTAGCATAGATCTAAGCTCGTGCATACTGAATGTATGCTGAATTAATTGATTTAAATATGAGGTAGTTAACGACCTACACTGAAGAATTCCTATACAAAAGGAGTGAAATAATCTGTTACGATTCTATAGGTACAGGTAGGTACGCCACTTCTCACTTCTGCAAATTATAAAGTAATCGAATTTTTCTGAAAATTAGATAGGTACCTAGTTACAATTTTTATAAGTTCTTTTTTAACTTCATTCGTGTCTGTATGTGTGTCGGTTAGTTATTAAAATTAAATTTTTTTTCTTCTGAGATTTTCCCTTCAAGATTTTACCGATTAATCAGCATTTGAACAGAGATTACAAAAGATACCGTTTGAGGAATTTGTTTTTATCAGTGAAAAATATCGAGTGCTCTTAATTGGAAAGACCGTGATAGGGCCCAAACACTTGATCTGATCTCGCAGCTGGGTAAAATAAATCAATCCAACCTTAAAATCAAATAAGTTGGTATAACTAATTCTTACTGATGTATTCATTTATCTATATCAGACCTTTGACAATAACATAACACTGGCCACTGGACCAGTCAAGCTCCGTAAACCCAATGTACGAGTAGGTACCTAATTTAATGTCAAGACATGACCGCATAAAAGTAGGCAAACAGCGTGTATTTTTCAGTGTTTTGCTGGAGTTCACCAATTTAGAATACATTTGATAAAGGTCATCCGTTAAATTCACAAGGATAGCGGACATAAAATGTAGGTAGTTTAAATGTTTAATGTACGTCAAGTAGTACACAATGGTTGCCTATTTAGCGCCGTCATGTCTAACCAGAAATCATCACTCTTTGCTGGTCCAGTATATAGTCAAAGTATCAGGCACATTCTTTCTTCATTCTCATAATTATTTATCCAACTTTTTAGTAAGTTTAGACTAGTGTGGAGAAATATAACTTTTTACGCCATAATGAAGTGGATATAATGGAAGTTGTTATTTTCCACTTTTTTGGTCTGTAGGGAACAAAAATGAACCATTTGTAGTGTTAGAGCGGGTTTTTAAATGCTCCTATTCCAGGAAGGTTCAGCGTAAATAATGTGACTGGTACGTCACATTGTACATATATTATATATATATAAATTTTATTGTCTGATACATCATCAGATTTGTTTTTTGAGAGGCTCAGTTGGAATTTGGTGTTCAAATTTCCGTTCAACCTAATCTTCTAACCTTAGGGTGTTCACAAAAGGGATAAGTTTTTACTTTTCACATTTCATTGAGTAATTAATTTTTGCATATACTATTTGATTATTTCTAACTGCTAAGTTTGAATTTGATATACATTTTTTCAATCCATTCATTTTCTGACTCACAGCAGAGTTTTCTAAGCAGGACCAATTTAGACTTTTCACTAATTACACTAACAGCGAGAGAGGTTATGTGTATATCTGTCTATTATAAAAGTGGACGGACCCACGAAACGATAGCTGACGAGAACTAAAAACAACACATACATTATAATACATATATATAGGTATATATACACCCTCATAATAGGTACACATAGATTGTTTCTTCTCCACTTCCTTCCAAAAAATGAGAGATACATCATTATGATTGTTGTTTGAGCCGCTGAATGAATAAGAAGCATCCGGCTTCCTTATCAGTATGTAAAAGAAATTTTGAAGTCAAGAACTGAATCGTTCATTTACATGAAGAACAGAACCTAATAGTTCATTTACAAGCGAATTACAAACATTTTCGTTCACTTCGTTCACCACAGACCAAAGAAGTGGAAAATAACAACTCCCGGATGTAAGGCATCAATAGTAGTTCTTCATCCATTTCTACAGTCTAGCAAGAATATAAATTAATGAACGATTCTTCGAACGTACGAATCCGTTATATTAAACCTATACCTACCTACGCACAGATAGTTCGCAGAGCACAAATGATTATGAATTGTTTAAATTTCAGACTGTAGATAATTACATAATTCGAGGGTTCGTGAAACAAATATATCTGCGCAATTAATGGCTAAAGAGCTCTCAATTATACCATTGCTGGTTATCGAAAAGGCACGTATTGGATTCTACTTAATGAAGGAAAATGCCAGTCATTATCTTTCTCTTAGCCCTTAAGCGTGCGTGGGGGCTGCTCACTACTCTATTATGCTTTTATAAAAAGTTTAAGTAAAGCGGCAAACTCCAGTTCCGTGAGCTAATGTTGTAAGGAATTCGTTTATTGTTTCACTCTTATTTCCTACCATCAACAGTTTCTTCTTTACTTTTTGCGGGCACAATTAGATGTCTATTATATGCTTCACATCGCGTCGTGCGGGTTCGATATTGAATTGCTTGATTTTTTCGTTCAATTAGATGTGAAAAAATGTTACAGACGACTGATAAGTCGTTATTCTCATTTAGCGTGCAATAAATTTCGTATATAGATCAATCGACTAAGTAGATAAACAAAAGTGAATGTTCATTTTAACCATTAAAACGTAAAACTATCAGTTTTTTATGGATTAATTTTACACGAGTTACTGACGACCAACGACAGATTAAAGGGTCAGCAAATGGACAAAAGGTAACTAAAGCCCTTGATAAAAACAGTTCTTTCCCACAAAAAAAAAAAATTAATACACTATTATGAGATTTTATCCTTACATCAGGTTCATAAAAAATATATTTAAAAAAAACAGGCTTCAAAGTATCCACATAAAATTGGACTATTTTTAAAATTTGCTTCCTAGATCAATCCTCTTAAAATTTTCGCTATTGATGACGTCATCATCTGCCGCTATTTTTTAAAGTGTTTCTATCCAACAAACAGATGAACATAACAATGATCAGCACTCTTTCAGGCATCGTCATAAGCTAATCCCTAAACGGATGGACAAGATGAAAAATAATAAAAAATCTTCAGGATCAGGGTACCAAAACCTATAATACGTAATTAAATAATCAAAATTAACTTTTTATGATATAAAGAAAGAAATTCGTATGGGGGAATTAATACAGTAGAGTAGCCAAAATCTGCCGATTGAGGGTATAGTAAGCGAGGATTTTCACGAAGAAAAAACTATAAATTCTTATCATATCTTCAAATGTTTAGAAATCGTAAGCAAGAAGATCAGAGGCGACTCTAAACGAGTAATGGGAGGATTAGCCTTTTAAAACCCAGTGAAGCTCTTTCACAAAAAAAAATTGAAAATATGATCTATTAAGGAAAACAATAAAATAATTCAATTTAATTGTTTTCATTCGAGGCAAAAATAACAGAACCTTCGAAAGTTTTATTCTGTCTTCTCCTCCGAAAATTTATTTTTTTAAATCCCAATGGTGGAGTTCTATACCGCAGAAACCCTAGGGGTTACGCCACTGACTTACTACGACCATAATTATAATCCACCAGTGTACAGCAGTCTAAAAAAAAAATACAAGTTAATGAAAGAGCAATCATTAGAATTAGCGAGATGCTAACTTACATGAAACACTACAAAAATAAAGTTAAAACTTCAAAAAATGGTTGTAAATTTTTACTGAAGAGAGGATTATGAAAATGACAGGCCCTTTTTTCAATTCAAATAGACTGCCATTTTGCCCTGCGTCTGGATTCTAGAAAGTGCCTGTTTTAGGATTTACCCAAGTTTTTTTAAATCTTTACATTACTAAAAATTTCATAATATAGTCAACAAATGAAATAGAAAAAGCAATGGAGCCTTATGATTTTCAAAATACTAAGATAGATTATAAATAAGTCTTAAAAAAACTTCAAAAAATTGTCAAGACAAAACGAAATGTAAGTACATAATAATTATATGAAATATTTCCATTCAACAAAACTTTGTGTTTTTTCCATTTAGGTCATAAATCATCCCAAAGACTTCGAGATTCACCAAGGAGAATTTGCATACAAATAACTTACTACTTTATCTCACCATTGCACTCATTTGTGAATTAAATTCAACATTGAAACTTTTCAACATTTTGAATTTTAATTACATTATAGTCTGGGTCTAAACTAAAACTGTTTGTAAAAAAAAATTTCTATTTTTTTCAACTGGAATAATTTTTAAACAAAATACTCGTCGAATAAATTCCGAGTACTTCGCCATTAGATTCAAATTTTCTGAACAGAAATTCGGAAAATACTACCTAATAGTACGTCGGCTATTGATCAAGTTGAATAGCCCTGTTAATTTTTTGGGATTTGAGATATCCATGAAAAACCAATGTTTATCTCTTTTGACCATCAGTAACTTTTGAAGCTCACGTCATATCGATGAAGACCTTCAGCACGTTTACTTATAACCTTCAAATAAAGGTGAGTGTGCGAAAATCCAGCAAGATGGGGATTTTTCCGAAAAGACCATCTTTTTTTTTCAAAGGTTACTGAGCTATAAATGTAATCTCACTTTTTCATGTCAACATTGATCGTCATCTCGTCGAAGTAAGGGAGATAGGGGTAATATGGACACACTAAGCGCAGATTAATCCCACCAATTAATTTTTAAAAATTTTTGTTATTTAGTTATTGGAGTATCTAAGGAAAACCCTCAACTTCCCTCTTCCAGTTTTTCAGACATTTTGATTGATAATGCTCTACACAATTCACAGTTTTCTAGACCCTTCCAAAATCACTCATTCAAAGTGTGTCGGGGTAAAATGGACACCAGTGCAAACTTATTTAAAATAAAGAATAAAATTTAAAAATAATTAGTATTCTTCAACTGAGATTTAATAATTAATTGTTAACACACAATTCGCATGTAAAAAATAATTTGTCCTCCCCTGACACACATTCTTCATGAGCCCACTCTTCACACTGGGTGCACTGGATCCACTGTTCTCCAAGCTGTGAGGCAGAAAAAAGCTGACAGCAATACAAATATAATGCATCTACTTGGGTTGTTTTTTTTTGTTTTTTTTTTTTTTTTTGGTAGATGAGCTGGAATTTTTGGTTAGGCATCTTTAAACTAAAACATGCAGAAAAATATTGTAAGCTGGCTGTCCATTTTACCCCAAGTGAGGTAAATTGAAAAAAACGCAAATAAAATTGTTTATTTCAACGAAAAAGTGACAATTCACAACTTTTAATTAAATCAACACTACCCGCTTTTTATTGTAATAATCAATTTATAAAAATAAATATTACTTACTCGATTTATTCTCATCAGAAAATGTGCAAAAGTTACATTAAACACTTCTGAAAACATTATCGCGTCATAATTAGAAACTCAAACCAAAGAATCAAACCAAATTCAGAAAATAAGCTCCTAGAGTATAAATATAGGTAAATAGGTATACTTTGTAATTAATTCTGTGGTATTTCTTCGCGTTAATGCTACAGAAAGTGGACCGAAAAGTTGATATACTTACAGATTTGAAATTAATATAGGTAAGTAATAATACGCGGTATTCTCATCGATTAATGAGCGCGTAATAAAGGCATATTCAAAAGAATAATCACTTCAAATTCGAACTCTATCCAACAGACATTGTAATTCGATAAAAGTGAAAAGAATGAAAAAGAAAACGTGTAGAAAAATTTGAAGTCGATGCCATACAAAACTGTCAACTGAGTAAGTATATGTATATAGAGGAAAAGTTTTCCTCAGCGTTCCAAGAAGCACACTCGAGTATGTCCAACTTTTGCGTGTATTTTTCATAAAATTTGGTCGAAATTAAATTGTGAAGTTAAAAAAAAAAGTTAAAAAAAAACTCGGCGTGTGCTTTCGAATTCGTTCGACGGAACGTATTTTTTCGACGAAAAACTTACTCCATCAAGACTCTCGTCTCAACTTTTGCGGAACATATTTTTCGAGTAGAATATACTTAGTAGAGACAGTTTTGAAGTTATATCGATTCGTGTAGCAATTACATAGCTTTGACGCGCTTATTGTTGCTGAAAGTTATAGTTATTTTTACCCGGAAGTTTCGTTGACTCCGAAAAATCGGGTTATATGCACAAATGAAAACTGTCTTGTTATAAGTCTGCGACCGAGTTTGCAAGTCTGTGGCTATATACCTACCTATAACAGTAAAATATGGAAATTTTCATTGCCGCCAATAAAACGTAGTTTGCTGTAGTTGCTTTCCCGTCGACAATTCTGCCTGCCATCAGAGATTGTAATGATACGTTAATTTTTCGGTTTACAAATTTTTTCGAATTTTCACTTCGATGCTGGTGAGCCAAATACACCAATTTGGAGCCTCACATCTTCTTTGAACATTGCTCCTAATTGTACCTTATTTGTAAAATAGTCGAAGTTTTGATAGAATTATATTATGCGTGGGAATTACCTTATGTTGATAAATGTGTCAATGATGTTGCGAAATCCTTCGTTAGGGAGGGGTGAATCGACAATTCCAAATTGAAATTTTTGGAATTTCTTACAGCTAAAAAAAAAGAAAAAAAAAGTCACAAACTGGCATAATTTTCCAACTATAGTACCTTTGGCATAGATACAATTTCAGATTTTTCCTTTTCCTAAATTTCTAACTGCTCCAAAATATTGAAGTTAGGTACCCAGGGGCCCAGAAAGGGGGGTGTAGGGGGTTGTGATACCCCCATCACTAATTTTGTTGAAAATTTGTTGTAAAATTTGACCGATGTTGTAAAAATTGACTATTGTTGTAAAAAATATTAAATTAAAAGTAAAAGGATATAAAACTTTGTTTGAGAAAAATAATTACGTGTGAGAATGTAGAATACTGATGTTCACTGAACCCTGGCCCTAAAAACATATTATCTATGATGACAAAATCCAACAAATCAAAATCCACCGCACATTTTTACATTATCTAGACATAAGAAATTTTTTAATCTCTGCTCACTAAATTCTCTCATCATTGCTGCTTTAATGAAGAAGAAATGTAGGTAGCTTCAAAACTTCCATATCTACATTCAATATGCATTTCCTCCTCCTCTACTTCTTCATCTTCATCATCCACACATGTATCATTGAAATAACAATTTTACTTGAAGTACCAGTAAATGTATTATGATGATATTAATAATTCACCTTCTTCTATCCCAAATAATATTACCTCTTGTTTTCATTTCTTCCTTCTATTAATGTTTCCATGGTAAAGAGGTAAAGATTGTTTTAATTTCTTCTATCAATATTAATATAATCTAATAATCTCCTTCTAGCCACCAAAAAGAAGAACTTAATAAGTAACATTTAAGTATACTAATTGATCCCTCGTTAGCGATTAATGCACTATTGTTCTTCATTTTTTCATTGGACCAATTCTTTAACCACTTGAAAGCTAAGAGGGGTAAATTTAGAATTTATTTATGTTTTTATGTAATACATCAATGGGTAGGTATGTTTTTTGGAGTGCTGATTTCAAATTTGATGTTTGTTCTTCTATTTGACCCATTGTTTGACCCCCAGGGGCCAATTTTGAGTTTATAAACTTTATTATGTGATACATCATTATGTATTTTTTGGAGGTTACTGATTTCAAATTTTACATTCATTTTTTCATTCAAATTATTCTTCAACCTAAAGGGGCTGTAAAATTGGAAAAATTTTTAATTCACATTTGATTTTATTATAGGTATTATAATAGTTTCTTAGGGTGCTCATTTCAAATTTGATGTTGTGGCTTCAAAATAGGCTAAAGATTGATTTCTCGTATTTTATTATGTGATACATAAACCAGTATTTTTTTTAGGGTACTACTTTAAAATTTGACTCTTTTTGTTTACATTTGAAAATGAAAGATAATAGGTAATTGAAGCAAAAATTTTCTTCATCACTCAAATAGCCTGTTAGCAGGACAGGTTTTGTAGCTTGTTTACATAATTATATGTGGCAATGTCTTTTAAATCTTTTTAAAACTACTAATATAAACTGTTTCTTATTCTCAAATATCAGTTTTCAGGATATAAAAAAATTCAGGGGAAGGCGGAATGTGAAAAGAAAAGAAAAAAGAGAGCATCAGTTAGCTGAATTACGTTTAATGTGATAACATTTTCATTTGTTTCTATTATCAAATTTTGATAACTAAAAAAATTAATTGATATATCTATTTCCTTTTCTGTCCGATCAATTTTGGTAACACTATCGATATGTTTGAGATTAAAATACAAAACACAGGAAAAATATTTCAATATGTTATCAATAATTTTGGAAAAAATATTGCAAAGAAGGAAGGAAAAATGACAATTGAATGTAAAACACAACCCGGGTACCAAAAATAAAAATGTTATCACATTAAAAAATGGTTAATGATAAAAATTTATCACAGGCTAAATTATATTTATAAACCAATTAATTATAGAATTATCTATAATTGCAACTTTTTTGACTGTACAACGAGTAATTATTTATAAAGAAGTTACCTTAGGTATATGTGTTTGGGTCTTTCTCTGTGTACATGGGTATAAATTCATCCAGGTTTTCCTTATTTGAATATAACACAATAAACTTTTTTTTTGTTTGTTTGAAAATTTGGCACTCTGTTACAAATTTTTCAATATTTGACAAAAATATCATAAATTTTGAAAAATATGTTGTAAAAATTAAGCCATTACACCCCCCAAGTGATACTGCTTCGCTGGGCGCCTGTAGGTACCTAAAAAAAGGTCATCAAATTTCACGAATTTCGAACTATACATGCAACTAATTAATTTTTCTAACTTTAAAAATATTTTTGTGGGAGTCCCCCTATCACTTCTTAGCTACATCCCTGGTAAATGTATAGGCCTACTTGAGCGGATATTCGCCAGCGTATGACCAACCCAAAGCGAATATTAGTCCTTAAAAAAGGACAAAATGACGTCCATTTAAGGATAATATATATCTAGGCTTACGATAATTATGAAATTCCTATTAGGAACAGGGGTGCAGGATGGGTAGGTATACCAAAAAAAATGAGTGTGTGACGGTACACATGGTTGAAGTGAAACTTCTATCTGATGTCAGCATATAATAAATTGTTCATGTCAAGTGAAATTATTTTTTCACTGATGGGTAAATTAAAACACTTCACAGTTGATTCACGCAACCTTCATAGTTCATTCTCTAACGTTTTCTCCGTCAGCTTATCAGTAAATAAGTTTCGTTCAATGAATCTATTGGAGTTGAACGGGCCAACCTCTCACAATCATGGTGATGCGTTTCATGACCGTTTTTTAGTTTACTACCGTACCTATGCAAGAAAATTTCACTTCAAAAGTTATTGCCAAAAATTCTGTAAGCAGGTATTTTTTATGAAAATCTGCTTATTAAAATTGATTTTTAGTAACGACCTAAAGAAGCACATTGGTATGTTTAGTCACAGTCTTTGAAATAGACGTTGATTTTGTATTTTTTTAACATTCTTTCAAAATTCAAATTTCTGGTTCCTGCTGTGAAGCTATGAGAAAAGAAATTCACATGACCTGTTGACTTCCAATGTAATATTAATTTTTGATTTAGAAACAAAGAATTTTCAAGAATAATCATGAACCATTTTTTTACCTTTTGTTTTTATGAATTGGACCTTTAGAATACCGATTGAAAAATAATTGTATTATATTTATTATTATTATTATTATTATTAATTATTATTATTAATTATTATTATTATTATTATTATTATTATTATTATTATTATTATTATTATTATTATGGTAAGCCTAATAATATCTAGAGTCTAGAGGATATAGATAGTCACGAATGCATTCTGGAGAAATTTCAGCAATGTTCGTTCCGAGACTATTCAAAGAGTCTGAACGGAGAAGTGCGTATATTGTCAAAAATATATGGCTACTATCTGAAAAATGAAGAAATAACTGATAAAAATTAGATGATTGTTAGTCAATTTTTAGAACACACCTCAAAGAACTACAAATAGACAGTTTGGAGAATTAGAGAGATTTTCTCAAAAAATTGGTGAAATTTGGAGAATGAGAAAAACTGAGTAACACGCAAATCAGAAAAAAAAAACTGAGTTTGGTGTCATGAAATATTTCCATTTAATAAAACTTTTCGTTTTTTCCATTTATGTCATAAATTTATCTAAAGAAGTTGAGATTCACCAACGAGGATTTGTATACAAGTAACTTACTATTTATTTTACCACTGTATTCATTAATGAATTAAATTCAACATTTAAACTAACACTTTCAATTTTCAATACATATAGCCATGCTCTAACCTAAAACTGTTGGTAAAAAAATTTCGGTTTTTTTAAACTGGAATAGTATTTAAACAAAATTCTTGGGAAATCAACAATTCTTATGCCAAGATATCGAGTCTTCGAGTGTGTTACTAGCTGAGCAGCCAGATGTTTGAGCGTTGGATATAAAATGTATAAAATAAAATAGTAAGTTATCGATACGAGAATTTCGTTTCATTTACTATCCTGACTTTTAAAATTTCTTATTGAAAATAACTATCGACTATGCGAACAATATCCCAAAGACTTTTTATATTTTCACCTGGCCGACGAAACAATTAAACCAGTGGTCCAATTGCCGGCACGGTAAAAAATCCAAAATTAGAGAATGAGAGAAACATTTGACAAATAAATGTAGACATGGGCAATAGTAAAATTAAACAAATGAAATATTTCCTCGAAATAAATCCGGAAGTCAGCGTTATTAAATTCAAATGAAAATTCTCGGACGTAAAAAACAACATTTTATGCACGGAGACGAGAGAGAAAATACAGAATAATATCAAATGTTTAGCAGGTAAAAACATGTTTTTGAAAAAGAAGCAAAACTCTACAGTCTCTTCAATGTGCACTCGTAATCAGATGTAATGGTTAATTTCCCCCAAATTTGGTCGTTAATTATTCTAATTGCTGTTAAATACATCAGCTGCTAGGTTGCTACATCGATCATTAATTTTCAAATGCTCAGTTTTATAATCTCAATTTTTCGTTTTGTTTTTTTTACAGAAGGCAGCGCCAATAATTTTTTTTTTGACGCTTCAGTCACACGTTTAATTTACAGAAAAAAAAAAAAAATCTGTTTTTCCTTCTTGTTTCAAAATAAACGTGTTACTTAATAGTGGTTGAGGGTGAAGGAAGAATAAATAAATGAAAAAATACGCGCGTAATTTTGCGCAAAAAAGGGGTAAGCCGATATTTTTCTTTCATTTTAGAGGGTAGTAAAATTTTCTTCACGTCGGTATCGTTTGAGAAAAAATAAAGTAAAAATTTCGCTTAACGTGGTTAGAATGACATTTTAAAGTTCCGCAACAACATTTAGTCATTTTACGGCCGCAGGAAGATCGTTACACTGCGTTAAGTTTAACGGCCTTTGTCGTATATTTTGTAATTTTTTTTTCACCCTTTTGCTCGTAACATTAAATTTATTTTTACTTCAGAATTCATTATACGGTACTTTCTTTTAGCCATTTTTTTTTTCGAGCAGTAGAAGCAACGAATATGATATAGTGTGGGGCATCGTTAGTAAATTTCCAATTTTATCGATGCCTCACCTACCTATACGTAATATAATAAATATATGGGTATATAACAAATGTTTTTTTTCGATAAACATAATTATACACGCAGACATGGTGTGAATTATCTGTTTGGCATATTGATGCGGAGAAACATAAAGTAAATATTTATAGATACAATTGTGTAATCTATTGTTGGGGTTACACTGATTGTTTGAGCACTTGCTGACTGCACTGGCATGCTGTACCGCCGGTACTTCTTTGTATATATTATTATAACATTATTATTCTTTCTTGTACTCGTAGAGTTAACAGTTGTTTTGTTAGTCTCTATAATAAAGTACTTACTTGGTGCGGTACTGGAGTGGTTGTTATTGTTTTATTATATTTTACTTTAAAACTAAAATATCTAACATGGACATAAAGCCTCCAATGTCCAATATCTGTCAAAGTTGAATTTTATGTAGGTTTTTAAAGCAGAGCCTACTAACATTATTCTTCCTTTGGACGTGGAAAAAAAAGAGAGAATACTCGAGTAATCATCTCGATGAGTGGATTACGCCATTCTACTAGCCGCTTAATTAACCATTGGATCACAAATTTCCCTCCCAAGAAACACAATTTCTTTTTTCAAAATCTCATCTAAATTCTCATCTAAAATCTCATCTAAAATCTCATCTAAAATCTCATCTAAAATCTCATTCTATCGTAATTCAAATTCTTTATGGTAACATGTTCATTGTTTAGTTACTTATGGTAGACTACTGGTCGATGTGTAGGAAAAGTCCGAGATTTGGTGAGACAGAAAATGGATAATAATCTTTTTCGATTATAGAATACTAGCTATCTGCTCCGAGAGGTGTCAGTCTCACTTGGTTCACTCGCTAAGAGTAACCAGCTCCTTTACTTACAGAGTGCCTATATTGAAATACATCTATTCCCTCTTTCACTCTCTCTCCCATAGTGTCTTTCCTTCTCCCTCACTCTGTCCTCGTTCCTACCGCTCTCATTCTTTCTTTCTCCGTCTCAAATCATCTACCAAACTATATCTTTCTCTCTCACGCTCTCCCTTTCTGTTGCTCATCGTCTCTCTCTTTCAGAAGTTCGCTGTCTGCCTCTCTTCCTCTTTCTCTCAGCCTCACTAAAATGAAAACATAATAAATTATAATGATGTCTTGACGTACGGAGTTGTCATAATTCTCTAGAATTGCTAAATCAATTTTCCACCATTGAAAAAAAAAAAAAACAATGAATTATTGTTACGAATTCGAGACTTTGATACGAGAAGTTATTATATTTTCAATTTTTTGTTTTTCCACTAAAATTACGCAACAAAATATATTAAACTCCTAAGACCGCAGGACCGTCTTTCTGTCGAGAAATTTAATTTTCAAAGACGTGTTTTGAGAAAAATTGCTTACACGATGACATTCCTTTCTCTTTCTAGATCAAGTTTCGTAGTAGAAAATATAAATTAAAAAAAAAAAAAAAATCAAAGAAATATATGACCTGAGAAACGTACATAATATGTACATGTGTGCATGCGTATATTTATTGCTTTTTCTCTTCTTTCTCTTTTTACCACTATTCAGGGTGCTCCGTACCTGAGCCAAAAAATAATAAGACGAATACGATAAATTGATTTCACTCTGCAATGCAGATAAACTTATATTCCTCATTTTAAAAAGGGAAAATAATGGTAGGTATGTTTCGTTTCAACGTGACAGATGTTTCAACCTATTCTATATATTTACGAGCATTCACATCAATCGATTTCAACGTTTTTGAAACGATGAGTTCGAACTTCGAATTAATATTTCGATTGAACCTCATCTTTTCTTCCAGGAAAAGGTACTCAAAATTAGAATGATAACAGTTTACATTTACTTCCTTTTTTTATTTTTTTTTTTAGATCGTAGTGTTAAAATTTATAATTTTCGGGCTCCAAATACCGAATAGTGTGTTATTAACCATTTTCATTCCAGTTTACGTATCGATAATTTTCAAATTTTGAGACATTTTTTTATGATGAGGCCCCTCTTTCGGCGTACGCGCGTGCATTACACTTAGGCTCTGCAGTAAAATTGAAAGAATTCCAGTTTCACGCCGATGTTCAAATTTTTGTAAAGTACCTATAGGTAGTAGGTACTGAATACGTGTCTTTGATTAAAATAAGCACAACGTATAGAGGCCTCGATCCTGCTACGTTATTGAAAATGTTAACAGACGAATGGAATGGGTTTTCAAGTAATTTACATCGATACTATTCTCGGAATTAGTGTGTGAAATAAGCAGCTAAATATTATTTTATGTAAGTTTTGTAGTATTCGTACATTTACGGCGATTTTTGTTTCATCATTGGGTCGGGTTCTAGCGCCAGAAGATAATAGGCCATATCATACTGGCGGAGGGGGAGAAATTCTGACATATAGTATTTCTTATTTCTATTCATTGAATGGCTATCCACGTTTAATACTTGCCTCTTGAAAAACCATATCTCATCATCATAGGACGAAATTATCTCGTGGACTTCCTTTTGATATATTTTTCCACTTATTGGATTTTCAATTAGATTTCATTCATCGTAGTTGTGTAACCTATATTCTTAAGTAGTACACCAATATTCCAGTACTGCGAGGCCGTGGGTAAGGAATCCGGTCCAAGTAGTCATCACTATCGGCCTTTTGGGGATATGAGCGGAAAGGCATTTTAAACAAAGTGATGTTGTACAAATACTTTTTTTTATTTATTTGAAAACTCACATATATGGACATTTGGACGCGTCCCCTATAAAGTGGGTTCCCCAAGAGAATCCCTCATTTTCCCCTCTCTCTCGATGGTACGGCCGTATTGTTTCTTTGTTATTTGAATACTATGTACGTGTTACAATAAGTGGGTTATTATTTGTGGTGGATTCAGAACGTCATTTTTGCGAAGGGGAAATGACAAAATTTTTTGTGGAATATTTTTTTTTTTTTTAGCTCATTAACTAACTTTTACAGTTTTTATCCGAATCCTTAAATCATATTTTTCTTTTTTTTCTCTATTTTTTTTTCTCTATTTTTTTTTCTTTTTTTGGTATTGGACATCCGGGCGAAAACTAGTAGAATGTTACAATCAATTATAATAAATATTTGTTCAGAATTAATCATTTTATAGCCAGACTAAAAACGAAAAGAAATATCTTTGCCAGAAGTACCATCCGGTCAATCCACACCAAAACTGATAGTATGCTGGGCAGGGTATTTGATATTAAAAAACAAACTTGTGTTTTTTGATCTGTAAAAAAAAGGGAAAAAATAAAAATATTTTTTTGGTTAAACTTTTGAAATTTTTTTATAATTTATCCATAAATTTATTGTTTTTACATGTTAATGCTCATTGTTGATTGTAGAAATGTAGTCGTTGGTGGTTTATAATATAATAAATAAAATAGAAATCACAAATACCAAACCAGATCATAATGATGTATTGAGAAATACATAATGAAGAGTTTTTACTCTATAATAGCGTTTATAAGGAGAACACATAATAAGAAGTGAATTCACAACAAGAACCAGTTCAATGGTATACGTCGTCGTAGAAGAATAATGGCAGTGTAGCTAATTGATATTTTCAGAAAATCGATATTCCCAACATTTGGCATTTTGAAGGAAAAATTTCCGAATTTCCACTCTGAACCCAGCACTGGTTATTACGCTTTTTGACGTATCTTGGTAAATGCTGACTGGTCATGGGGTTTTAACTAAATAGGAGGATTTTGTAACAATGGTAACTTACAGTAGTTCAAAAATCTGTGCTACCAATTCTGCTTTTGGGATCTACAATTTTCTAACTTGGCATAGTAAACAAACCAGCATCTAAAATTGCCGCGTAGTATCAGTCAAGTCAATTTAGATACTTAGAACAGGAGACGTTGTTCGCAGGTAACTTTATGGCTCCGGGTTGGTTGTGCGCATGTGCCTGAACTTATCTTCTTTCCATAATATTGGTTAGTTTATTTTTTGACAGTTTGATGATCAATCTAAGGAAATTTGTCATTGAATTCTCTTCGATATGTTTGCGTTTATTGGCATTAATTCCTCGACAAGTCAAAGGGGATTTGTCGACGAATTAAGGCCGTTAAATACACCCAAATCCCCTTTGATTTGTGTATGTTTATAGATATTAATTCGTTGACAAATCGAATAGAATTCATCGTTGAATTCTATTCGATTTGTTTTCAACGACTGATTCATTCACGAATATAATTATCACGGTGGGATTTAAATTTCATGTTTTATAACAAACTATATGGAAAGAAGACAAGTTCAGGCGCATGCGCACAACCAACGAGGAGCAATAAAGTTACCTGCGAACAACGTCTCCTCTTAGAACCACTATGCAGATCAATCACTGTTTCTCGAGAGTAGTTCATGGGGTTGTATGTGTGAAAAATCTCACTTTACCCACGTAAAACTCACTTGTGAAGGATGCTGGTGTTGCAGTTGCATGACAATGTACTGTCTCCCTCTTGCATACCGCATTCCTCCATAATGTCAACAGAAATGAGAATAACTGGCAGGGAGAACCTAAGAGAACTTGAGCTATGGTCAATATTCATCCGAATATAATTTTTGAACCCTGGTGAAACCGAGGTACCTAAGGCTGTTTCTGTTTAACAATAAAATAAATTGAAACTAACAAAAAAATACCAGGAGGAAAATTGACATTAGGTTGCATTTCTGACAAAGTAAACAAAAAAAAAGGTAAGTGTTACGCTTTTAGCCACGTTATTCATTTTATCTCTAGGAGACTGGACTCAAAGAAGGTGCTCTGTCTATGCAGACGATGGACATGTGGGATACGTTTTCAACTTTGAAAATATATGTAAAATCAGAAACGCATCCCACACATTTTTGTCTGTAAAATCGAATACAGGGTTGAATTTCCTATAGGATGACACCTGTAGATGGCATTCTTGTCGCTTTTATTGGACATTATCTGTGACTGAATGTGGAATGTTTATTTACAAAGTTCACCCATTGCCCCATTGTTTTACCTTGTTTCATACTAAAGCCCAATATTATGTACAAGATGATTGATCTTTTTTTTGAGTTTGAATAAATATTTTTCTTTTTTCTCCATAACACTTTGTGAAAAACCTCATTTATCTTCTAGTTAAATTTTTTTTTTTTTCATCAAAAACTAGCAATTTTGGATTCAGTATCAGAACTCAATGAAAATAGAGATAATGATTTGGACAGCAGAATGTTCTAGTTCAAACATTACTCATCAAAATTAATTCCTTAAATTAACCATAAAATTTTTTGATTCTTGAGAATAATTTTTTCTAAAACCATCAAAAAAGCCCAGCTTCCAGGGAAAAATTAGAAGGACGTGTCCTACACGTCCATAGTCTATGTATACAGGGCAACAAGTTAGAACCCAGTCTTTATGAAGTGAAACCATATGACGTGTACCACACATCCATAGTCTGTAGGGACAGGGCATAGGAACAAAGAGCAGTCTCGAAAGTGTTACAAAATAAGTAAACTTAGTTTTCGTTTACTTTTCTTTATTTCTTGAGTCACAATAATTACGTTATAAGTTATAACTAAGCACTTATAAACTCTTGTAATGATAACAACATTTTCTGCTTGCGTTTTACCTCTGTTAGGGTGAACTCTTCACTTACTTGTGCCACAGGTACTTTAGACTGATCGAATGAAATCAGCTAACTACTGGTCTTCAGTTCTATAGAATGGCAAGTGAAGTCCTGGCCTGAATCAAATTTCCAGGTCCCTTCGTTTTGTTGATAAAAATGTTTACTTAATCAAAATGTACTTGTATTTTCCTTTATTGTGCTGACAAATATGCTGAGTTTGATGTTTGTCTGCATATTCGTTAGTTATCAATAAGTGGTACATATTTGGAGGTAACGGCGAATATTTCACAAGAAACATTCGCCAAATATTTAGGTTGGCGAATGTTTTCGTCTACCTAAATATGATGGAACAGTAAGCTGCTGAATTTTCTTAAAAATAATTTTCAAACCTCATTCTAATTCAAGTGGTGTAGTTTTATTTTTTCAATGCAGCGTCTTTTTCTGCTCTAGAATGCCACGACTGAGTCTTCATTTGGGAGATTTTCACATAAGAATACATTACGAAAAAAAAAACCAAAAAAAGAAAAACCATAAAACCTATCGGCACGTTTCTTAAGATGCAGTTTTTCTATAATTTTCTCGAACAAATACCATTGTCTTAACCTAAATAAAACAAAACCAAACACTTTAGCCCTTGGTAACGATGAAGGTTAAAACCATCCGTAAATGAAGACAAATAATCGAAAGTTATGGATTATTATCGTAGCTATACGAGTTGCCAGCCTATAAGTGTAATAATATGGTGAGTATAAAAGGGGTAGGTACACAATTTCAAAATACATTCGACGATTTAGGCACATGCTTAGCTCGAGAAAACTGTAGGCTTGTAACGACGGAACTGCGGATAGAGTTTAAAACCCAACGCCATGGTAGACTACTTTTGAAAATTACATTTAGTTTTGAGAGTAATGATTGCGGCGACGATTTACTGGAAATGATTTTTGCGCGTGTACTCCTTTCGTCTGCTAACCGCGTCAACCGTTTCTCTACTTTCCCATTCTTATTTTTTTTTCTTCTTTTTTTTTTTTTTTTTTTTTCTAGCCTTCTTTCACCATTCGCTCGTAGGCAATCATCACGTTCATAAACCATGTCGTTGGTAATCCTGCAAAACGGTTTAGGTGACGAACAAAGTAGTTGTACAAAGGTTTCCTTTTTCCTTTTTTTTTTATTTTTTATTTTTTATTTTTTTTGTCGATAGTACCATCGTCTTAATCGTGAGGTGAGGTTGGTATAGGCCTCCGGCGGGTAGGTTCGCGTATATACCGTCGTTGTATTATTGTTTCAAAATTTACGAATGAAGTGCAGAAAAGTGCAACCAACGAACGTACCCACCGCACGACAATTGGACGAGGTGGCGAGAAAATTATAGTACACGGTTGGCGGAGGGAGGGAGGCCATAGGGAAGCTGGTCGGAGGGATTGAAACGGGAAATTTCTAGCTTCGAGAACTTTCGTGTGGAACAGATGCCGCGTACATATATCCAACAAATCTACTTTTACAGGCACATTTCGCAGCCTGAGGAGACATTACCATAATTAATAGCGTTTAAAACGAAGCATCTGGGGTAATGATTGTCTGATGGGGCGGCAGACGTTTACGAAGTAAGCCGCAGGAAAAGGTCGCAAGCGACTGCGAAAGCAACCTAAAATGTTGCTGGTAGAGTGTGGGAGCTAGAGGAGGGGCACATTGGGGGTTACACAGGATACGGAGGAATTTGTTCGGCAGCCAATTTCGACAACGAGAATTCGAAATCGCATTTTAAACATTGCGGACACGTTCTACTTTACACTTTTCGTTTTTACGCGGCCACGTATAATTATTTTTACGATTTCAAAAAACCATTTGTTACCGTCTAGACGTTTTTGGATTTCAGTCGTGCAGAGTTGAGAAAGTGAAAAGTGGAGAAAGCTCGAAAAGAAATTGGAATGGCGAATAAAGGAGGAGGGGATGAAAAAAAAAAAAAAAAAAAAAAAAGCGTGATTGGTAATGTAGGTAGGTTTACTTGGGTAAACGCAGAAGGAGCAGGGGTTGGGAGATAAAGCAAAGGTATTCGAAGGTTTGCAAAGTGTGTTGATGCTGTTAGAAGTATTTCACGAGACAAATTACTCGTTTATCAGTTTCTCGAGTTTTCTATTTTTTTGGTCTTTTCCTCGTAGGTAGGCTACTCTCGTATATCGTGGGTTTTTTTTTTCTCGTTTTTTTCGTTTTTTGTTGCCTCGCAGATTTTACTCTCACCTTGCTAGAAACTTTCTGAGGTACTGTTCGAGCGTGTAAAACGTGCGTTAATGTTATTTATTAGGAAGAAGAGTGGAGAGAACAGAAACAAACAAACAAACAAACAAAAAAAAAAAAAAACAAAAGAATATGAAAAGAATTCGAAAGATTGAAAGGCAATTTGAATGGGAATTTTTGTTTTCCCCACGAAGAATTATCGCTTGTTTTTTCCCCTTTTAGAATATTAGTTTCATTGCACAGAAATAATTTGAAATAAGTTTCACGCAACTGACAGGTAAATTTGAAATTAAAGTACTCTGCTGACCTGTTAGAGCCGCGTGCGAAAAAAATTTTAAACAGGGAGTCTACGATAATTTTTTTTTTTTAGCTCGTTTTTGAAATTTACAATTGTTTTTTTAAATATTTTGTTTTTACTTAAGAGAGAACATTTGTACATAATGGCTTAATGAAGCAGTTCAGCTAAGCAGGGTGGAATTCTCGATTTAAGCAACGTTTTACAGCGAAAATACCAACGTTTGCAAAACGTATAATTATTAACTAGAAAAAAAAAAGAAGAAAATAGTTAGCAATTTCACGACTCCCAAACCTACTCCAACCATTCGAAGAGCTCCTATTTGCACAGATTAGAAGAAAAAGTTATTCTATCAGAATTAAAATAAAATATTAATTATAATAGGTTGGTAAGCTACTAGTGATGTGAATCATTTAAAAAAGTGGTTTTCAATTTATTTTCAATTTTTTTTCTGTTAATCGATTTTTTTTTTTTATTTTCCCAATAAAAAACTTCTTTGTATATTCCCATTATTTGAGAATTTTACCATTTCTATGGACAGAAAAAATAAATGCAGATTGTTATGGTGCAAAATTAAGCAAACTTCACCTTTAATGGTATTATTTTCTAATTTTTCATGTGATTCAAATACAAAATTCATGGGATGATCATTGATTTTAAAATTTAAAATTCAGCGAGTACCTAGTTGATTATTCAATCGGCATTCCTACTTGGTAATCAAAATTATCAAATTGGTAATAATTATTAATTTGGTTTTTTGGGGTTGCAAGTTTACAAACCTCGCACGCGTAAATCGATTTTTTTTGACGATTTTTTGAAAATTGTAATACATAATTGACTCGATTATAGTCCAGTAATTATAGATCAAAAATAAGCGTTTATCCGGACTAATTCGTAGAGTAGGTTTTTTTTTTTTTTTTTCATGAATTCACAGATTTTTATGTCCTGATAAACATACAAAAAGTCTTCTCTTCCCGTCGCTTCTTCGCTTCAAACCATGGAAAATCTGTCCCCTCGAGCGGTTTTTCCAGTATTTTAATTGAAAAAATATTTCAGTACTAATTTGTTTGACTTACAATTTTCTACAAGAAATTTGGTTAACATTATGTAAAACTAATGGTTTTCTTAATATGGCCTTTGAAAGGAGCTGAAATACCAATAATTTTTATGGGTTTTCATGCTGTGACAGTTTTTAAGTGGGTTTTCTTTAGAAAATTTACTTATTACGCTTGGTGCGGTATTTACCAACAGAGCTGGGGGTTGGCAGGTTTGTTTTTGTTACACTGAGACAGATAGCTCAAAAGTTTATAGTGATGTTTCATAATCTTAGCCTAATACGTACTTCTTAATACTGTTTATTTTTGCAAGATTTAAATGTTCTACTATGGGTGATTATTGTAATGGAGATGCATGCCTCAATGCTCCTATTTTTGAAAAGAAATATTTGGACATAAACACATTTTTTCTGACTCTTAATTTTTAACTAATTTTACAATAAGACTAAAATACAAGAATTAAGGTAAGTACCTATTTGAAAATTTCAGGTTTGTTATAAAATATCATACTAAACAGCGAACTACATAAAAATTATGATACACTTGGGAATAGATGATATTAGAGGAACTATTTTTGATTTCCTTAAAACAGGAAAGTGTCAAAGTGTAAAGGAAAAATTAACAAAGGAATCCACAAGAATATTCATGTATTCATCTACTTTTGTCTTTTTTTTTTTTTTTTTTTATTAGGTTTATGATACTATGCACTAAAAAAACTTTCAAGTCCATTTTTAATTATAAAAAATGAAAATTGGAAATAAAAAGAGAAATGGAGCCACTGGTGGTTGGAAACAAAATCATTCCCTGACATACACCATTGGATAATATGCGTAGTTAATGGTATCACTTTAAAACTTATTTAAATGTTAAAAACTGTAGCGCAGCAAGTTTCGCTGGAAAAAATAGGTTTTCGAGAAAAAGAATTATAAATTTTGATGGTCATATTAATTGTCTGTAAGTTTAGATGCGTCAATTGTATGATTGTATGAAATTTGCTGGCTGTCGACAAAATATTAGACAATGTAAAATTTAAAAGCATTATTTCTTGAAATGAAAAATTAATTATGATGATAAAGTATAATAGATAATCATATAATTTCAAATAAAACCAAAGAAATACGATAAAGTTATGAAATAAAAAAAAAAAGATGAACATGTGGTTGATTTTTGTAAAAAGAAAAGTTCATGCAAATTAGAAAAAAAAAAGAGGAATAAAAAGCTTCACCGGAAGTACCAACCGGTTGATCCGCACCAAAATTGGTAGCATGTTATGATAAATTATAATGAGCATTTGTTTCAAATTTCGTACATATGATTCAAAAATTTCGCATTTTATGACCAATATAAAAACAAAAATAGCGATACCGGAAGTACCGTCTGTTCGATCCAAACCAAAATCAATAAGTCTGGTTCTTGGCTTAGTACAAATGTTCATACAAAATTTCGTGATTATCAAATAAAAACTGTGATCTGTACCGTGAGAACACGAAATTGACTTATATAATTATATAATATATAATATATACGTGTATACGAATTTTAGTTATTAGTGCCAAAATTTTTCTAAGTTCATGAAACGAAAAACGTACAATATTTCAGCTCTTCATCTGACAGTAGTTGTTGATGAAGATGTCGACCTTCTTGTGTTACTTTATGCCTTATCACCAGAAGATAGCAACATTTTTTTTTTCTTTTAATTTCGCGGAAGGTAATGGTGATGTAAAAGTATATTTATCGGTACAGTTGCAGGGCACCATAGTGAATATAGAAGTAAAAATATGGTTTTTTCATGCATTTAATGGCTGTGACTTCATCTTGGCAGTGTATAGCAAAGGAAAACTGAAATGTTTAAAAAATTTGGCTAGTCTTGATAAGAATAAATTTATTTTAGACCATCGATTAAACTCTCAATGATGTTGATGCTAGTAAGGAATGTATTTATTTTCAAAGCTGGGTACTAGCTGTTTAAACCAATGTATTGTGAAAGAGACCAGCATGTAACTTCGAATAAACTTAGATACTGCCACTTTACAGAATCAACATCGAAAAATAAATGATCCACCAACGGCAGAGGCTGCTTGACAGCATGCTTAGTGTATACATCATTTAGTGCAAGTGTAGTTAAATGATCCAAAAGTGCCACAGGAATGGGAATGGAAAGTCGAAAACAAACAATTAGTCCAATGACAACCATACAAATGCCTGCACCTGAGAGTCGCTTCAAAACTGTAGGTTATATAATTGTTAAAAAGACTGTGGCCGGGTTTTGGCGGTTGTAAATTATTTTTGATTTGTTTTCTTATTTCACCAAAGTTCTCAACGATATATTTATTTATTTTTTGTATTTATTAAAGGAAAAGTTATAGGTAGATACTTCCGATTACTGGATGAGAGGCTTTTTTTTGTCTAGGCTACCGTTTGGAAGTCTTATTGATGTTTCGCAGGGAATTATTCAATATTTAAGTTGGCTAATGAGCTTCCAATATAACTTTTTTAATGACACTTGGGTGTGTCCATTGACTTACTCCTGAAATTAACTGCGATAATGGTAAGAAATGTGGTGATTAAAGTTAAAATAGAAACTGTTTGATAAGAAAGAACCAAGTTAGTACGAAACGTGACTTTACTAAAAAGATCCCCTCGAATACACTTAATAATTTCAAAAAAAGCTTATTTTCTGTATTGTGTATCTAAACTGAAGCTGCTCATAAACACAGCATCGTTTTGGTAAAACCATCATTTGAAATTACCTACAGATCATCGCACTTAATAACGATAGGTACCTATCATTTTGATCTTCAAAGCGAAATATACGAAATATGCATGTCATGACGTCAACGATCGAGTGCTCCAGCATGTGTCAGTCATTAGACTCCACTACATTTGACTGGTGAAGGAAGAAAACAACAACAAAAAAACAACTCACTCCGATAAGGTAGCGCTAGCGGTAACAGCATAAATATCACCAGGTACTGACTCCGGTCGAATAAATTACCCAGGACTTTTCTCTGCTCAAATATCGAGAATCCCCTCAGGAGAGTTTCTCGAAAACTCGAAGCATTTTCTTTTCGTGTCCCACGTCGCCCATAACGCGATAAGAAACGATGGAGAAAACGAGAGAAATTTTGCGCACAAAGTTCGGCGAAAATACAGGTAATTTGCGATGACTGAAATATTTCTTCAACGATTCCAGCGAAAGTTTTGAATAATTGTGGCCGCGAGAATATGCTCAAAGTTACAAATGATTTGGCATCCTACGTTCATGGTTTTAAGGGACGGGAACATCACAGAGTGGCGAGGGGAGTGAAAATTTACGCAGAAACGCAAGCGCGTGTGGTTAAATTTGCTGCCATAAATTTTGTTTTAAGGTTCTACCATGTGTCCTATTCAGGGCAGAGTTCTCGTTGTTTTCACGTAAACAAGCACAAACGAAACCATTAACCTTCTTACGAACTGAATTGAAAAAACTGCGAAATTGTGTGGTGGTAAGTACCAACAAAAAAAAGTTTTTTGACTCAAAATTTTTATGAGTTGAAATTACGTTCGTGATGGAAACTGAGAATAAAATTATTTTTGGTTAATAGTGACAGCTTCTGTTGCATAGATATTGATATTTTACAACGCATACCTTTTGGTTATAATTATTTTAATCTGTTAATTGTTTTCTTCTAATATTAGGTTTCTCCATTACTCAATTTTGAATATGATCTCACGTAAATTCGTCATCACTTTTTTCGGTCAATAGTGTGTATTTGAATACTGAAGGAATTACTATGGTTATGCACAATAAACAGGAAATATATATACGTGGAAATTCTAGGAAAGAACTATGCCATAGACACTCCATCTACAGTAGGTATCTATTCTCCAAATTTGATTCTAACGTAATTACTTGCTCTAAAAGGTCACGTAAAAATAAAATAAATAAAACAATTAGTCAATGATTACCAATACGCTGTCCAATATAAGATGATCCCTGGCTTCAACGCAATGCTGTCATAAATACAGTTAGAATACTACTTTATACAGCAAGATGCATAGCATCTATATTATAAATGAGTAGAGCCGTTTTTTGTGGCCGTTTCACGGAATAACTAGCCGATCAATTTTTTCCATACTTTGGACGATGGTGTGTTCTAAGCACTGTCTGGTATAAAAAAAAATTGAAAACTTTCCTTTTCGAGGTAAAATTTGACTTTAAAGTTTTGCTGACGTCAAGCAACTTGATGGACGCTGGCGGTGGGGTATATGGTTGCGCGGCAGAAGGGTACATGTTTGCATAATGGGACAACCTTCAGTTGTTGTATTTAGTCGCCCATGTCCCTCAAGGTAGAGACAAATAAGCTTTAACATTATCAAGTCAACATATAAAGGCCGTACTTTAAATTAAAAAGCTATTCATTATAAATCTTTCTCACATTCGAAAGAGTTGAAGTTTCATTTCAAAATCTATATTCTGAGAGCTGTAATCCAGTTCAAAAGTTACAGTTTGGAATCTGCTCTTTTAAAAGAAGTTCTCAGTTCAACATTATGGTTTTGGTTTAGTGTCAATTTTAAGATGGGAGATCATGGACAACTGGGAGCTTTAATAAGTTGCAAATTTTTCAACAAAATTTTCAGTTCTGAACCTGCTTTGTTTAAAAGTTAGTTTTCAGTTATACTTAAGGGATTTACTTCAGTATCAATTCATCAGTAGGAAAGCTTTAAAAACAGAGAACTTTAATGAGTTAAAAAGTTATCAAAAAAGGTTTTAGTTCTAAACCTGTTTTGTTGAAAGTTATTTCTCAATTCTGTCTAAAGGAATTATTTCAGTGTCAATTCTTCAATGGGAAAGCTTGAAAAACTGAGAGCTTTAATGAGTTCAACATTTTTCAACAAAATTTTCGGCTCTTGACTGGTCAGTTTGAAAGTTAATTCTCAATTCAAAGGGATTTATTTCAGTTTTAATTTTTCAAAAGAAAAGTTGGAACAACTGAGAGCTTTCATATGTTACAAAGTTTTCAACAAAAGTTTCAGTTCTTGACCTGTTTTGTTGGCAAGTTAGTCTTCAATTCTGTCTAAAGGATTTATTTTAGTGTCAATTCTTCAATGGGTAAGCTCTAAAAACTGAGAACTTTAATAAGTTACAAAGTTTTCAAGAAAAGTTTCAGTTCTGGACCTGTTCTGTTTAAAATTAGTTCTCAATTCAGTTTAAGAGATTTATTTCAGTCGCAATTCTTCAGTGAGAAAGTTTGAAAGACTGAGAATTTTAATAAGTTACAAAGTTTTCAACAATAGTTTCAGTTCTTGACCTATTTTATCTGAAAATTAAGCCTCGATTTTGTCCAAGGGATTTATTTCAGTGTCAATTCATCAATGGGAATGCTTCATTAACTGAGAGCTTTAATAAATCTCTATTCTGAGAACTGGAATTTAGTTCAAAAGTTGCTGTTTATTGGACCTGTTCTTTTGAAAGTTAGTTTTCAGTTATTCTTTAAGGTTGTACTCCCAGTTCTGAGAATTGAAAACTTGAAAAATGGGGTTCTGAAAACAAATTAGAAACTTTGCCCTGAAAGTTTCATAAGTAAGAGGTTCTGATGAAAGTTGGCTTTCAGTATTTCTTTGGAGTTTTTGCTAAAAGTTTCAGTTGTTGGCCTGTTCTGGTGAAAATTTTTTCACTTATCTAATGAATATCTAATGAATTTTGGCTTGGACCCATCTGAGGGACGGTTTATGTTTGCTAGTTATTTATAAATGGTAACTATGTATCAATTTAAAGCAATTGTATTGGCTGGTCGGTGTCTTCTTTGATGTTTATCAGGGATCATCTTATATTGGACAAAGTATAGTATACCTTATTCGCTTTAAGAACAACATGAGGTCATTAAAAGGCAATTACACATATCAGCACATCAGGTGAGCGTAATCAATACATTATTGAATTAAAAATTTATAACTTTCTCGGATAATTCGTGAATTATTGTTTTTTCCTTTCCCCTTTGCCAACAACCTGCGTGTAATTTTATGTTATTCTTAAAGTGAGTGGGATATAACGGTATAACAATTCCACTTTCACATGATCTGGGGTTCACTTGATTGAAGATTTTATTATTGAAAATTATTTTTATCATCGAAAATGATTATGGAGAGGTTATTTCTGTCGATTTGACCTGCCGCATGATTGCGATTACACCAGTGTTGTATAATATGTATGTGTTTGTTTGTGGGTGTATATGAGTGTATGTATTCTATGTATGTACCATTCTTGTTAATACGACACTGGGCGTAATTTTTGTTCAATAGTCACGGCAGCAATAATTCCAACAAACCTGTATGCATTTTTCGGAATTTTTAATTAATCAGGTGCGTTGATATGATATTATGAAGACAAAAATGATTTCGAGTTAAGCTCAAATAAACGCATAGCCAAATATATCTGCAAATATGATCCTGTGATAGAAATGTTATTTATTTATTATGTATGAGATATATCGTTGTGCAAAATAAAAATATGTCTGAAAAAAATATTTAAGCTCGTTGGTTGAGTATAATTGTTAAAATTATATTCACGAATTATTTAAATAAATTTTATAACTTTGGATCCTTGTATGTTTGGCAAAAAGAAAAATTTGTAAATTAAATATTATATTTTTGTGTCTGATATATCTATCTTTATAATGCCATCTTATATTAGTCTAAACGTAAGTAGGAGTTTTTCAACCTTTCATCCAATAAATGCGACAAATATTTTTCTGAAATATATAAAATTAAATCTTACATTTTCAATGACTAAGATTATTAGTAGCAGAAATAAATTTTATATTTTGAAATCTTCCATACAAAAATCTTTCACACTTTAAAGAAATACTTCATGCAGTTTATCTGCAACGTACCTACATAATTATTTTAAGATAAAAAAGATGTCTGCAAATTTAAAAAAAAAAAAAATTACCAGTCAATTTTATTTGATTTTTGGCGAACTTCTCGACTTACCACACTTCATTTACACTCGTTAGCATAGGTTTTGTTTTGAAATGAATAATTTTTTAACGATAATTAAAAACCATCTCACCAATTCCAGAAAAAATAAAATTGAATCACCTTCGATCATTTAAAGAAAATGTCATCAAAATATTGTTGCGTAGGGTGAAAGATAATCAACACCGGCTTTTGTCCAATCACTTCATCAGATACCTTACTAATCAACAAAAATAATCAGTGTAAAAGAAATTCACCACGAGAAAAAAATAATCGGAAAATTACATTCGAAAAATTTAGACACTGTTGCCACGAAAAATCCACCAAAAAATAGTCTTAAACGAGTTCAGATTACTTACCGATCTCGAATGGGAGTTCATAAAACAAAAAGTTCTAATTTCAGTAATTTAAGGAAAATCCCAACATTCTTGTCCAGCTATTTTTGTTTTTAACAACTTCGTTTTACTCAACAATGCGAAAGTCATTTATCACGAAGATGTACGTATTCGAGAATTATCTGATATAAATATTTGCGATTCTGAAGATTCGACAACCTCGTTCTTTCTTAAAGATCTTCAATTGTCAAACTTTGTCCAACAAAATATTGTACTGGCAATTAACCAATTACAATGTTAGCCTCGTTATAAAATATTAAGCTGTTTTTTTCCCTCTTGTTTGTAGGATGGACTACTTTAAAAAAACGAAAAAGGAGAAAAAACGTTAGTAATTAGCTCCTTTTTTCTTTTCTTTTTTTTTTTTACATTTTTCTCTTTCCTGTGATTCCATTTTCGGCACATTATTATTCTGAACGAATTTTCAGTTCCACCTCACTCCCCACATAAAAGAAAAATATTCGTTTTGTCTTACGCGAACGCTCCCCAACCATTCACTTGGAAGGCAAAATGAAATTTACGAGTAAACAATATTCTTAATAAGGAAGAAATACCCTGTATCTTTTACGGGAAAAACAAATGGAAAAAAAAAAGAAGGGATAAAACATTTTTCTACCAACATTATATTTTGACTAGGGCCTAAAAATAAATTACGATGAAATAAAAACGCAAAAGGTAAATAATACTAAATTAGTTACACAGAAAAAAAATTATTCCACCCTCTTAAATAAATACTAGAGCTTACAAGAAGATGCACCCTAATTCATAATGATAGTTGGATTTCGTTTCTTTCCCCCTCTCCTTGGTCCGTCTCAAAAAAATTTTGAATGTCTTTTTGATGAACTGAGCATACCGTATACGAGTACAGAAATAAATATTAACGTTTTCAAGTTCTGTATAAATAAATTGTTAAAATGTTTACTTACGGATGGATTTTTCCCGTTTTTTATATTTTTTTAACCCAATTTTTTTTTTTTCTGTTTAGCCATGTTTCCGTCTTTACAATCGTATAAGTTTCCAGAATTAAGATAAGAAAATGAGTGGAAGTGCTGAATGAAAAAAAGTAAAAGAAAAAAAATGAACTATCTTCTGTTTACTAGAATCATCGCAGTTTGTGTGCATCTTTTTGGCTAAATATTTACATAACACTCGACTGTCATAAATACAACGAAATAGAGTATACGATGACTATATACGCGCATTTTCGTCATAAAACCGTTTCAAATGACAAAAGCTTCGGCATTTCAAGTCTGCTTCGAATGTTGAGAAACGTCATTACGAATCAAGCATTTCGATATTAAATTGTCGTTTAATGAAATAGTTGAACCTTTCTTCGAAACTCGGAATTATTTACTCCAACAGAGTAGGTACCTACGAAGAGGAAAAGAAAAGCATAAAAGCGAGAAAAAAAAGAGAGAGAAAAAAAAAGGATTTTTACAAAAATACAACAATAAATGTCCCACGTTGAAAAGATTTTCAGACGGGTGTACATTGTGGAAATATTGGACAAGCAATAAAAACCCTGTGGGTGTAAAATCTCGTACATTGAATTCACTCTAAACGTGTATCAATTTTTTTTTTCCAAGAAATTTTTACTTCGTGTTTTCTGTTCCTGTCAGAATAACTGAAGAAGAGAAGGGAAATTCCTATCCTCATTTTTCGTCTTTTATTTTCGATAAATTAAACTGTAGGTACCTACGTAAAATGGAAACTGTTGTAAAAGCATGAATAGAATTGATGTATTTTTTTCCCCTCAATACCTTGTACGATAAGGTTCATTATCAAGGGTCGTGTATGTTATTTTTTCTTTCGTATTTTTATTTTTTATTTTTTTTACAAATAAAATAATGCTTGATGTGTATGAAACTTTTTTATATTTTTCTCATTTCTTTTTTGTGTAGTCCTCTTCGTCATGCAGTTTTGAATAAGAAATAAATAAAAAAGGGGAAAAATAGAAGAAAATTAAAAAAATACAAAAAGAAAAAAGTATTTACTGCTTCCTCTCGTTAACTGAAGTGACTCATAATATATACTTCAGTTAATCAAAAATGTACCTATAGAATATGTCATGGAATATGAAACATTAAAAATTTTCTTTTTTTCTGTGTTTTATGAAGGAAGTCACTGAAGCGATTTCCAACAACTACACAACTACATGGTCAAAGGTAGAGACTATAATTGCAACTTTTTTTCAGCATGAATACGACGCATTAATAAGCGCCTTTTATCTTCATCGCAGACAAAAAACTGTGACAATCTTTTAGACTTTTATTGCAGTGCAGTGCGTAATTCAGTACTTAATGAACTTCATTTTTTACAAGTTACTGCATACAAGTTGATGATAATCAATTTTTTCAGCAAAGGAAAGGATAAAAGAGTTAAGTTTATTGTTATTACCCACAGAGTACCAATACATAATGAACAGCTATGGTGACTTGAGTCAAACCAAATAGTAAGTAAGAATCAGGAGCAAAAAACAGTGAATTTTAACTCGCAATCTAATTAGTAAGAATTTGCGCGTACGCACTAGCGAATTCGTTTACTTTTTACGCAGCCATTGCGGCTCCTCACGCGCACTTTCTATTTCGCTTACTTTTTGCAATATATGTATTTTCCGTACTATACCTCAATCGCATAAAAAAGTACATATAGGTAAATAATTTTTTTTTCTCTTTATGCAAGTTTTTTAGTTGGGTAGTGGGTATAAAAATCTTGCCTGACTTACGCACTTGTATTGCAATCATCTACTTTTCACACCTGCATTAAAAATAACTATTATCTTTGCTGAAGAAATGCCGAATCCTGCACGTAGTGAGGGTAAAAGTATGTCATCCCTATCAGAAAGGAGTAGATGTGGTGATGGTAGAGAGCATTATCCTAACAAATGCTTGGAAAATAAATGCTCGACGTTTAAAAGCGTATTATACTCAATAATGAGCATATACTCAAAAATGAGAAAATGCACGAGAACTTAAGAGTATTTTCAATAGTTCTGGTTTCTGGCCTAAACAAATGAATAATAAGTTAAAAAAAAAAAAAAGTTTTTAAAATACACATTGATTATAAAATTAAAACATTGTTTGTAATCTAGCACACTCACACGGCTGTTTCCGGTACTACATTTTGTTTTCTCCGATGAGCATCCATAAAGTCTAAACTTTATCTTTGCTAAACAAACTCACGCAACATCCAGTCAGAGTAAGCATATAATTATTGCAACTTACAAGTTTTCAACTGATTACATTTTGTTTTAAGAGGAAATATTAAAAAATTCTCTAACATGCTGAGCAAATGCTAAGCGTGCTTAAGTCAATATTAAATACTTAAACATTTTAAGCATGAGCACGTGCTGGGCAAATGTTTGAGCATACTGAGCAATTGTTTATCAATAATAAATGCTCGAGCATTTACCATCACTAATAAGAGGTCAAGCAAAGGGGCATTTTTTGTTACTGTAAGTCAAACAAAAATGTAACTGTTATGAAAAATGAAAAAATAAAAAATTATACACTAAATGAAAATGTTGAGATAATCTTAATTCCTGCAATAAATAATTTAAAACGAAAGGGAACATAATTATATTGGTCGCAAACGTGAAACTTTTTGACAGCAGGTTTGCGTAGCATAATAGCTTAATCAGTATTGGAATTCCTACGTATTGAGTAATGGATGCGTTACATTCTGGAAACGAATTAAGATTATTGTAGGAAAACAATATGGAAGATGAGAGTGCTGATCGCATATAGTTTGGATGGGCGTTCGAAGCAAAATTGTATTAACCTATGTTATCGTGTTACTGTCAGCATGTAGCCTAAATAAATATAAATGAAATAATGGGTAATCATGACTTTGTAATGGATAATTTGCCTACTCGAAGATAATACTTATATTACGGATGAAAACATTCGGAAAGACGAAAGTAATAATACTTTAGAGAAAAACACAAGTAATAGATTTTAGGAATCTGCTCGGCAAAGTGGTTAGTTTCTTGTAGGTAATGCAATCGAAAGGTTGCGAGTTCAAGACCGACTGCCGTCACATTCCCTACACAAAATGGCGATGTGTTTGATTGGGTTCTATTTGTGCTCTTGTATGTGATAGAAAAATTCATGCTGGTAGGGGCGGAACTACATAATTACGTAGAAAACTTGAGCTTTCAACAGTTGAGATTTGGGAAATCCCCCAACTGTAGAAACGCCACAGTCGAGAAATAAAAATGAATTCAGTACAGGAGGAATATTCCACTAATATTTTATGTCGTATATACGTTCTTTCATCAAGTTTAATCGACGAAGATTTTCGACACTCTACAGTTGAGACAAAGAGCGAGTGTTGGCTCTGCATGGTGGTAGACTATTGGCCAACGGATCTCGACCATCCCTCCATCTCGCACCACCAGTATAATATCCTCTAGACCCTAGGTAAAATGGACACGTAGCAAAAGCTCTATAAAATAAAGAAGGAAGTTAATGCTGACTATACCTACCAATTCATCGAAAGTACTTTTTTGAAACACAAGAATGTTTTTGTGTATTTTTGTGCTGACATTTCTTTTTTTTTTCTCTTTTATTTTCAAAATTTGTTGTAAAATACCCAAAGGGGCAAATGCGTTTTCCAAATCGGCCATTGCTAGTTCACACGTTCGCAGAGTCAATATCATCTATTATTACGACTCAAAAATAGAGCTTTATCACGAGTTGGGCTAGCACAAAAATGATGGGCACCAAGAAGGGGAGGTCAAAAAACCGCCGATGCACTAATGTTTTTTTTTTTTTTGCAACACAAAATCTCCCCAGAGATACTTTAGCTGACATGCTTCAATTGTGTTAGAGTCTTTTTATTCGTATTTTAGTATTTCCATTCTTTCGAAAATACGTAATGTTTTATTGAGAATTCTGGTCTCATTCTGTACTAGTTGTTGAGTTTGTCTGGTTTTTTCCCCTTCCTTTCATTCGGCTATTCGCTATAATCTTCAGTTGTCCGTTAGATTCGAAATTGTACCTTGTTTATTCTCGTTTTTATGTCTTTTCGTGTACAACATATTCATTTTTCTTCTCGCTAATTTCTACCATATTTTGTATGATGTTTTTCGAGTTACCATTTTGCTATTTTTATTCTTATTAATTCGTTTTCTAAATTTGATGTTTGCCTTTTGAAGTTCGTGTAATAAAAAACTTCAAATTAATTTGTGTTACTAGAATGGTTATTGCCATTCTCATTTGGTCCTTCGAGCCAAACTCAAACTGTAAAAGAGGATTGTTGAAAAAAGTGTGTAAGTGAAAGTTCGAAATTACTATTTCCACATAAGTGGAGCTCGTTCGTTCGTACTGAAAAAAAAAAAAAAAAAACCAAATCGAAAAGTTTGCAAACATGGCCCCGCCATCCGATCGTAGTGTTCGAATGTTGAAGCGAAGCTTCACCCAAATCAAAGGCGATATCGAAGCGTTATTGAAGCAGAAAATCACCACCGAGTTGATGGTCCAGATTGAGACATTAAACGATGGCAGCTTGAAGCCAACCTAGGAAAAGTTTGAGGGTGCAGCAATGGACTTCTTCCTTCTGATCAACGAGAAGGAAACTGAGGACCTAGCGGCCGAAAAAAAAATCATGATGGACCAGTCCGAGCTTCGTTTAATCTACAGTGCGGTACAGGCTAAGATAAAAAGTGTCACCATTCAGCTCAAAGGTGAGGAAATTTGCCGTTCAATTCTACCCGCTGGAAACAGCACCATGCTCGACACCTCCAAAGGAGCCAGCTCGGATCAGCCCAAGCTGAAAAAAATCAAAATCCCTGAGTTTGACAGGGATCTAAGTAAATTTTACAATTTTAAGGCCTTGTTTACTAACCTTGTCCATAATAACTCTGATTTTAGCAATGTTCAAAAATTATTTTATTTGAAGCAAGCCTTGGTTGGAAAGGCTACCATTGTTTTACAGGATTGCGATTTAGTGGATGATGCGTATCCTGAGGCGTGGTCTTACTTTTTGGATCGTTATGAGAGTAAGAGAGCTATAATTAAAAACTATTTTGTGAAATTGTCCCTGTTACAGCCAATTAGGTCCGAGCAAGGAATTCGTGAAATTTTTGATCAAACGATGGCAATAATTAGAGGCTTAAAAGTAGCTGGTGAAACGGTGAATGATACATTTTCTCGATATATTGCCTTCCAAGTTACGAATAAGTTGGATAGTGTAACAGCGAAAGATTGGGAAAATCACACCTGTGAAGCAAGTACGTATCCTAAATTTGAGGAATTGTTTAAGTTCTTGCAGGGTCGGACGTTTGTAATAGATGATAGACGATTTGAAAAGCCCAAGGAAACCAAGGATGAAAAGCCAAAGGCTCCGAATCAAAAATGATTGTATCTGGCTTCAAGTAGTTCAAAAGGCAAAATTTGTCCGATGTGTCGAAGTCAGCATTACTTGAATCAATGCAAAGTGTTTAAGGCGATGAATCCACACCATCGATTTGATTTCGTAAAGGAAACGAAATTATGTTTGATCTGTTTCTCTAAGGATCATACGTCTTCAAGTTGTATCTCTACTTTTAAATGTAACTGCGGGCAACTGCATCATAATTTATTGCATTTTGACGTTAAAAGTTCTTCTAGTAAAAGCTCGGAGCCTAGTGATCAAGGGAAAATGTCGGATAGTTCCAATGGAAAGGAGTCTGTGGATAAAAAGGCTTACACAACGACCATAACCCAAGAGGAAAAAGTCATTTTGTTGCCTTCCGCCATTGTCGGATTTAGAAGTGGCGATGCCACAGGAAATATGCGAATGCTCGGAGATAATTGTGCGCAACCTACAATGGTATTGGATCGATTAGTCAAAAGGCATCACTTGAAAATGACAAATGCCACTCGTGGATCCCTGATTGGCGGTGTTTTGCCAGGGGCTGTAAGTGCTAACAAGGTAGTGTGTTTGCTTTTAATTTCTAGATGTAGCTCATTTGAATTGGAAATAGAAGCTGAAGTTGTACCACATACCTCCATGGATTATAAAGTTTATGCGGAAATTTTGAAACAAATGATGGAAAAGCTCGCTAAGTTCGATCTCACAGATCCAGCGTTGGCCAAATGAAAAATTACTGTATTGGATGTGGATTTAATTTTGAGCGCTGAATACTTTGAAAAGTGTCTCAACAAAAAAATGATGGAGGTAAATGGTTTATTTTTAAGGTCGACGAAGTTTGGTTGGACTGTTTCAGGCCCGTTGAAAATGGAAAAAAGTCAAAGTAAATTTGCTGGATTAGCGTTGAAAACGATTGAAAGTGATATAACAAAATAGAACGCGATGGAACTATTAAAAAGGAAACGGCTAAGGAAGCTAGTAATTGTCTCAAGCATTTTGAAGCTACATATAAAATCACCGATGATGGAAAATTCAGCTTGAAACTTCCGTTCAAGGTAAATAAATCTAAGGTTGCTAAAAACCACCGGTTGGCATTGATTAGTCTTTTTAGGATGGAACAAAAGTTAGAACCATCGCTGAAAATGGAGTATACTAAATTTATGAGAGAATATTTCAAACTTGGTCATGGAACTTTGGCCGAACCTACGAATGATGATTGTTATTTTATTCCACATCGAGCTGTTGTTCGTGAAGACAGTTTAACCACCCCTGTCAGAGTGGTATTCAATGCGTCTGCACATGAGAAAGGACAGATTTTGTTAAATGAAGCGCTAATGATTGGACCTCAGATACAGCGTGAGCTCTTTGTTATTTTAATTTCTGTTCGCACCTATTGTTTCGTTTACTCAGCAGACGTAGAGAAAATGTACCGTATGGTTTGGATTGATGAAAATGATCGAGATATGCAAAGGATATTGTGGAGGGAATTGCCAAATGACCCAATAAAGGAATACAAGCTTAACACAGTGACATATGGGACTGCGCCTGCCTCCTTTTTAGCCACACAATGCTTGGAAATGATTGCCTCTGGAATTGAAATGGATAATCCTATAGCAGCAAAGTTAATCCGAGAGAATTTTTATATGGACGACTTGATCGTTGGTGGAGACGATCTCCAAGATGTGAAAAGTAATTTAATGATAGTTCATAATTCGTTAGCCGCACGGGGCTTTAAACTGCGCAAGTATTCTGCGAATTTGCAGGCTCTACTTACAGATCTAGCACCTGAATTGGTTTTAAATGGTTCAAAAGTGGAATTGGCTGAAAATTTTGCGATGTTGGGCATAGTATGGTCGCCTCCAGTTGATGGATTTTGTGTCAAATTGAATTTAGTAATCGAAACAGTGCAAAATAAAGTTACCAAAAGGCTGATGATGTCTATTTTGGCCAGGACATTCGACCCCTTAGGGTTAATAGCACCAGTTTGCTTGCGTGGAAAGTTGTTAATTCAGGCCCTCTGGAAGGCTGGACTGGATTGGGACGTCGTAGTCCCACTGGAAATTGCGCAAGAATTTTCTGATTACTTAATTGATTTAATGAAACTAAAAAAGTTTGTAATCACTCGTTATGTTTGTAGACTTAGATAAGAAGTACAATTAATCGGATTTTGTGATGCGAGTGCCAAAGCATACTGTGCGGTTGTTTTTGTTTCGAACGTTGGTCAATGGAAAAGTTCAGTCTTATGAATTATTGTGCGCCAGGACTCGTGTAGCGCCAACAAAGGAGATGACGATATCAAAGATGGAGCTAAGCGCAGCCCTATTGCTTGCTCAGTTAGTTGATCGTGTTCGCAAAGTAATTGGTGTCGACATTGGTAATTGTTTTTTGTTTACAGACGCCACTACCGTCCTGTGTTGACTCTCCCTCCCTTTTGAGGAGTGGAAATCTTTTGTTTAGAATAGGGTCGAGAAGATCCAAGCGCTTCTTCCTTACTCTCGTTGGTTCTATGTTTCTACTTGTTGTAATCCTACTGACTTGGCAACTCGTGGATTGCCTGTTATCGAATTTCTAGAGTTTAATCTTTGGTTCCACGGTCCAAGGTTTCTGTCATCAAGTACCATCATTTCAAATCCTATACCTAATCTAGATGTATCTGAAGCCCTAGAAAGGAGGAAGAAGAAGCAGTTGGTATTTCAGGTAGTTAAAAAAGAGTGTTTTTATGATTGTTTTTTGTCATTTTTTAAGATTTTAAGGGTAGTGTCTTACCTAGTTAGGTTTTGCGATCGTACCCGCGGAATCAAAATTAATTGTGAGCGCTTGCCTAATGCCACTGAGTTGGAGAACGCTTTGAAGATTGTAATTCGTATTTTGCAGAGTTCACACTTTTCTGAAGAAATCACTCGATTATCTAATGATTGTGCCCTTAAGGCAAATAATAAACTTTTGAGTCTTTCACCCTTTTTGGATGAGGATGGGCTTTTGCGTGTTGGCGGTTGTCTTGGTAATGCAGAAATGTCTTTAGCAAAGAAACATCCCATCATCCTCCACGCCAAGGACCATTTGGTAAGGGTTATGTTCGTCTCAATCCATGACAGGTACTTCCACGCTGGTTGAAAGTTTGTAGTTAATTTTGTAGCTGCTTGGTATTGGTTAGTAGGTGGCTCCAATAATGCGGTCAAAGCAGTTATCAGAAATTGTGTCACCTGCGTTTGTTACAAAGGTCAAACCGCTTCTCAGTTAATGGGCCAGTTACCAGCCTTTTGAGTCAATGTTAGTCGACCATTTACTCATACTGGAGTCAACTTGGCCGGTCCTTTCCAGTGCCGTTGTGTCTCTCATCGAACAACGCGGTTTTACAAAATTTACATGGCCATCTTCGTATGCATGACAGTCAAAGCCATGCACATAGAAATCGTTTCCAACCTCTCTACAGTCAAATTCATCGAAGCTCTACAACGATTCATAGCCAGACGTGGTGCTCCAAAGGTCATTCACTCCAATAATGGCACCAATTTTGTCGGTACTCGTAATTTGATTGTCTACAATCAATCTGCCATTATGTCGTTTGTCGCTTCCGAAGGGATTCAATGGTCGATGATTCCCCCTCGTTCACCCCATTTTGGTGGTGTTTGGGAATCTGCAGTTTGTTCAGCGAAGTTTCATTTGAGTCGTGTTCTTAATGGCGGGGTTCTAAGCTACGATGAGTACCTAACCATTTTCACTCGCATTGAGGGCATTTTAAACTCACGCCCTCTTTGTACTTTGGTGGAGCAAGGCGATGAAGCAATTACCCCCGGTCATTTTTTGGTCGGGCAGTCGCTGCTCTCGGCTCCAGAATTATATTCTGATTGTTCGTCGTTACCTCTCTCAAAGTGGTTAATTGAAATCAACACGCGCCTGAAGTCATTTTGGAAAGAGTGGCGCTCAGACTACCTGAACCAGTTGCAGAAGAAATATAAATGGCAACGCTCTCAACCAAACGTTCGAATCGGACAGCTTGTCTTGGTGAAGGATGAGTCACCCCCTTATCGGTGGCTGTTGGCGAAAGTCACGGAGGTCTATCCAGATTCCAGTGGAGCAGTTCGTGTCGTAGATCTCAAGCTGTCCAACTCGTCCAATCTTTTTAAGCGATCGATAGCTCTCCTCCTGAACCGCTTGCGGGTTCAGAGGGGGGAGCATGTTAGAGTCTTTTTATTCGTATTTTAGTATTTCCGTTCTTTCGAAAATACTTAATATTTTATTGAGAATTCTGGTCTCATTCTGTACTAGTTGTTGAGTTTGTCTGGTTTTTTCCCCTTCCTTTCATTCGGCTATTCGCTATAATCTTCAGTTGTCCGTTAGATTTGAAATTGTACCTTGTTTATTCTCGTTTTTATGTCTTTTCGTGTACAACATATTATTCATTTTTCTTCTCTAATTTCTACCATATTTTGTATGATGTTTTTCGAGTTACCATTTTGCTATTTTTATTCTTATTAATTCGTTTTCTAAATTTGATGTTTGCCTTTTGAAGTTCGTGTAATAAAAAACTTCAAATTAATTTGTGTTACTAGAATGGCTATTGCCATTCTCAAATTGAATTTATAAAAAAGAAAAAAAAACAGACGGACAGACAGATGAAAAGAAGAAAACAAGGAAAAACTTCTCGTATTTGAGTAAGTATAACATTCGATATTTGGTCTAGCAAAAGCGAATTACAGTATAGGTACGTACGCATATATATGTATATGTAGATAGATAGACGATATAGTCTTTATATGCGAAACAAAATTTAGGGGAGTACGATTCCGTTCATTCAGTTTTTCCTTTCTATGTAAAAATTCGAGGGAAACTTTTACCGTCTGCATCGTTTTCGCTTTTAACTCGACTGCCCTTCAATAATGCATTTTCTTAAGTTAGGCTAAAGGACGTCGTGGGTACCTTATATAGCCAATAACTTCTTGTCTTCTTCACTTCAAGCCTACTGTTTTCAATATCGAAGAGCGTACTTTTTATTTTCATTCTTTGTTTTCGCCTCTCCTGCGTTGAAATAATTGAAAAATAAAAAAATAAAAAAATACGATGAAATATGGTTTCCCTCGTTAGTCGTTAGTCACCGCAGCAGTTGTACCCAAGTAGAAAGTTTGTACATTGCGAGCCGAGTTAATTTTTCAATTTTGGCAAAGGCAACAGATAAAATTGATACAATCTTACGTGGAACGTAGCTTATATATACACAACGACATTTGACACGTTTCGGTGTTAAGGGCTTTAAGAAAATAACACATACACTCGCACACAAAACGGGGAAAGGGAAAAGGAAAAACCTTCCGTAAAAATTTATTTTCGTCGACTGATACGACGAGGGAATATATCCTTTTTGGATACGAAAAGCTACATGTGACGACGGCAAGGCGCGTTCGATAGCGTCGAAAAAGTTTTCTTTTTTATGACTTAGCCTATGGCGATTATCTGACGATGACAAGATCAAGTAGTTGTTTGTTGTGCGTTTTTACGATGGAAAAGTGTTTTTCCAACGAAAATGTCAAGAAAATGTGAAGGCTTGTTGAGAATAATTTTTCACTTTGTGTACTAGAAAATAATTTTGAGAAACGAAATTTTCCCTGTTCAACTGCTGTTTCGGTATAGTCATTGAGGGGCAGTAGCAGAGAAAATCTGGAAGTTATAAAAGGGACCATCAAATTGAAAGGAACGGTAATACTGGTCACTAAATATTGGTAGTTACTCCCAGAAAAAAAGACTGTGCAAAATAAAATTCATTAAGATTGGCTGATGCTATGGAAGGTGAGCACTAGTGAAGTGATTCAGAATGAATTTCTGATCGACAGTATTTTTTTATAGGTATTCTGCATAGTAAGTTTTAAAGGGTTAAAAATAAATATTTGTTAATTTTGTTTTGTTTTTTATTTTATTCATTTTTTATAAAGATGCGTTAGGATTTCGCTTGGTTCATTTTTTCAGTTTATTCAAGTTTTAGGTCGGAAATAGGTACCGACTTTTTGAAAGTAGACCAGTTACTACCTATTCGCACACATTTCTACAAGCCACGAGTTTCGTAGAAACTTTTTCACCTATTAATTCACTATAGACTCTCTATTAGTAGTAATAATTATGATGTAAGTGAAGAATCGCTCAATTTTGTAAAATGTGCATGTTCGAGTTTCAACAAAAAATGTTCATACGTTCGCAAATTTTTAGCACACAAAAGTTGGAATGAAATATTTTTATGAGACGGTGGTGTTTACCATTCAATATAGTAGGCTATTCAAGTTTCCATATTAATAAAATAATTTTACGTTAAAAACAACCAGTTTTTAAAAGATAAGCATTTATTTATTTATTTTTTTGGCTTTAGCTTCTTGCGAAATAAAATATTATTTCGTTGCAGAAGGTTGGCAGCAGTATTGGTATATTTTAAAATCGCAGTAGTGAGTATAATAAAAGCATATAATAATTATAATTATTTATTTTTTTAGCTTTAGCTTCATGCGATATAAAATATTATTTTGTTGCGGAAGGCTGGCTGCAGTATTGGTATATTTTAAAATCGCAGTAGTGAGTAGAATAAAAGCTTATAATAATTCCTTCTGTGTTTCACCAAGACCACATCGAACTGTCATTTAAAATTTTAAGCCATTTTTTCAGAAAATAGAGTTCTTTTAATAGATTTCTAAATTCAATTTGATTTTCATTGGTTGAATATTTCATCTAGAATGAGGTGCGAGGTCATATAATTAACGTATTCACGAGTCATCTGTAAACAAACTTATATCGTTACCACAAACCTATGTAAATTCCCAAATGATTACGAAAAATGGAAAGAAATTACATATTTTTAAAGAATAATGAGGTAGAAGGTTAATCATACTATTCAGAGTATCATAGGCTATCGGTATATAGCAATAAATATAATCTCTACTTGATCCTCAGACTTTAAAAAATGTTCTTCCATTTTTCTTACCGTATAAAATAGATGTGTCAAATTGTTTGGTTGGACTCAGGCCCATATTCACAAATGTCACTTTAACCTCCCTTCACTTAAACTACACTAAAAAATAGCTTTTGACACAATTTTGTATTTCGGAGTGTGGTAACATTTTATTTTTACATTGGAACTCTCATAAGAGAAACAATGTTCCCACATTTTTAAGTACGAAATTGTGCAAAAAAATTTTTAAAGTGAAATTTAAGTGAATGGAGGTTAAAGTGACGTTTGTGAATATGGGCCCCAGTTTCAACTGAGAACCACGTGATGACGTCAACCCATGATTGATCTATTGTGAATTATTGTTTTTGCTTTCCTCTTTACCTACAACCTGCGCGTGACATCATGTCATTCTTAAAGTAAATTGGGTATACTCTCGTAAATACTCGCATGTTTACCAGATCTGTCAGTGGGGAAGTATTTTTACTTCTGTATATGAAAATTGTGAATTCATATAAGCGTTAATCACATGAAAATTACTGTAGAATGAATTATGTCAAATTTTATCTACCGTTGAACGGATATGCATACGAAAAAAGTTGTTTTGCAAAATTTTATAATTTTGAATTCAAATCCGAAACTGAACGTAATAGTTTTTATTCTCCTTGATCTTTTCGAAAAGTGTAGGTAAATCTTCCAGACAACGTCAACTAACCTAGCCAATAATCCTAGCTCTCAGTGCTCAATTTGGAATGCATTACCTTTTTCCGTTATACATTTTCTTCTCTCACTGCTCCTAACAAAGTTTCTTCTGGTCTCATTCGATGAGATTTTGTAGTCCTACATATATTATACTATACTCAACACGAAATGAATCTATCCAATTCTCGGCCACCAATTTCAACTCGTCGTTCACCCACAAACTTATTCATCTAAAAATATAATATCATCTTTACGCAGTGAATTTCTTCTGAATTCGTGCACAGTGCACATTGATGGTCGTGGACGCATTAAATTACGATTCCAACTTCATTTGAACTTTGTATAACGTAAAGGGTGTTCTTGAGAGGCAACTATTTGTCGGGTGGAGAGAATTTTAATCCCATATTCTCTTCCCTCTTCGGTCGTCAGTGAACTTGAAATTAAATTAAAATTTAGTTGGTCATTTTATTCGCTAGAAAAGCTCCTTTTTTTTCTCCTTTGGCGAAGCACGAACTTGCATCGGTGTACTCGAAAAATAAGCTGTCATCGCCGGAAGCAAACGTTTATATTCTAAAAAGTTTATCTCGTGATGAAGATCATTGTGCAAGAGAGAAAAAATTAAGGATTTTAATCACTACTGTTTTAAATGAGGCTGCTAAAAACAACGAAATTTCATCCTTGGATGAATTTGAGAAAATTTCCCAGAGAATAGCATAGCTTATTAGAGGTCTACTATACCATATTATTTTGTGTTACCAGTTATAAGTTTTTCGAAAACCCTTTATTCGCCCCAAAAATTTGGATTATTATTTTATTAGTTTGTTAAGATCTGAACCATCTAACAGAGTTTGGTTCAGGAAGATAATAACCTTTTTGCCTGACTAAGCTGAAGTTTTAAACTGTGATCTTTTAAAACTGATTTACATCTTCTGGACGATCAAAATCCCTAATGACTGATTTTCTGAATCATTCGTTTTCCATCAAAACATTGAAATTATTAACTAAATTTTCGAATGATTTTTTAACCACAATATTACAATAAATTGACTAATCATCATCATAATATTTTGTCTGTCAGTACGATGAGGTAAATTTGCGCGCTGCAGGCAATGTAGGCACGCTACCTACTACTTAAGGAGCAAAATTTTTTGAAGTGGAAAATTTTAAAGAAAACAAAGTCTATATATTTTCCGAAGAAGAGCTGACTTAAGAAAATAGTATATTATGCAACATGGGAGGAAAAAGAGAAATTATTAACCGAGTGCTGTAACCGCACAAGTTGATAATGCCCACTCCAAAGACATACAGCTAAAGAGATGTCCAACGCCCGATCAAAAACATGACAAAGATAGAATGTTATAAAATGTTTTAAAGTTCGATATTTATTACTGCGCATGTGTTGTAGGTTGATAGTGTTTGTGCATTGGTATAGAGACGTTTCTTTTCACTACCAGCTTCAGCTGCGCAGAACGTTAAACGAGGTTGACTTTTTGTTGATGATGATGATGATGATGGTTGAAGATCTTTGTCACATTTTTGTACAACAGCGCATGTAAAGAGTTGGACATCTCTTCAGTTATATGTATGTGGCTCACTCCAACCAATTTGCGTATGATATTTAATTGGGATGTCCAGTGATGATGGAGTGCTAGTGCTCAGCAAGTGCTATCATTTCTGAAAGGGTATTCACGGAGATTTTTCACATATTTTTACATGCTATTTCCCGTAAAGAAAGAAGCATTCATATCTTCCTTCTAGAGTTATTTTTTATACAACTGTCAATTTTATGATATACTAGTAATAATAACAAAATAAAATTGTGTTTTAATCATCAAAAATTTCACTTCTCGCATTAAATATTTCGTTTCAAAGATGCTCATTTAGTGTTTAAAAACAGTTATCAAATGTATGTGATCACTCTTTCAGCAATTTTAATTTCTGCCACCAGAGCAAAACTCTTTTGTTCTGGATTTCCTAATTAACTAACAAATAAAAATTTTGGAATTAAAAAAAAAAACGCAGTTTTCATCTTTGTTTTAACAATCCTGAGTCATTCGTACTCATGCTCCAGTCATGATTTTTATGAAAACCTACTCTTATGATATAAATAGGATGAACAGAAAATAATGCTATACTTCTGTCCATAAGGAGATGAAGTAACTGCTTTATTCACAGTGATAAGGTCATCGGAAAAACGTAATTTTTCCACTCGTTAAGAAGATAATAAACCACTATTTTTCATCGTTAGTAAATATTATTAAAATATCTCGCCAAACGACTTTGATACAGTTTTTCTAAACGTTGATGATGTTAATCACCAATTACTTTCAACTGATGTGACAAACTGCTCCGCAGAAAGATTTTTTTTTTTGTAAAAATTATTTAAACATTTTGACCATCGATTAATATATTTCTACAGTAGCGTCGAGTTATCGCGTGATCCAAATTAAAAGTGGGTACAAATTTATTACTCCCGAAATATATGCTCCCTCCTTCCATTATTTGAAACTGAAGTTTAAATATTGTACTGAAACCAATATTCGTTTTTTTTTTAATCAAAATTTAAAAAACATTAGGGAGCTTGCTACTAGATTTTGAAGACCTTTCATAATTTGTTAAAGAGATTGAAAGTTGCAAAAAATTCGTATACTTTATTCATTGTTTTAAATAAGGTATATCTATAGGTAACTAGCATTAATTTAATGGAAACAGTTTTTAAAATTGCTCTTGATATTACTTCGCAAGTAGATATAGGTAACTCATTTTTATTGATTTTTTCGTTAAATATTTTTATTTTATTTTAAGCTTGAATTTTATTCGTAATACCTATACTATAATCATGTGGCACCAATCAGAGAATGTTTTCAGATTGATCTAGCACTGACATATCGCCGGAATATTTGATTGAAACGATATTTAGTCCTGTAAAATTAGGAAACAGTTGGGGAAAAACTTGTGACAAGCTAAAATTTGATACACACGTCCACATTGTCGTCTTAAATAATATCCTGAAAATCCCAACGCGTCCTGTGTAATCGTCGTTCTTTAGGATGTTAAAAAGGTGACGCAAAATGGTTGATCACGTTTATTTCGTTCTAATTTTCATCTGAGCTAAAAATGTTTCGAACAAAATTAAACGAAGACTAAAAAGTCTACAATTAGGTGCATGGTTTCTGCATAAATTACCTTTGAAAATACGTATTTAATAGGTACCGTAATCGCAAATGCAGTGTAATGCATCTACCGATAAGTACCTACCTATACTAATGCAGTATATGAGTTCAGTTCTTCAGTAATTTTATTCACAGTTTATAGACCGACACGTGAAGTGAAATTCTCCCCTTTACCGAATTTCAGCATCACCTCCCCGACTAATTTTTCATTAGATTTTGTGTAAGATATTGTGGTATATTCTTGTAGTCTATATATCAAATGGGGAGGTAGTGTTGAATTGTGGTGAGGGAGAGAATTTCTCTTTATGTGTCTATCTGTACACTGTGAATAAAATTACTGAAGAACAGAACTCACAATACTGTATTAGTATTCATACGCAGTCATGCAGATGCCTTACACTGCGTGCGATCACTGTATTAAATAGGTATTAATAGAATATATTAAACGGTGATTTATGCAGAAACTATGCGTCCACCAGAAAAACGTGTAAGATACATTTTTATAGATTTTTCATTTTTTTTTTTTCAATTTTGTTCGAAAATTTTTTTACCTGGATGAAAATTAGGCGAGATAAATGCGGGAAAAACCACCTGACCGCACAATTTTAACCCCTAGAGAATGAACACTCATACCGTACTCGTTTGGACTTTTAGTATGTTGTTAAGGACTATGAAATAGTTAGTTGTACCAGATTTCAGCTTGTTATAATTTTCTCCCCAGTTTAGCTAATTTAGAGCTAAATTTACTAAATTTATTAGTTTCATCATTGAAATTTTTTTTTTTTTTTTTTTTTTTGTTCATTTGAAAAGGCAGCATTTAATATATTACCAATTCGTTAATCAAATATTCTGCTATGAACAAGAAATGGTTTTATTAATAAAATTAGGTTCGATTACGTATTCATCTTCAATAATCGATCTTTTAAGTAAAATATTTTGTAGAATTAATGATTTTCCATTAAGTATCTGCTATCGGTTTTTCACTATTTTAGTATGTTTATGGTTCATTGATCACAGATTAGTAAAAGGCAGAGTGACAGCCAACGGACAACATAGTTACATTCCTAATTGAGAAAAATGTTCATTCAAATTTCTTTGTTTCACCGGTAACCTTTTTAGACCTCTTTTATTTCCACTATTTTTCCTCTCACATGCGTACACTTCCTCCATTTTCTTTCCTTCGGCGTCATAAATTTCACCAGAAAAATGAGATTCTGAATGGAAAACATGTCTTCCTTGAACGTATATGCCCACGGTATAAGCACGTATTCTGAAAAACTAAAACGAAAATCCATATAAAGTAATTCGTTTGAGGATTAATATCAGTATAACTTGGTGGAAGTGAACGCAGCCATACATAAGCGGGATTAAAAATTTTCGAATTCATTTTTCCGAATAATACCTACGTAGAAAAGACGCAGTAGCATTACCCGGATTTAATATTTTTGTCTTTTAATTAACGAAGCAATTTACTTTGCATTTGTTAAGACTAAAAACAGGAGAAAAAACGTTTTGTATTTATGCTCTGTTTTCTACTTTCCATTCCTGGGCGAAAATTGGAAAAAGCTGACTAACGAGTGTAAAATCAAGAAAATTTTTTCTTTTCTTCTTTTTTTTTTTTTTACTTTCTTTTCTTTTTCAACTCTATTTCTTTTTCCTGAATAGGTACCTTTTCTTTCTTTCACTTTTTCGTCGTCATCTTTTTAATAAAATATTATTATGTACCTACGTTTTCCGAGCTCAACAGATGTTCAACCTGCCGTTCGTTTATGGGTATAGTAAAGCTTTTACGAAAAATGTACATTAAATGCAGTGAAAACGTTCAATTCACGGTTAGCTTAAGTTCGATGCAATTTTAATTCTTTTTTATTCTTTTTTTTTTTTTTTTCAAAATGTTAATTTACTCGACTTTATGAGAAAAATTTTCCAATTTCGTTGTAGCCAGCTGGTCGAATACCCAAATGTAGTAGTAAAATAATAACGCAATAACGTTAATGAAACTTCTCCTCGATATCGGTTGATAAAAAATACGTATTTGAAATAAAATATGACATTTAGTCTTTAAAATTCTAATTTCCGGATTTTTGACAGAATAATTATTTCTTTAGAGAAACCTGGCTATTAATCGACATTCATTAAAACGAATCACTTATTATAATAAGTACCTAAACGAGCATTTTGAAATTCGGAGATAATATTTTCGATCACGTTAAGCTGCTAATGGTTTCAAGTATAAGATAAAATGTGTAAAATGGGTGTAAAGGATGACTTAGTTTTCGACGCACCGTACAAAAGTTAGGTAGGTATCCACTTTTAATGCGTCAAAAATTAACTCAGCGAGTCTTATTTGACGCACGAGGAAAATCGAATGGATGTGAAATTTGGTACCAACATGGTACCTACTTGCCCATATATTTTACCATCCTGCAAAAAAATACTTCTGAAATCTCTTTCCAAGGAGTGTAATATGCTCAGTAGAAACGTGGGCTGGCTTGACCACCGCATTTACCCGACTTCAGCCCATGTAACCTTTGCCTCTTGAATTTATTATCGATGGGAGATTTTCGCTCATCCCAAAGACTTAAGAACGGCGATAAATTTTTGTTGCGAAAAAATATTTCATACTCAACAGCACAATGTACAGGCATCGTTTTACGATCGACTTAGTTATTGTGTATAAGACAATGCAGGACAAGCGGTTCGAACATACGATTTATATTTTATACAACCATTTAATTTTGGTTCGTTGGAGTACGGCTACCACATTTTTTTGTATTTTTATAGTCAAAAAGGTTTGTATTTAATTTGTTAACGATTTATTCATTCATATTTCAGCCTTTTCATCTACATAACCTCAAAAAGCATTGTGAGGAGGCTAAAGAGATTTTCTTTAAAAACCTAACATTTTCCCCGAAATTTACTGCTTTAATAGGTGAAAAATGATGATCATGAACGTAGGGTAAATGTACCGATTATGGGGTATGTGCCAAATATGGGGTACCATTTTTTCTTTTAAACTATTGACTCAGTTTCCTGGAAAAAATTAAGGATGGTTAGTAAGACTGTTCTATTGTACCAATCCACAAATAAAGTCAACAGAACACAACTCAAATGAGTTTTCCTCTCTTTTTGACTTTTATTACAGTCCTCTTAAATTTTTTGTTTCTTCTGCACAAAATACTAATTGATATTTTGAAATATGATCGTTATCAACGGGAAATTTAAACATTTGGATTTTATTTCCAAGTATTGTCCATCCTGTAAGTTAATTCATTCAATTTTAGGAATTTTTCATTTTCATTACATCAAAACTGAGAGGATGAACCTAATATCGGATACCTATTATTTATGTTCAAAATAACAAATAATGGAATCAGAATGTTGAAAGTGGCATTTGTAACCTTTGTAAGAAAGAATAATTCATTTTCACGACGAAATTTGATGTAGTTCTTGTACTAACATCTAGAGTCGCTGATTGTTGTTATCAGTTATCATTTATCAGTATGCTTTTGAGAATTTCTTTTAACTCGAGTTATTTCCTGTTTTACTAATCTTATAAAAGCGTATTTAAAAAAATTTATTTCTACCTAATTTATTATAACACTAATTTTGATGTTTAGCATAAATTTCCAGATACCTATTATTAGGAAAAGTGGTATCTCGCAATTTAGTTATATGAAGTATATTTATAATACATTTATTCCATATTAGGAAAGAGCGGTACTCTATATTGGAAACACCTTTTGTTGAGTCATTATTTTGAGTCGTGAGATAAAAAAATTCATATAAAATCAAGATTGGTTCCATACACTTTTTAATATTACAAACAATAACATCAAGGATCATTGATTCTGATTCCTTAATAAATTTTAATTTAGAGTGATTTTTCAAATTTATATACAATTTTAAAATTATGTACCCCATATTCGGTACCTTTATCTTATATACTAATTGAATAATATGGTGTGGTTATGGAAGTTGACCCTTGTGAAATTTGATCAACATTCAGAGTTAAAAATCTCTAACCAATTGTTCCAGCGTGCATAGCGACATAATAATTATATTACGCTAACTTAAAATTGATTTCCACTGGCACGTCGTAGTGGCAATCGATCAGTTTCATGATTTTAGCTGGTGTTTAATCTCATCGTACACTTGAAAACTATGACGAAAAGTTTACCATTTACAAAATGACGCTGACAAAAGTCACTAAGAAATTCAACGTTTTGAGTTATTAACATTCGCGAAACAAATCTACGTCGTGTTGTTAAAATGCTGTTGGCTTTTATGAACGCAAGAAAAAAAACAAAAAAAAAAAAAAAACAAACATCTGCGTCAGGAAAAAAAAATTAAAATCTACTCGCATAAAGCAACCAACGCCACTCTTTCCCTCTCTTTTTCACCTTATCCCTTCGCCATCGTACTTTCGTATTCATCTGAAAAACATAAATTCCTGTCGATTGAAATATCTCGTCGAAAATCTTTACCCAAATGAAACCGTTTCTCTCTTGCACCCCAAAAATGTCGAATTCGAATGTTGTTTTTCACTATCTTTTCCTTTTTCTTCTTTTTTTTTTGTCTCTGTATCTTTTCATTTTTTTACGATTTCGAAAATTGCGAAAGAGAAAAAAACTGGAAAAAAAAAAAAACGGAAAAGAGAAACCGAGCTGAAGTTAAATATAACAAAGCAGAAGAGAAAATATTTCACCAAGAAAAATAAAAGTGAATGTCAATTCGAAAATATTATTTTTTTCAATAATCTACCCCCATCCGAAGCTGCTTACCCGTTCGAGTCAGTCGTGGATTTTGAATCGTTGGTTTTCATTCAGTTTTCAGTTCAATGATACCTATATTAGGTTAACTGAATTTTCTTAAAGGGACCAAAAAAATTAATGATGATGGTTGGATAATAACGATGAATAAATAAATAAATGAACGGAATAGGTAAAATAATCCAATTAGGGAAATATACGAAAGTATAAATACGTACCGACAAGAGTATCGGCCTTTTATTCTATTGGACCAGAGAATGCATGTTGAAAGAAGCTGACAAGAAGGAGGGGATGAAACACTTAATTCGGCGTTGTCTGAAGAAAGTTATTTCTGCAACACTGTTCACTAGATACGAACTATATTTCATTATTTTCATCACGAAAACAAACAAATCACTCATGTTATCGTGTAGAGTCAATTATCAAAGGGTTATTGTGAGAGAATTTGGACGATTTTGCTGACTTGTCTTGAGTGGTGAGAAGCAACATCATTAGCTCGCCTTTCGTTTTTTTTTCATCTGTGATAGGGTTGAATAAGGTTCAGTCATAATATCATCCCTCCGTATACATTGGTTAAGCTTTGTAAAACGTATATTACAGAAATATGGAAATTTTAATCTACGTTTTCTGAAACGGAGAGGGGTTGTCAAAAAATTGGCTTTTATTTGTCATAAAACCCTTCGACTGTTGTTTTTGTTTTCCTTGTCGACGTTTTCTACACCTCTTAAATGATAAGGGGGTTGATAAGAGCCATTTTTGGCCTATCGTTAGATGTTTAGGAATTTTTCTTTATTTTCGATGGCGTAGGTAACCTTTAATATGTATAAAAGGAGGTTTATGGTAAAAATGTTCCGATAAATGCGATTTTTTTTTTAAAAAAAAAGTCTGCAATTCAAGCTACCGTGAACTTTTATTTTTATTTTTTTTAAATCTGATTCTTAAATGACGCAAAACGTAAAAAAAGTCCTAATAAACGCATAAGTGAATACGAAAGAATTTAAATAATGAATCATATTAAATGTTTTTTCTTCATTAACTATACTGTGCTAATGAGGGTAGACTGTAAGTTTGAACATATAAATATGTGTACATAGTAAGTTTACAGTTTTCTGATTTTTTTTTATTCTCTTCGGATCGTCATTTTTATTGTTACTCCTTAACCAGCCTCTTACAGCATCCCAAAAAGTCGATGAATTTATTGGGTCAGATTTTTCTGTATTCCTCCTCAAATGACGTCACCAGGACATATATCATAGCCCAGACACAATGATGCAATATGTGTACAGCATCTAACTTGGTACTCTTGCACCAATTTTGTACTAGTAATATCACTTTTGTATTTGAAGTGTTTGTGATAAACATGAATATAATATATAAATTATACGCTCACTTTCGATAAAATAAGAAAAATTGAAAATTTTTATGGTGAGGGGTTATTTTGAAATTTGTGAAAGACAAGTTATCTCAGCCGAAACTGCAATATCTGTTTTGTCTTATTAGGAATTTTAATGTTTTCGTAATTTTTTTCGCTTTTTATGACTGCGCTTTTATTTATTTATTTATTTTTTTGTATTCTTTATGAAATTATTGTTGAAAAAGGTACGGAGAAATTAGGATAACTCGGCAGAATCAAAATTTCACTCTTCTTTTCTTTTCTTCTACTAAAATTTTCTTTTCAGTGTTTGGTATTATTTTTCTTCTTTCTTAACTTCTGAATTTTTCTCTTATTTATGTTCTTCAGTTTTATTTTTTCTTGCATAATTACACTGGTCAAAAAGTTTTTCTTTTTTATTACAAACTTTTATTCTACTCACTACTGTGATTTATAGAATATACCAATACTGGTACCAACCTTCCGCAACAAAATAATGTTTATTTCGCATGAAGATGAATCCATAAAAATAAAAATAAAAGCTTATCTTTTAACAACTCGCTTTTAACCTAAAATTCATTTTTGTAATATTTCGATGTTGGCTTTTATAGTTTATTTGGCAAATAAGTCTAAATGTGTCCGCAGTTGTTTCACAGTCTCGACTTTTAACACGTTATCCGAATTATCTCAATTTAATGTAATAATCTACATCTCTGTACCTCGTTCAATTATGTGCGGTATTTTCATGCGATCAAAAATTTAAATTTTTGTTTTGCTCGTAAATTATAATTCATTACTCTTGCATGAAACAAAAATATTTTCACATCATATTTAATTTGCATCTTCTTTATGAATGTACCAATAAATATTTATTTTGTGAAAATGTGTTGATTTTTTACCATACTGGAGTACCTAACATCGATAATTGAATCTGGTAATTACAATCTCAAAATTTACGGAGCTTCATAAAATTCCTATTGATGTTTCAAAAGTTTTTTGGCGGTTAAGTTATGATATTGTGTAATGTAGTAATTGAAAATTATGGACGTTCAAACTCTACAAAATTATGTGCCCGAAAATTGCATCCAAAAAATTCTCAAACACTTTTTTCACGTATTTAGACTAATTGTACCAAAATAAACATTTTTAATATAGCTTCGTATTTAAAAAACACTAAGGTTCAGTTAGTCCAAGATGTCAAAGAATGCCTTAAAATAGAAAAAAATGCCCAAGGTTTTAAAAAAATACGAAAAAACCCAACTATGTAGGCTTATAAACTGAACTAGCTCTATAAAAAAAAAGCTCATAAAACGAATTTTTAAAAGATAGGCTTTTATTTTTTATGTTTTGGCTTCAGCTTCGTGCGAGATAAATATTATTTCGCTGCGGAAGGTTGGCCGCAGTATTGGTATATTTTAAAACCGCAGTAGTAAGTAGAATAAAGACTTATAAAAAAAAAAAAAAAAAAAATACTTGTCAATTTACTATTTTGATAACAAAATGCTTCCAAAAAAACAAATTTTGGAGTGTATTGTAAGTAAAAAGTGAGCCTTTATTTTTTAGGTGGAAAGTGAGCAGCGATATGCCCGATAAGTAAATTCGATCTAATCGTAAGATATTACAATATTGTTTTTCATCAAATAAAAATCCTCGGTAAAAAATAAAATCTTGTTTCACATTTCTGCCACTCATCATTTATCACTGACGTCACTAATATGGAAACATTCGATCGGCGTCGGCGATCAATAATTACAAACTTTCTTGGCCAAAATCGTTTCCTCTCTCCCATCCAAGCCAATCTAATCCTGCAATGAAACCGAAAAAACCGATCGGTAACCTGTATTTTTCGCACCATCCTTTCCGCACATAGCAAGCCTTCGTTTTTCTACCGTTGAGTTTTCAATTTGTTTTACATCCCTGCAGCCGCTTCAAATCCACCGTGCTGTAAAAAAAAGTTGGTGGGGGAAGGAAAAAAAATAGAATTTATCCATTTCCGTACCCGCCGATACCCCTGAAGGTATTTCGAAAAGTTCGTCGTCGTCGTCCAGGATACGAAGTAATTATTTTGTTTTCGATTTATCCTTTAAATTCGTATTTGCCAAACACGACGCCGGTCATGGGGTATTTTGAACTCGAATTTACTTTCCCAAACACAAAGCATCAGGTATAACGGAGAGGATTAAATAACGTTTAGGTCTCACTTAGTCGCTCCCCCTTTGGTACGCCCTTACCCCGTCAACATTCCCGCCACTCTCTCACTCACCTTATCTTCCCCTTCATTCCCTTCAACCCTCTGTCATTCTGTATCTCTCACTGTCTCTGTCTGTCTGCCCGTCTGCCCGTCTGTCTGTCTGTCTGTCTCTCTCTCTCCCATTCTCTCACACGCACCCACGCACCCTTCCTCTATGGTTGTTTTCTCTTTCTCCTTCGCGGCTTTTTCACCTTTTCTCCAAACCTTTGTGCGTTAAATCAAACTCCGAATCTGCAGTTGGTTCGGTGAACGGACTTCAGCTTTTATGGCGTAAACGTCGGCTTTCTTACAGTAAAAAGGGGCTCACGCGGGTATCGCTCGAAACTTGTTTACAGGTTGGTTATTTAAAACCCTCTGTGGAGCTTTTAAAACGACTGTTAATGCGTTTCCATAACCGAGAAGCCAGGTTAATATTTCGACTCGACGTGCATTGTTGAGGTGCTCGCAAACTGCTTTGGTGCATATATTATTTAAGTTGTTTTGGTGTATGTTTCGCGCACCTGAGTGACTAAGTGTCTTACGTTGTTCTACATTCTTAACAATAAATTAATTCGCACCTACTCGTCAGTTACCGGTGTGGTTCGCTGCGCAGGGTTAGAAAATATGAAAAAACTGCGAAATTCTTACCGCCGTTAAGATTTGTGAAGTATGGATGGAGTGAATAAGCGAAAATATGCGCGAGTTTCACTGCAGCATTCTCCACTTCTTTCATAAATTCGTCGAATAATATCCATTTAAATATCGATATAATATGATTATGTTATATGCCTGTAGGTACATATTATGGTATAGAGTGGAGGGTGTTCTCTTGACAGTTGACACACTTGTGTAGTACGTGTACCATATTTTTAGCACTATTTTCATTATTCATATAAATTTTGTTTTTCTTGCCCATTTAATATCGGCGCAACCCAGTGACGGATCTAGGGGAAAATGGGAAAATCCCCTCCAAAATGCGAAAAAATAGAAGGAAAAATAGGGGAAAAAAATGAAAATACGACCGCGGAATCGAGATAAAAAGTATAAAAATTAATTGAAAATCAAAAGAAAAGAAAAAGCTTAACTCCACAGAAATTTTTGCTATTTACCTCTCCCCAAAATGACGCTCAGGATCCGCCATTGATGCAAACCTTCTCTTCTTTTTAACCGACTTCAAAAAAAGAAGAATGTTATCGATAGATTTGTTTTTTTATGTTTGTTCCAGCATAACTTCTCAACCTAGGCACCGATTTTGATGAATTTTTTTTTAAATGATAAAAGGTGACTTTTTTTTTTTTAGAATTGAGATAGTTTGTGAGTAATCTTTAATTACAAAACTGTTAGTTGTAATAATGCCGCTGACGCTAGAAACAAAAAAATAATTAAAAATAATTTTTAAATCAAAAAATCTATCCAATTTAAAAAAAAAACTAATAAAAATACTTTATAAAGATAAAAATAATTCTTTTAAAATTTCTCCAATAAAATTTACTAGTGAAATTTAAATGAAACGAAAAAAAAACCACTACTCATGATAAATTAATAATTTTAACTGACTAAAAAAAACAATAAAAATGGGCTAAAAAAATAAAAATAATATTTTTAAAGTTTCTCCAGCGAGATGTAAATCTAGGGACTAGAATTATTGAAGTCAGCGCTAATTAAAAAGTTTTTTCGTAAAATTCAACCGAATTAACGGAAGTTTAAAGCCTACATGGTAAAGAAGAGAGCTGATCAGCGTAAAATTTAGTTTTTTCTGTCTTTTGTTCAAAATTTATTTTTATTATGTTTATTTCGGAAGTGGTTTTCTAAATTAATTGAGTTCGGTTTCATTCCGACTATATAGGAAATCCAATTTCATCATCCTTTTGACATGACTGGCATCTCCAGATCTCTCGATAGTACGCGATACTTTTGAACTTAAATCAAATCTTGTCATTTGGTATTATAATTGTGTCTTTTGCTTGTTATAATCCTTATAAGTTTAATATGTTTAATTGTAAATACATGTTGGTTGTACGAGTGATAATGTTTTTACTTGATTACCCTAAAGGGGATGTCGTTCAGTGTGAATCATATAAAACAACTTTCTTCTAGTCAACCTCGGTAATCCTGAATATTAAATTACTTATACTTAATTCGGAGAAAATCAGTCTAAACTTATGATTGTGTGTTTACTGTAGAACTTTCGCATCCCACACTTCTTTCAATTTTGATTGAATATAGGGCAGAAAAAGTCAAAATATGTATGTAAATAACAAAATTAGGTGTTCCCAAATGTAATATAATAAAAGAGAAAATTCACTTTGGGTATTACGACCTTAAAAATGAAAATATTATTGATCTCTAAACAAAAAAGTTGTGAAAAAACGTTAGAGATGAAAAATTTGACTAAACTGTCAATTATATGGTACCGGCATTGTATTAGTTTTTTTTCTAATTGAAATTTGGCAAAGAGGCCATTTTACCCAACGACTGGAGGATATATTGCTGCTAGAATGGGTAGGGTCATGGTTGAGATTCGGTGGACAATAGTTTGTCGGAATGAATTTTTCAGTCACGTACTGGAGCACCGATACAACCGTACCCACAACCAGTTTGGGTCGGCAATCAAATCATTATGTCACACAACCCTCTGACGATGGAATTGAAAATATTCATTCAAAAATCGGATAAAAAAGATAATAAGCAAAATGCTTTTAACGTTGTATTTACGGCGTAACGCTTATGCAATTTGTGAGACGTTAGATAGTTCGTATTCACGGCGCATATCCTATGCAATGTGCGTTACATGCATAAAACGCGATGAGCCTGTCGTTTCTTGTTGATGAACGAAATAACTTGGTTTGGTGGCTGTATAATATCTCTCTGGAGCAACTTTTATACCGGTGTAAATACAAGTAAAGACGTAATATATAGGTATATTTGATTTTTTTTTTTTTTTTTTAATTCGGGCAAGTAGTTATTTAATGCTACAAAATTGGGAGCCGATACGTCAAACTTTTGGCCGAAAAAATGACCAAGAGGTTGGATTTTGAAAAATTTCCGGAAAATTTTCTGAAAGTTTATGCTGCCAACGAATTAAAAAGGGAACTGAACTGAATTCATTCATTTATAAAAACAGGGAAATATTAATATCCCTTACTCGAATTTTAAACTATGAATTGGTGTGCTATTTTCGTTCGAAAGAACCACAAAATTTACTGCTTCAATGCAGCATACTGAACGCGGCTAGACCACAATAGTACGAATATGGCGCCCAAAATACATTCAATCATTTAATTTGCAAACCACGAATAATTATAATAGTTCACCATTCCAATGCTCTCAGAATTGACTGCGCGCAGTTCTGATCGACTGTTGAAGCACACAAACGGTCCTCTTGCGGAGACCGCTAAATTACAAAATGTGGAGATATCGTCGGATAGTGGTAATCCACGATCATAATCGAACCCTATTTCGAGCACTTCGTATGAATGAAAGGCATACTAAAGTATAAGTGGTATGGCAGAAACCATTCGATAAATGGCACACACATAACATGCGTATTTTAATTAAGAACCTCAAATTCATGCATATTGTACGACCTTAGCAAAACGCATTCGTTGAAATAATATTCTATCGCATTTTTTTTATCCCGTTTCACCCTTCTTTCTAAAAGCAATTCAACATTACCACCATTCGAACAGCCCTCGCATGTTCAATATACCTTCCTGGACTTTCTGTTTAGCCACAGATAAATACAAATACCATTCATAAGAAAGCGAATACGTTAGTTCATTGAGAAAAAAAAAAATTAAAAAATTTCTCGTTGTTGATTCCCCACCGACACTAAAACATGACGATGGGGATGAGGGAGTGGTAAAATAGAATTACACTCGACATTTTAGAAGTTAGTTATAATTTTAGGTAGCTCTATCGTAGAATTCATAAAGAATAGGAAAGTTGAATCAATGTGCACGTGTGGGTCTGATGATGAAAATAATCATCTTTATAATGAGCTAAAAAATAATTACCTATACCTATTCCTCATATGAGAATAATGAGACTTTTGTGTTTCAGGATCTGATTGGAGCAAACAATAGATCCGTACAGTTACTCTTATTTGACACAACGTCCATTAATTTTTTTTCTTCCTTTCACAATAAGTTTACCTCTTATAAATATTTTATTCTGTTAATTTGGCTTTAGGATAGTTTTGAAGTAAACTTACATTTTTTGAGAAATTTTTACGCAATCCCTTGTTTTGTCCAAAGATATGTTAGAAGAAAACCATTTTATTTCAGAACATTTTTTAAAGAATCATCAGTTCTTCCATCTTCTGTCCAGATATGTACAGGTATCTAATCTAATGTTGGTAACTTATAGTCTTATAAATGGAAAAGTTGGTATGTATGTTGGTAACATCATCACTACAGAATGGCTCAGAAAATCCAGCAAAATTTTCAGAATTTACTCACGTTTTCTTAAGAAAGATTTAAACTATTGTAGAAGTCTATAGCCTTTTTGGGGACAAAGTTGTGGATTTCTAACACTCCCTCCTCAGCACCTATAAAATTTTATTCGTATTTTTTTCCTTCGAGACATATTACTCTCAATGATATTTTTAAGTCGATAAAATTTCATGCTTCTACGTCAGCCTCTTTTTCATGTGGGGCTCCATAAGGCTGTAAAATTTGTGTACCTATAATTATTACACACAGTCAAATAATGGGTTTAAAAACGAAAAAATATCCAAAAATGCCTTGCATGTGATGATTCTCCTGAATAAATATTCTATACCTACCCTGTTTTGGTATCTTTCATGAATGGTGAGATAAATGATGAAAAATAATGTACTTTTTTTTTTGATTAACGAGAAATATTTTCATCAAAAACGTCATTATTCATATATTTTTGCACATAGACCCTTTTTCTGGAAATTTATATTATATAAAATAAAAATAGCTGAATAAAAAAAAAATAAAAATAATGAAAAAAATAAAAACATAGTATCTAATTTCTTTCGTCCAGATCTCGAAATTTATTTTTTTGCTGCATGACTGGATGAAAATTTAATTATGTAATTTCACAAAGGATCTTGATAACTTTGTACATTTGGTCATCATTTTATTTATTATTTTCTTTTAGGGGGACGAGGAGAGAAAATGAGTAACAGAGAGGAAGGTTAGATCACTTCTTAGAAGAACAACGAGAAATGGGAAGTGAGAGAGTGAAATATCGACAAAAAGAAGAAGAAGTCGAGAAACATTTGGTGGTAGGGTAGTGAGAGGAAGATGGAGAAGGAAGGAAACGAAAGACAAGAGAGTCTGAGTGGGGCAGAGATGTATTTCGAAAAGCATCATAATATGAGGAAGGGCTGGCTACTCTGAGTAGTTATAAGTGGACCAAGTAAAACTGGAACCACTTGTAAGGGGTAGCTAGTTTACTACAAAAAACAGTTTTTGTTTTGTTTTTTTTTTTTTTTAGAACGTGCTGAAAAAGCATAATCATACGAGGAAAGTGAATTTTTGTTTCAGTATTACAGAATGAGAATACATCAATGACAAGACTATCAAAATTCAAAAACTTGTTTACTTTGTATCTGTCATATACTTAAATACTTGTGACTTCAAAATTCAGGGCATTAGCCTTAAAATTGACATCAGTAATACTTAATATTCCTTTTCTATATTTTTTTTCAGCCAAGCAACAACTTAATAATATACTCGTAGTTCGCTGCTCCTCTAAACTACTCCCCACAAAAAATAGTGGAATGTACCTCCCGTTCTCGGGAACCGCAAGAATAAATGTAAAATAACGAAATCGATTTCCAGTAAATGTAAAAAAACTTTAATTCCAAAAGGATGCTCTCTCAGAGCTAAGGTAGGAACTCTTTTAGATTTTTATTACAACGTACGTATACTATGGGGTGTAATCGCGTAAAGTTACATGTACTGTAGACAATATCGTGTAGTTATAGCTTCCGCCGAAAGGAATTTTATAAGAATTCCTATAAAGTTTCAATATACACGTCGATTTTCTTCTTTCCTCCTTCACTCTACCTCACGGTCTTCAAGTCTTTTTTTTTTCTCTTCACTTTTCGTTTAATATTAAACCAATATGAATTATTCAGCGACGGTATGTATATTCGAAGAGAAGTCTTTTTTTTTTTTCCTATCATTTCCCTTTCCATTCTCCATCTTTCTCTTCTTCTCCGCTTCTTTTCCTATTGAAAGAGCAGATACGAATAATGTGAGCTACTTTCTCGTCATAATTTATAGCAAAACTTTGAATGTAGGATGAAAGTAGTTGGAAAATTTGTGCTCGACATTGTACACAAGAGTACTTTCGGTACCTACCGACAAAATGCGGTTATATTCCAAAAAATAACGTTTACCGAAAATATGTACCTGGTATCCGACTTTTTCGGTATATTTTACAATAAATTTAAATTCGCTAATATTAGATTAAAATCTTAGAAGGCCTAACTAACTATCCCCGCGATTCGTAGTAGAGCCGCGATTTTATGGAATTTATAGATATCTTTTTTTTTTCGTGCATTCTTATTGCGCATAGAAAACTACGACGCGAAATATGGACTAAATTATTTGACTTTGATGAGATATTCGGTGTAAGGCAAAATATTTTTGAAAATCAGATTAAGTATTTTTATTTTCGAATTCGTCGAAACTTTGTAATAAGATTTAACTCTTTATTGTCATGGAATACCTTGTCGTGAGAGATATTCGCACAAGAAGGTCTTCAACAGAGTTCGCAAGTATGGAAGAGCCAAATTCTTGGCAAACACTGGCAATTTTGTAGCCAGTTTCGAGAGTTTATATACTAAATTTAGCACACGCGCACAGGCACACATACATACGTATATGTACATAATTATGTCATACGTTACGTCGTTTCTTGCCTCCGTTGAGGTGATAAGAAACGACGTAGCGCGTTTGGTACTGGGCCGTGACATCACCGAGATCATCGTTATCAGGTAATTGATCACAGCCTGTGCAATGCATCTTACCTGTATTTATGTACAGGTACAAACATACAAACGCACAAGTGTGTTTATGTTATGTCATGTAGACAATTATTGCCAGCCTTTGGGTGGCGACTGTCGTTGAGGGGTGCAAGCCCCTAATACCTCATACGAGTGATGTCCCTACAATTGTCTTTGGCATTATCATTATTTTCACCCACTGTAGACAATACATTCATAAGCCAATAAAAAAGGGCCACTTTCGTGTAAAACTGGGAGATTAAAATGTTTGTTCACATTTCAAGAGTAAAATTTTGAATCTTTTAATACAACGAAAAAATTAAATAGGCCGTTTTCAACGATTCTAAATTATATCTGACAAAACAATGGTTTGTCAATGAGCATAGGCTCAAATCTTTGGAAAATTCAAGTCAGTTAATTCAACAAAAATAGAGCCAGTCGTCAATTTTTTTTTTTTTTTCTAAATCACTGTGAGTGGTTATACTCGTAAGTAGTTGCAGCATTTTATGTATGCTTGATAGAAAAAATGATTTGTATTAACCGAGAGTCATCGATGCACTCAGTTTTCATTTGACGAAGTATGTGCTATAGTTGCTTTTGAAACGGATCCAAATTATTAGATTCATCTTGACGAAGAACATCTTTTGAATGCCTTAGTATATCAAGTCCATAAGAAAAACAGGAGGGAGTTCCGCTGGAGCTTTACTCACGAAGGATTGATATGTAAACATAACAATAGTGTCCCACACGTCATGTAATACGCATAAACGAGAGTTATAATTATTGTAAGAGTTACAGTTACATGAATCTGATGATCGTAATTCTCATTTACCCTCTACCGTAGACCGAGCGCTAAAATGTTTAAACATTAAAAACTCAACTTTTATCACGTCAAATAAACCTAATTTCGTACTTGATTCAGCCATGAGTAGATCAAGAAGCAAAATTCTATTTAATGTGGTACCGTTAAAATTCATGCCATACTTACCGATAATTTTAACCAAACATGAATAGATAAGTCCAGTCGCTTACCTGAAACAAAAACATTTTATAATTTAGTGTTGCCTGTATTTTGAAATTTTCATCGAGGTAAAGTGGCTTAGTTTCGATTGATATAATAGGTATTTCGGCGTGACTAATGATAATGTGATTTCCTGTAAATTTTCCCTATTGATGGTCGCACATATACCATTCGGATCTATTCAATAACTTCTGTTTACTTGAATCGAATCAACCCTAGCCGCTCTTTTCCACCTAATTTCAGTAAAAATGTGATGGATCTCGATTACGTAGATTTTATTAGTTCGACTGTATAACAGCCAAATTTGACTGACTCACCCGTTACCTACAATATAACGAAAGTATAGCCTATGCCTAATTGTCTAATTTCAAAAACCCCTCTTCAACGTTCAGTTCGGTTTTGTTCTATTTAAATCTCTGTTACGTATTTCATTCGAAACGTGTACTTACGTTTGAGTATCATTTGAAAATTTTTCATCAAACGGCTAAGCTGCGTAATTTTGCTATGCATAAATCAAATAACTTCGTTAGGTAGATATGTATAAAGATATAGCCTAGTATATAGTTTTCACTAATACGCGAGTTCATACGCGAAAAAAATAAGGCGTTGGTTGCGTTTCTCGGATGACCATCTCGTGACGAAAATAATTTTATACGAAAACCAAATAGTCCACTTTGTATGTAGGATAGGCCTCTGCGTATACTCCACACAATCGTAATCAACTCGGACTATCATTACCGCTATTCTACAGCGCTTCAAAATCCTTTCGAACATACTTTCGCAAATCTAACAATTTCTTCCAGGCTTAAAACAACGAGTCCAAATAATCCACGAAACGTGTAGGCCTTCACTCGATTGTTACCGTTGCACATCAAATGGGGCAGTATACGTTAATTCGATTGCTACGGCGGAAAGAGAAAACACGAAGATGGAAAAAAAAAAAAATAAAAAAAATACCAGTACTAATTCTCCGGCTATCGGCGCCAACAAACGCAGCCAACGTATCCATATACGAGACCAGTTTTTGGTTGCAGCTTTTAAGATCGTCGATTCATCGAGTCAAAATGGTAGCCATTAATTTGGTAAACGAGAAGCCTACTCTGTACAGTACTTACATAGGAACTCGATGGCAAGTAACTGTACGCGTATATTGGTTCGAAAATACTCCGCATATAACGTAATTACCTCTCTATCTATTTTACTCTCCCTCTCTCTTTCACACACTCACTCACTCTCTCTCACTCGCTCTCTCCCTCTCTCTCACTCCCTCACTCTCTCACTCACTCACTCTCACTCTCACTCTCTCTCTCTCTCTCTCTCTCTCTCCCTCTCTCTCTCACTCTCTCACTCTCTCTCTTTCACTCTGTCTCTGTCTCTCTCTGATTTACCTCCTCACCTTCTCCGTTGTCGTTTTAACCAACCGCATACGGATAAAATAAAAGGTTTTCCAGACGATGGCGATGATAACCATCAGTATATCAGGTAAGGTGAATACCACATTGGGGTCGAGGGGAAGAGGTAGATGGGGGTGGATTTTAGGCACGTTAGAAGAAGCTGGAGTGATACAACATCGACGGCTACGTGCTCGCTTAAATGGCATTAACGCAATCAAAAGTGCATTTTCAAATACTGGCGGCAGTTTTACTTACGTTGGTTAATTCCACGCGTAAAAAGCTGTACTAAATTAATACGTAATGACTAGATCGTGTCAAACGTGAGGTTAAATATCCGTTACGGTGGCTGTACTCACCCTTCCACCCTTGCCTGCAAGTACCTACCATCGGGTATCGTAATTATATATATATATATATATATATACGAAAATAGTCTGCCTTCGGGGGCATGGGACATACTGACAGCGTGGGTTAAATAAATAACAGTTGGTCGGGGGAGGAAATGAGTGGGGGTTGTTTGAGAGAAGCAGTCCAGTTTGCTACAATTTGATGGTGTTTTTTTTTATTTTTTTCATTCATTTAGTCGACTCCCTTCGCCCGATGCTTTTACTCTGTTGTCTCGCTCAATGCTTCCAATTTAACGATTACAAAAAGAGCAAAGACCAGTGTGTGTGAAAGAGAAAGAGAGAGAGACAGTGACAGAGACAGAGGCACAGAAAGAGAGATAGAGAGAGAGCGAGTGAGAGAGAATGACTGAGTGAGAGAGGGTGAGCGAGAAAGAGAGAGAAAGAAAGAGAGAAAGAGAGAGAGCGATTGAAAGAGAGTGAGAAAGAGAAAGAGAGAGAGTGAGAGAGAGCGTGACTGAGTGAGAGAGGGTGAGCGAGAAAGAGAGAGAAAGAAAGAGAAAGAGCGATTGAGAGAGAATGAGAGAGAAAGAGTGACAGTAAGACGGAGACACAGAAAGAGAGAGAGAGTGAGAGATAGATAGAGAGAGAGTAAGAGAGAGAGATAGAAAGAGAGCGATTGAGAGAGAGAGAGAGAGAGAGAGAGCGAGAGAGTAAAAGAGAGAGAGAGAGAGAGAGCGAGAGAGTAAAAGAGAGAGAGAGAAAGTGAGAGTGCGAGTGAGAGGCACCGAGAAGCAGTGAGGGGGGAATCACACAACCCACAAGCTGGTAGACTGCAGCAGAGTTGCATATATTCTGAATATTCGAATGTATTCTGCCATTTTTTTAAAATCTTTTATTCCTTTCAAATTTATGAATTAATAAAACTAAATCGTTTCTGGACGGCCTATGGCGTTTATTATCGCATGCAACCCTCGTCCGGCCGCATCGCTTTTCTGCGCCAACTTACGAAACACTTTCGAGACCATTACCACGTCGAGGAGAGATTATTCTAGCGTAAAACCGAACGCGAGTTTTCAAATCGATCATTTATGAGGTGGCAAAATTTCATTATCCAAATGCCGACGTCGTCGTTGTCGTTGTCGTCGTCGTCGCCACCGCCGCTGCCGCCGCTGCCGCCGCCGTCGTCGTCATCGTCTGTCCACATTATTTAAACGATATCGCCGTCGATGAATATTAAATAGAACGAGACGAGGACACCGAGTAAGGGTGGGAGGTGGAGAAGGGTAGGTGGGCGAGCTAGGGGCGGGATGTGGTGGCGACGAATTCGCCAGAATTGAGCAGTTTGACCACTTGGTCGTAATGGGAAAACTAACTATTTTCGTCGTTTTTGGCGCAGCTTGGTGTGCAGGCGAACGGAAAACCGCTGGACTTTAGCTAAAATATTAAACGGAGTTGGTGTAGTACGTATACCTACTTGCCGATTGGTGGTCCTGCTGACCAGATGTTATCGAAATTTTGCGGGTTGAAAAACGGAGTAGCGAACGATGGTGGCGAATATATCGTAATTTGAAGCGTGTATAAGTGCTCATGTTCCGCACGTGGGTACATATCTGGACGTACTTAATTTACGAGCACGTAGCCTAATGGCATTCGAGCTGCGTCGATGCGATTGCGATTTAGTGAAACCCATAGAGCGATGAGGAGAGATAGGTATAATATATGACAGTAATTTCCTCATTTTCGCCCCAACTATTCACCCTTGTTCTTCTCACATATGACATCTGAGTTGACGTATTTGCACTTGTGTAATGTCGAAGACTTGTAGCGTCGACTAAATAGCCTATAATTGGAAACTTATCTAAAATAAACAGATCTAAATGTTTTTTTGGTCAACGAGACATTTGAAACATGGGGCTACATTCTGCCACTTTTTACTTCGATTCAAATCTTTTCAAACCCTTTTTGTAGGTATATGCTCTTGTGTTTTTCTCAGAAACATACTTACGCGTTAATTGTTGAATTTACAACAGTGCGTCTTCATATTGCTTTGAGTCATTCGCTATTCGTCGATAATTTTCTGCATTAATGGCCTCATCTATTCATCTGCCCATATTATTCAAGCACAACTGAAGAAAAAGTGTTTTAGAAACTCTCAAAAATCACAAAAAGCCGACAAAAATTATAAGATTGATCGAAATTCCTTATACCTATAATAATTATCATCAAAGTTCAAGAATTGAAAATCACAGTAAAATTTATCAGAAATGTTGGATTTTGTAATTATTGCCTGCCATTTTTCACTAAGAAATCATGAGGCTTACCAACGTGTAACGATATTTTCGTATCGTACATAATACTTTTCTAAATTCGTACATTTATTATCATCATCATCATCATCATATCGTTAATTTCAATCTATTTTCCATTTTTATTCCATTCATAAACACTCACGTCATTCAGACAAGTCTCGACTTGCTGATGACATAATCTTTCCAAATAAACAATTACTTTGTTTACACAGTCCTATGATCTCATTTCTTGTTTACAACCTCTTGCAATCTTGTATATATCTTAAATTCTACTAAATTATTTGTGAACGCCTACTTTATGTCATATTCTCATGAGATTATTGGTCATATTTCATATATATATATATATATATACATTTCTATTAACCAATAAGATTGAAACCTTTCTCCAATACTCTATAAAATCGTTAGAACCTTCCCTTTAGGTTAATAATCCAGCTGGTATATAATCTCATGTTTTGTACTTTTATAATAATTATTATTCTGATTCTCAACTCTCTTATGATGTTTTTTTACTACTAATTACCTTTATGTTATTTTATGTCTTATAACTTACTGTTTAATACACTCTTTTATTGAATATTGTGTTTTAACTATTCTGTTACGACAACTAACCACCACATAAGGGCAAAAAATTCGAAAATCATCGTAAAATTCCTTCGGTTCTACCAAAAAAAACAAAAAAAAAAAACATCTTTTTAAGATAAAACAATTCTTAGTTTTTTAAAAAGTTCCTCCTGTTCACAAACTTGAACAATAAGTATTTAGATAGTTCATCTTAAAATAAGTAAATAAAAAATGTTGAATATCTTTACCACGCATTAACAGCGGTACGAGTGTATTTTCCAAAACTATCAAATTTTGTAATGGCTTCCATTTGAAAATCAGTTGATCGATTTTTTACAAATTCAATACCGAACCACTCCTTAATAGTCTTCAATTACCATAAAAATTTCAAGCCAAAATCCTTTAATTTACGAGAGTTATCATGAAGACAACATGGTGGGTTTGCAAAAATTTAAGAAACCTTCCCTCTGAAACTACCGAATGGACTTCAAAAATTTTATGACGAATATGTAGTCCATAAAAATATTTAACACTACCGTAAGTTTCATTGCCATAGGTCCAGATTCCAAAAAAATTCCGAAATGAGCAAAAAGTGGAAATATTATGTGTACAAAAGAATTTAAGTGACCTATATAATTATTTGTGATCGATGACTCAAGATTGGCGCTTTTCCACAAGTCTTTGCCTCAGGTCCCGCCACAACACTGAATGCAATAGTTGTATTTCCTTTGTAAAATACACTAATAAAGGTATGGTCTATTATCAGTGTACCAGGAGGTATACTAAACGCAAGATATTGAGAAATTTTTATTAAAATTGTTATTTAAAAATGTATGTAGAGTGTAGAACCATGCGGTATTCACCTCGCGAAAGAAAGCAGATCCTCTTCTTTTTTTCTCTGTCTTTTACAGCAAAACTGTTAGGGTCACTAGAGGGTCCCAAACATGTAGGTAAGGACTAAAAGATCATATTGACTTCATTTTTCAAAACAGGTTGAAAAATTAATAAGGATATGATGAAAATGAAGGGGACTTTTTTTTTTATTCCACAAGGGGGAGTACCTACTGTGCGTCTACACTGTCGAATAACAATAAATTTTTAAGTTTTTTTAGTTTCGTGCTTTTTCTAGTATACCTACATACCTCGCTTCTTTACCACTGAGAACAAGACAGATGTGTACTAAACACGTTATTTTACTTATCGTTAGATGTGCTATCTTCTATTAAAATTTTGGGAGCTCTCAGGAAATACCCTGTTGCATTTGACCGCCTGTATGTAGACAATCCCCCCTATAGAATTTAAACTTCAATGCGTTTTTGTAAGAATTAAATTAACATAATACGTTTTTTTCCGCGAATACTCTTACGTAAGTCGTTTTCCTTTCTTTTTCCTTTCTTTTTCCTTTCTTTTTCTTTTCTTTTTCCTTTCTTTTTCTTTTCTTTTTCCTTTCTTTTTCCTTCCTTTTTCCTTTCTTCTCGGTGGTTTATTTGCTTGTACTATGCGCCTAATTGGCGCGCCTCCCCACATCTTACTGCTCATCACTAAGATAACCAGCTTTCTATTACACTGCCTCTCATTTTCTGATCTTTTCTCTGTGGTCTGGTGACTAAATAAGTTTAACAGAATATTCTGTTCCCAAATTTTCTGTAAACTTTGTCCATAATCTGCCCTCATGTTGGCAAAACACATTTTAATGTTTTAAAATGTTGATTAATTTTATGTATTGATGTTCATGTTGTCTTTTAATTTCAATATATGGTTTCACTTTTCGTACAAAATGTGTTGACTTTTCATGGCAATGAGGCCAAACTTTCTATGGTTCTGATTGAATAAATTGTTCACGTGAGTTTTTTCCTCTTACACGTGGCTAAGTTAGGAAATATTAAACTAATGCGTGACTTAAAATTGTTAAGAACGTGTTAATGAAATCACAAGATTGGTCGAGGAATTACTTGTTTGTCATTCTTGTAGGGAATTTTGTCGTTCCGGGTGGCATACTATAACCTTAAAAAAGTCAATATTAGTAGAAGTTACTACAGAGCAGCTAAAAGGTAACTATAGGTATCCAAAAATGAATTTTTCACTCGCTGATGGAAGCAGCAATAGGAATATAACGAATAAACCAGCATTTTAAGCCAGAAATATGAAGGCAGTTATTCTCGAACCTTGAACCTTCCACTTAACAGTTGTAAAAACTGAACACCAGATCGTTATGATACAGACCCAATAAACTTATGAAAATGGAATCGCGTGTTCAAGTATTGGAAAGTATACATAACTTCATTTTCGCAACGAAGCGTGGAATAATAAGGGTACGAGCGAGCAGGAAGCTCAGTTAATTCTAGTCGAAACTAATAATCCGTTGAAAACTGCGCGTAATTGAAATAAAATGCGAAAGCGAGTACAGTCGAAATGGATCCACAGTTTTGGCCATCACTGACACTAATCACGTATATCAAGGTGCATAAATTCCGTTTAACAATGCAATATACGGTACACACTGACAAACGTTGAACAACATCCGCCCTAATGGTACGTCGATTTTTAACCCCCTTGTAAATTGATACACATATTATTTGGAGAAAAAAAATTTGTTCCTTTTTTTCGCCGAGCAAGTTCATTAATCCGCCATCGCATTCGGCAGATGACGCGAATGCATAAAGAATTATCCGACCATAAAATTTTCCTTAAGCTAACTCGCACGCTCACCAGCTCGCCCTCCATTCTAAATTGTTATTTACAGCGACAATTTTAGGAAAATTGCCATGCATTCAATTACAAAGGGTTCACCAGCACAGACAGAACGGAATTCGAACGACCGATGTCCATGAAAGGAATAAAATCGGATGGAGGAGTGGTGAAATAGTAGAAGACGAAGAGAGCTTCATATATCTTGCGGATGTTTCACTTTCCACTGCACCATCACACGTTTCTCGCTTTATACATTCGAACTGTAGTCTAATTAAAAATATACTGGACCGTATGCGCTTGTTTTAACCAAAAATACTTTGGTAAACCAACTTAACACCTAATTGTCAAGTCTTTAAATGAAAATAATAAAATCACAATTTTTGAATTTTGGAATCTATTTTCAGGCGTCCAACTATTTTTGAAGTTACTTTATTTGTAGAATTTTCAGTTCAAAAAATGTATTTCTAATAAATTTCTCCATAGTTTTCACCATTTTTCGCAACACTCATCCCAAAAACAGACTTTTTTGCAGCACCTGCTTATAAACTTCATTTTTATACGCACCTTGACGATGTATAAAGCGGGCGATTTTAGAATCGTTTTATACATAGGTCTTTATACATTGTCTTGGTCGCGTGCGTTACTTTATACATTGGTTCCCTAGAAGAACATAACCTATGTCGTCATTTTCTTCAGTTAATTAATCAATTATTTATTTATTCATTTATTTATTAATTTTATGTTTTTTATAAAAGTTTTTCCACTATATAGGGTGATGCACGACGTCATGCACCATTCAAAAACTTCATTTGGTGCTTGATGTTTTGCATCAACGTGAAAATTATACCACTGTCGATGAGTTCTGACACACCATCCACGAGCATTGTAACTTCTTTATTTTTGTAACATAAAATTCGAAATATGCGCTGCGAATTATCGAGTGATAAACTACTTCATTATTGGGGGGGGGGAGGCGGCAGCGGATACATTAATACATTAAATTTTACTAATCTGAATCGGAGTTGGCCTTTAAATCAATCACGAGTAGTTGAAGAGCCTTATCAACATTCAACAATCCATCTATCCAATCCTCAAAAATTTGATTTCAGCTTTATAACTAACAACATTATAATCATAATAATACCTAATACGTTGTACACAGCTTTTCCACTTTGCACTCGTTTATACATCAATTAACTTTCAATTATTAACTGTTTTGCATTGCCAATTTTATAATTTGCCCCTTATTGATCCGATGTCGTGCATCACCCTATATGTGGATTTGAACTTTTGACAGCTGAGTTGACAAGCTAACACCGTACCCACTATGCCATGAGGTCTGGTTGATAAGGTAGTGATAGTTTGTACTTATATGTTTGCCAATTGCCAAAATATTTGTTCATTTCAATTTTTTTTTTGTTTTTAAGGGTGATGTTGTGATAAATAGTGTATGACACACGAGTATATAGCAGGTGATTGATACTTGTGTGATTTACATCACTCGCCTTATTTCACGCATGCTCAACTTTGGACTCGATTAGGTTATTAAATCACACTTTTCTGCACATATGCACTACATCTTATCCAACATTATGAAATTTCTGCACGTCCTAAATTCGTAAAAACTGATTGTTACGTTGCCACTTCAAGTGAATGCAACATTTAAATTTTAAAACAAACATCTATTATTTCACTCAATAATTTCTCAGCCACTATTTAAGCTGGAGAGCTGGTGTTGGAATTTCTGGAATAAGGAGAAAATTTTCTCAAATCTGTTTTCCCTCTGATTTTTTAATCATCTTTATTTGCTGGGAAATAAACAAACAAAAAAATGTAAATTAATGGGTAACTAGGTATTTTTTGGAATTTAGAAACCTCTCCACTTTTAATCAATAATTCCTTAGCCACTATTTAAACTAGAAGTCTGGAGTTAAAACGGCTGGATAGAAGAGAAAATTTACTTAAATCTACATTTTTTTAAATTTTTGAACTGAAACCTCCTTGCTCAGGATAGTAAACTAAAAACGGTTATGCAACGAAGCCGGTGAAACAAAATAAACAAAATGGTCATGCAACGAAGAATGTGAAATGAAAAAACGTTACCACTGACTCTCCTTACAAAAGCTAGGCTCATTTAACTCTATTTGTTCAATTTCCTTTTTTGCATTCTCTATACATTTTCATTCATTGCTTTCTCATCAGTGGAATGAAGGTTGCATAATTTAATTTTGACGATGAAGTGACCACCAATTGGTAAAAACAGTTTTTTAAATTTTTATGAAAACAAAAAACGAAAAATCAGGCTGCCAACAAAACATTCCTTCTTCAAAATACGAATTTCAGCATAACAAGTTTCACTTCCACCATGTGTCCCAGTACACACTCTTCTTTTTTATTTATCCTTAGCTACTTCAGAATAAACGAACAAAAAAAAACGCAAATTAATAAAAAATCTGTCGTTTTCGTACGAAAATTTTTTCTTGGTGAAATTTAGTTTTTGGTGATGTGTGACAAAAAATAGTGTGTGACACTAGTGCGTGGTAGGTGATTGCTACTTCACGCATTTATATCACAATTTTACAAATATGACAACTATTTTTCCGGTTTAGCATTAATTGGAAAGAGAAACTTGTTAATAATTCCCCAATTCATGACGTAATAAACTTAATTTGCTAGGTGCATGCATCACTTTTGATTTTTGTTTGACTACTCTCAATCCATTTTATTACCTATACTTATAGTTACGGATAGAAAGTATTTTTTACCGTCAAAAATAAATGGTCTGTTTCAAGAATTCTATAAAAAAAAAAAAATCTTTCTCAGTAATTTTTATACACAAATTCATAAAGGGCGAAAAACTTTCAATATGGATGGTATTACATTTGACTTTATTATTCGAAAGGTGGTGATAATTCTCCTAGTATGTCTTTACAAAATAACTTTTCTTCCAACTCTACATATCAATATAAAAATTAAAAAAACAATAAAAAAAAACAGATCACGGCACCCATTAACTTTTTCCATTTACGATGTGACTACGTATGACTCAACAAAACATCCATTTCGAAATTAATGAGGCGAATTTCATCTTTTACACACACACACACACACACACACACACACATTCGCAAACGCATAAATTTTACAAAAAATAGATCTTTAGGGGGAAAAAACCAAAAAAAAATGCTATGTTAGACAAATTTTAGACATTCTTCGATGAAGATGATTCTTTGGGTTTCGATTTTCAACTTTCAAATTTTTTTTTCTTTCTTTTCTCTTCCTTTCACTATTTTTTATTTTCGTGTTTTCTTTATTTTCTTTTGCAAGCTTTGAATTTATTTTAACAGAAAAAAAATGTCCCCAAATCACAGTTAGTTTAAAGAGGTTTAAAATAAATTGGGTTTCCTTTTTTTTTAGGCTGATTTTTGGTATTCTATATTCGTATTTTACTAAATTAAAATATTTTCTTCGTCGAACTAACTTATTTCATGCGCGTACGATCCTTCATTTTTTTTTCGCACAAGTTTCAAACATTTAATTCCTTTTTTTTTTTTTTTTTTTTTTTTTTTTTAACTTAACCAAACCAAAATTTTGTCGGAAACTATTATTTTTGACTTATATCGCTGTTTCAAGTAAATTTGACAACATAATGAACATTTTTCTTAAAAATGTTGAAAAAGCTGAATCATCTAAAAAAAAGTTCTCTATTCGCCGTTGATATGGTGATTCATTCTTTAATGAGGTAAAAGGGCTCAGCCCCCTGGACGACAGTCGTACCACAGAAAGATTTGGCTAGAATTGTGCCTCGCACGTTAAGCCGAACTTTGCTATCACAAGTTGTACTTTGTAATCACAAGTTGTAATTTGCACACGATTTAAATTGGACTGTGACCAATCAGGCGTATCGCCAATTACATCCCATGGTCAATCACATCGCGAGTGTCTTGTTTTATCTTATCTGTTACCGTAGTAACGAACAAAGTATGACATAATTAACGGCTAATCAAAATCACCATGTATTTATTAATTATACACGTGTGTTTGTGTGCGTGTAATTAGCCGAATATGAATAGTCTCAACAAAGAGTAGCCGTTAGCCAGTGTTTATTGAGTTTGGCTGACTTATACTTTCAGTCTGTATGTAAATAAACACGCAAATTAGTCAGTTGACTAACTCCTGATATACGTACCATACTCACCCCTAACCTTTTTTGACAGGTCAATTTTAATACCTCATTTACAAGCGAACTGTGTGAAAATTACAATTCATATATTAGGCTAAAGAGTTTACTTTAATGATGCCATGCGTTTAGCAATTCGTCGTCTTAAGTAAAAGAAATTTTAATAAAATATTGCACACTTTAGTGGTAGGTACTTACCTACTAATATGTTGTGTTTTTTAAATTATTTAGTAAAAAAATTGTGAAACAATTATTTGACATGTTATTTGATTCAAAATAAAGGGTAATGAATCTCAAAATTTTCTTCCCAAATTCGTGACTGTCACCTTTATTTGCATATTTTGGCAAAAGTTCATACTTTCCAGATTGTTTTTTTTTTTTTTGTCTTTTGGGTACAGTAGTCAGTTTAATATTCTTTTCATGAGGGTAAAGCTGAAAAATAGTATACGTAACTCGGTCAGAGTGAGCGATTTTTCTACTGTTTTAATTGGATGCATTGTATTCTGAATTCACTGACTCAGCTACATATAGAGAAAATCAATATAATACCTACCTCAATAAAGATTCAATAATAATTGTAATAATACCTAATATGAAACGTAAAGCATATCAGTATAATACATAAAAAATAGTTTTTGTTTTATAAATTAATTTAAATTTTTTTCCTCTTCACTGGATTTTTGATTGTTTTTTTTTTTTTTTTTACGATTCAAATAATACAATTGTCGTACTTTGCTGACGAAGCTGGTTCGTATAGAAACCGTAATTAACTCAAAAAACGTAGGTATTCGATCGCACTCGCTTTTTACGGAAAATATATTATCGAAGGCCAAAAGCCGAAGAACCATTAATAATTAACTCGAATAACGACATTTGCATACGATCTTTTTTATCTGCAAATTTTTTTCTCCGTACCTTCCAGCATTTTATTTATTTTTTCTTTAGGATTTAGGTACTCGGAATTTCGAGAAGCTGCAACAGTCGCATAATATGTTAAATCTAAAACCTTCATGAAACCAATTTTTTTTTTTATTCTTCTATACAGTCGAAAAAAGATTATTTCCACAGAGATATTGTTAGAACCTAGATATAGAGTACATTTTTTCTACACGTAAACAAACGTTATTCTTATCCCTCATCAAAGTCAAAAAAGTTTTTGTTTTTTTCTTCTTTTACCGGAATATCATCAGTTTTGTTTTCTCGAAGGGGGTAGAATAATACACGATGAGAAAAAAACAACTGAAGGGAAAAGTTGAACACGTGTAAATCAAACTCGATTGAAAATAAGTGAAGTTGACTTCTTTCCGAAGTAAATTCGGTCTTTCGCATTCCTTTCGAAATTACGTAGAATTTAATCGTCTTCGAAGAGTTTTCTTGCAACGTTATCGATATCAGTTTTCAAGTACCAAGACGAGGGTGGAACTAGTAAATAGGGGAAAAAGAGTAAAATAAAGCCGGAAAAGGAATTCCTTCAAACAGAGCAAATCGAATTAAATAAAACTTTTTCGTCTATTTTTTTTTTTTTACAAAATTTAACTTAAGTACCTACTTCGATTGGATCGTTTCGAAGTAAAATAAAAGTAGTTATTCAACCACACGCTGAGTCAAGAGAGAAGTGCAGGTAAGATAATAATTTTCATAGAAGCCAGAGTATCGTCATAAGGAATCATTCGTGAAAAAGAACGATTCGAAGTCATATTTTTTTCTTTAGAAAGACTTTTTTTCAAGAATCTTTGTTCAACTGCACAATTAATACCTAAGAAATAAACAACCACAAATTAATTTCTACACTGTCTCTAAACTTGGTGAAGAAATTAAAATCATTTTTGATGATCCAAAATGATTTGGAAATCTTGTCATTTGATTAGCAAAGTTCGAGATTTCCAAATTGATTTGAAATAGTTGAAAAATAATTTCATTTTTTCACAAGTGTAGAAACGAGTTTTTTCTTAACTATTTTTGTCTATTTCTTCGCTGAAAAAAATTTCATTTCTTAACTATGGTAGAAATTGAGTTTTTTCTTAACAAAATTTTTTTTCATTTATTTACATACTGTTTACATTTACATAAGTGGTGCAATGTCAGCATAAAAAAGTGTTGTTTTACACAGTGATCCTCATAAACAAAATATTTCACCTCTGCCTAGTTATTTAATTATTTGATAAAATTCTGTTAATTAAAGGTGTTAATATATTTAATTGAATAAATAATAACTCTGTTTGGTAGATTTGTTGAAAAAAATATCGTACTCAACAGTTAGCCACTCATAATAATCAACTTATTACGATTACACCACAAGCCACAGGCAAGTGCTACAATTACGTAATTAGTTGAGTAAAATAGTATTATAGGTAGGTATTTAGAAATATGCTAAAAGTAAGATTTTTATCACAACTTTACCATATTTTTAAAACTAGGTACCTACATAATGTACATATTATATCTTCAGTTTTTAGTGTATTATTTTCAAAAGAAAAATATAATTATTGCATTCAATGTAACAATGGAATCTGGGGATGGGACCTGTGAAAAGACACCGATCCTGAGTCATAAATCATGAATATATGTATCACTCCAATTTTTCTGAACAAAATATACATAATTATGTGTACATATTTCCACTTTTTACTTATTCAAGTATACCTTTTGTAAAGGAAATTCCACTTCAGAAAGTAGTCTACAGTTTTGCGTGTTTAACCACTCCATACAGTCAAATATGGGGGAGTCAAAATCTCGAAAAACTCTGGCCCTGTTTCTGAGGCCTTTTATACCGGCTCCTGTACATGCACTCAAGCACACGTATGTACAAATCCATAATTATGTATGTATGTATGTATGTTAATAAATTGCGTCCTATTTGTGGTTGCAATGTCAACTAAAAAATATGGCATATGCACTGATAAACAGTCCATGACATCACCCTGAAAGAATTATCTTGATTAGTCATAGTTCGGTAATTGTAATATACTTGCATGAATTTACAAGTAATTACAAACGAAAAAATGTACGTGTGTTTAACATGCAGTGCACAATAGTAGCCAACCTTTTGGCGGCAACTATCTTCGAGGAGGCCGAGTACCTACAACCTCAAAAACCAGTCATTTTAGCAATTTTTGGGATTCTGTGGAGCCTCTGCTTTATGACCTATTACAATGAAACTTGGGTCAGTGTTAGAAGCTTTTAAGATCTACATCTTTGTGTCAAAAGTTTTGAAATCAATCCAGTCGTTTGGGAGGGAGAGGTTCTCAAAATATTGAAAAACCTCCATGTTGTCATACCGATAACTCATATAAATTGAAAGCTTTTGACCTGAAATTTTGATGACAACTGGAAAATATTAAGGACTGATTGGTGTTGAATTTGACCAAACTTGGTCGACTGGTTTTTGAATGGCAGCCAATACCAAATGGAACAGTTTAAGTTTTGGAAAATACACTTACCTACCGCGGTTTTTGCGTGGAGGAGACATTAAATCTTGACAGTCCAAAAATACATATTTTAGACTTAAGTAAGCTGCTTACCAAGTAAGTATAATTGAAATAAATATGGAATTAGCTTCACAGAATACAGAAACTAACGTTCTTCAATAGGTCTACTTGATTATACTCAAAATCAAAGCTTTAATACTAATTTCAACTAAATTCCATCAGCTTTATCGTATAATTCGAAAAATAGGCTCAAAATTGACAGGAAAAAAATGTGTGAAAAACATCAGTAGGTACCTACGTCGAAGTCTGAAATACAAACATGCAAATGAAATATCTGTACATTTCTTTTTCTTCATTTTTTCCCCCTTCACTATATCCTTGCTCTTTTATGAAGTCAAATATAGACGTTTCAAAACATTTTCAAACTTCTTATTCAAACTTTTCAAAATACAAATATTTTTCTATTTTTTTCTTTCTCCATTTCTCAGCAAAACAAAAAAAATTGAACATAACTCTTTCCCTTATTGTGTAAAAAACTGCAGACGAAAGAAAAGAAAAAAGTAATCGAGCTCGGCAGAGATGAAATAAAAGGAAGACCAGGTTTTTTAAGAAAAAGAAACAAAAAATAGTTCAGGAAACATTTCGAATACAGGAAATTCAACGGGTGCTGTGGAATTAGAATTGTCTAACGAAGTCATATTTTTCGAAAAATATTTCCGACGAATATTAACCTTTTTTTTTTATTATTTATACCTTTATTTTCTTTGTCGGCACAGAAGAAAAGGTAGAGGTACCTGCCTAGACTGCGATTTTTTCCTTTCGCTTTCAAAACGCGTATAGAAGTTACGGTATTTTAAAACGACGGTATTTCGTCCTTAAACTACTTTCACAGAGTGAATTTTCACGAAGGACTAATGGTATAATTTTTTTTTCTTTCGATAAATCTCATAAGGTAGGTATTTAGTTAGATAAATGAAAACCATAGAGACAAAAATTTAAATACAGCAGCATTTTGATGAGTATGTGCAACATATATCGAAAAAATATTGTTGTAAATTTAATAGATTACCATTGTTGAAGTTTTTAGTGGCCTATCTGAGGATGGAGAATTTCTGAGCTTTACGAGTCTCGTCACCATATCACTGTTTAACTCATCACTATATTTTGGACCCTATTTCTGATATAATGACTCGTCACCGAATTTAAAAATAGAGAAATTTAAAAAATATTGCCGTGTATAAATTCCTTCCCCCATATAATATTAAACATATTGTTTGCAGGCACAGATAAAATAAGTATGAAACCTACAAAACATTTTAATTATTGATTACAAAAAGGACCATAGGTGAAATATACGTTTGAAATAAAAGTCTTGAGTAAATATAATCATTTTTGAAAACTTTTCACTATGGTCGTTCCAAAATCAGTCTATCCATAAAATTTTTTTATTTAATTCTCAAGGAGGAGCAGTGCACAACCGCAGGTAGTACTACAAACCGATAATAAGTTTACGTTAAAAACGATCAGTTTTTAAAAGATAAGCTTTTATTTATTTATTTTTTTTTGGCTTTAGCTCCGTACGAAATAAAATATTATTTGGTTGCGGAAGGTTGGCCGCTGTATTGGTATATTTGAAATCGTAGTAGTGAGTAAAATAAAAGCTTATAATAAAAACTTATAAAAACGAATTTTTGAAAGATAAGCTTTAATTTTTTTTTTTTTGGCTTCAGCTTCATGCGAAATAAACATTATTTTGTTTCGGAATGTTGGCTGCAGTATTGGAATATTTTAAAATTGCAGTAGTGAGTAGAATAAAAGCTTATAAAAAATAGAGAATATTTCAAACAATTAGAGTAAGTTCCTGCATTCGATTGCAAGGGAAAAATTTTGTTTTACACCCTGAAAAATGAACTAACTACTCGTCTTATAGATTTTACGTGAATTTGAGTGAATTTCTGGCATTAGCCTAATTATAGTATTTTTTGAATATTCATCCAAAATTCTCAGCAGAAACGTCAAAAACTCGTACTAGGTATATTTGGTATTTCGTTTGCATGAATTACATTTTGTGTTCGGTACTTTTAAATTAAAATTTTGGGTAAATTTTAAATAAAATGCAACTGATGCGGTTAAAGAATTCGGTATACGAAAGCATCGAAAACGTATGAACCATTTCGCATAGTTTTTTCTCTTTGGATGTACGATACGAATAACATGTCGATTTTTTTTTTTGGTTTTATTTTGATCATAACGAGAAACTAGATGTTTTAGTAAACACTGACTTCTGTCCGATGACGACTCAAACCAATAGATTACGGGGCAACATTTCGGTTGGTGAGGACTCAAACCGTGCCCATTAGGACTCGAGATTTTCATTAAAATTCAGTGGCTGGCCATCACGTTGATTAATTTTGTATCGACAATTAGAGACAATTCAAATTAGGTAAAAAGAGAAAAGTGGTGTTCTCTGTCTCGATCAATAGCGTACCCATTGTGCAAAAACTAGTACAAATCCTGGTTGCTCCCCGGCACCAATTGGTAGCAGCTGGGAAACAGTGAAGGCCACGCCCCTTTTTCTAGATTTTTCACTTGTTACCCGATGGCTACCCTGTTGTGCTAGGGTAACAACCAAAAAGCAAACAGGGAGCTAAGTACTGGTTTTTCACAAATTTTTACTTGCTCCCAAATTTCTACCTTGTTGTGCTATTAATGAGGAAACAACACCTATAATTTCAATATTTTGTAAGTAAAATAGTTTAATCTGTTCTTGGGAGCAGTCTCTTTCTCCTCAATTTTAGTAAAATTAAAAACTTGATATAATATATCTTTTGTTGTGAAGTATCGCAGTAAAATACGTGATGTTTAACTGTCAACTATCAACGTTGGTTGATACTTAACAGGTAACCGAGCTCTACTATTATGATAACTGTTTCTCTCTTTCAAATACAGACGTGTATTTGAAAGTAGGGAAACTTTTATCTTGATACGGCCTTATCTATTACAATTACGGTTAGTCTGTTCTTAGAATATATTTGGCCAATCACTCTCTGTTCAACTTCGATACTGGCAAGGTAAATTATTTTCTGCTTTATATTTTGTCCTCGTCAACTTTGTAAAATGCGTCTTGTTTTCATTCATTTCCACCTATGAAAACGGTCACCTGTATATTTTTGTCTTCGATGGTTTGTACCTTTAATAATTCCAATAAAGGTCCAGGTATGTTTAACACGTTTTACTTTATAATTACAATGTGGTGAACATTTTTACACGTGGGTGAAATGGTGGGGCAAGTCCATCTTTCATTCCGATGGTATGTTCTTTTCCAGTGAGTTTCTCATGTTTCGTGTTAGCTATTTTTAAACTTCTCGGCTCTCTTTTTCAAAATTTCCACGTTCAAGGGGTTTCTATAAACCTTACCCTGGATTAGCTACCAGGTCGCGCTAGGTTTTGGAATTACACCTAGTGCTAGTCTTTGGCAGGTGTTTTTTGGGGACTTGCGCAATGGGCCCTAAAGACATTGCAGGGATGTCTTGGTGTCCCAAAAGTGGACGTGTGCTAAAGACGTGTAGCCAACCCGTTTTATTTTATCGTGGCTTGTGGCCACCCTGGCTCAATCGAAAGCTCTTTGGAAATTATGAGACGCTTATTTATGTTTTTTTCAATATACTTGAACGATATTTTCGGAAAAATGTGGATGGAACAATGTTAATGGAACACTCTGCATGTTTAGACTTCGATCTTTTCTCAGATGCAGCAAGCGAACTCGAAAGAAGAAAAGGATTGTTTTAGTTCAAGAATAGCATTAAAAATTAATGATTCTTCTCGTTTCTGATAACTCGCCGACCACGAATACTTTCTAAAAGATCTGACTTCGTATTATAACCTCTATAATGTTAAATGTGAATCCTATAGGCTAATAATATAAAAACGAATATCTCAAAATAAAAAGTTTATTTTTATGGATCTCTTAAATTGAGTTATACCTACTGTTGAGGTTACGCGAACTATCATGAACGTAGGTAGTCATATTGAATGAGACTTTCTCAGATGTTCCTCTATGCCACACCTTGAAAACCATTTCCGAAAGGTGAAAAAGATCTAAACTTGCAAAACAAGAAAAAAAAAATCGAATACACTTCGAGCAGACGCTGCAGACGTTCGAGTATAGCTCCCAAAATAAGGAAAACAAAAACATTTTCACGAAAACTTGATTACGATTAGAGTTAATACTCGTATAGTTAATGCGAATGTGCGGTTTTTTCTTTCTTTCTTTTTCTTTATACATACTTGAACCGTTTACCGGAAGAAGATTAATGAGGGTGCAGTTAGCTGTCTGATGAGAAAGCAGTTAGTTAAAGAATGAAAACGTACACAGGAAGGTTTCCGTTACAAACGATGATAAAATAATGACTGTCCCACATAGATGTGCAACGGTATGGTGGCTTGAAGTGCCAGAAGGTTAATTGGTCATCGGGGAAGAAATGGCCAGAAATTCCATTAAATGTCGATTTAATTGAGGCTATCAATCCTGTGCCCCTGTAATCGGCCAATTCCCAGCGTTGCATTTTTGAAACGCTCCTCTGAACTTGATTTGAGTAACAAAAATGTCTGTTTTTCATTTCCTATAGGAACGAACGTTTTCTTTCTTACTTTTGGCACAAGTGTTGGCGAACTTCTGAAATTTTTCCACTCACAAAATTACAAATAACACAGGTAACTACGAACCTGGAGGGTGAGAATGATTCGAGCAACGTGTTGGAAGCTAATAAGCTGCGATGAGATTTGAAATTATGGCTCCTTCATGGTTTCCAAATAAACTTGATCTTAGTACACCTTCAGATGTCTGTATAAAATACTCTTCTCTACGAGAAGAAAATAAACAATTTTTTTTTCGGTCTACCAGAAATAATCTAGTTGTGAATCCTATTAGGTTCTCAGTTCATATCCTAAAATAGCTCCTAGTATTGCAAACCATAAGACCTGGATGCCTTATAATTATCTTAGTGGCCATTTAATAATTTTGAAGGGTTAATAGTAAGGCAAAGTTATGAATGCAGCAGTTGCCTGCAGAATGCAGTATAATTTTCTTAATTTACTGCAAACATTAATTTTACAAATATTTTCAAATTGAAAACGAATCGCAACATAAAATCTTCGCGGCTCATATTACTACTCCTACTAGAATTGATCTAATCCTCTGAATAACTAGCAAAGTAGTCTGCTTTGGCTTCATAATAAAAATTTCAAATTGGCTTCTTTACCAACAAGTATGTATAGGCTTTTACGTTAGGTAATTTTTTCAAATATTTTACTGAACATGAAGTTAAGTAAATTATTTTCAATTAATACAAGAGCTTATTTTAAGCAACGTTCTATTGAGAATAATCTTGGTACTGATACGTTACCGGATGTCATTGGAATATATGTATTGTAAAAATCAAATTTGTAGGTAGACGAAGTAGCCCTTTTCTAATTTTATGAATAAAATCAGAGCAAGTACAAAATAGTATATTTAATTACGAAACTAGGGAGAAAAGTGAGCAGTTTCTCAACAAGTGCATTGCCATAGGCGAATGCAGTAATTACAAGAATTCGAATCATGAATCCTCTGTTTCCTAATGTGATTTGAATCCCGTTTTTTCACAAATCCTGGCCATTTTTCCCAGTATGAATTTTTCAATCACCTTTAATGTGTGAGAGTACCAACCAGCGATGATAAGTCAGTCATAATCTATAAACCTTAAGCCATAGGCCAAAGGTATTTAGCCAATATAAGTCAGCTATAAATTTAAGCCAATTGTACCATAAGCTATAAGCTATGAGCAGAATCTATATTTTTTTGCTGACTTATGGAATTCACGTTTTTATATTTTTTCGTTATTTAAAAATCTGAATTCAGAAAATTTCCATTTTTCCATTTCACAAATCTGAAAATTTAAATTTATAATGATACAAACTGAGAATTGTAAACGTTAAAAAAAAATTCGAGCAAACCAAGGTTGTTTTAAGAAATTTCTCAAAAATAATTTTTTTTTAAGCTATGAGCAGAAGCCATAAGTTTAACCCATAAACATAAGCCATAAGCATAATCCATAAGAATAAGCCATAACATAAGCCATAAGCATAAGCCATAAGATTACGTCAATCACCTTATAAGCTATATTTTCAAGGTCGTAACCAATAGCTGTAATTTTAAGCTTTATTGAATAGCTTATTATCTCTGATACCAGCTGAACTAAACTGAATATTGAATAGACCATTTTTGGTTCAAAATATTATGTAAGCTAATCTTGAATCTATAAATTTTCGATTGGGAGCAAGCATCGAGCCACTTCTACCATGCAGACCACATTTTTTTGTCTTATTTTGACGTATCCACTAATTCAAGTTTTTGCATTTCATGCATAACTCTCAATGTGGCTCACCCATGTGTCGTACAGGAAGGGATTATCCACATAATAGCTCCTTGATACGCCATTGGGCTCACCAAAAAATTACACCCAAAGAACCGAATGAGGGCTCTTCTACGCTGAGCTAAATACACCTGCTTGAATTAATGTTGAAAAATTAAACTAACGCAATCAAACATCACGTTAAGTCGATCTTACTATAAGTCAGAAATTTTAAGATATAGGTATTACAAACTAATGCTTGTTGGAGTTGACGAAATATTTCGTATAATCAGCATAATATTGTCAATGTTTTCTTGATGTTCTTTAATATTGAAGTTAATTATTGATGAAAGAACATTAAACTACCGAAGCTAAAAGGTTTATTGACTTAAAATATAATCAGCATAGACGGATGAAGCCTTTCGGAACGAAGGGGTTGAATTTGGTGAGAGAAAATCTGGCCCAGGAAGGTTTGTCAAGATTTGTGTTGACAATTTGACGCATAACAATACTATAGTTACATCTGTATGAGTACGTAGATAAGTGAAACATGGAGTAGGCCTAGACACACTTATAACTGTACGTAAAAGTTTAAGAAAAAATTAAAATGGGCTGTAAAGTTTAACTTGGTAAATATAATTTAATTTAATTACGACTATGTGTATAAAATGTAGGAATCATCCATTGGCGTCAACTTGATAAAACTATTAGTGTGGAGGGACCAAAGACAAAATATGAAAATAGGCAACCACTGCTTACCACTTGACGTATTTTACACTACGTTTATATGCGCTATCCTTGCGAATTTAAGGGATGACTTTATTAAATGTATTCTAAATTTGTAAACTCAAGCAAACATCAAAAATACCTAGAGGTATTCTAAGGTTGCCTACTTTTTCGCCGGCATGTCTCAACATTAAAAAGTACATTGGTCTTTTGGAGTTTTACTGGTCCAGTATTATATCATCATTATAATAAACGTACAACCTGATTTTTCAAGACAAAATTCAACGAATATTAGGTCTGTTTGCACGCTTTCAATTTTTTAAGATTCTGACAAAACTGATGTAAGATTTATTAGAATAGTGTTTTCACGTTTTAACTAAAAAAACTGAATTGTGTTTGCATGTTTTTCTGAAAATTAAAAATTCTAAATTAAGAATTCAGAATTTTTAATTTTCTTAACATTCAGTTTTTAGTCACTCTGGATTTCCTGAAAGTTCTGAAAACAGACAAGTTTCTTCCAATTTACCATGTTTCAAATTTTTTTGTTTGCACTAATCCAAAAAATAACAAAAAATATTAATTTTTTCATCAATTGGTGATAATTTTATGATAAATATTTTTTTGAAGTTAGTTCAGTTATATTTTTGAAATTTTTTTTTTTTTTCAGGAAAGTTAGAAAGCTATTTGTTTCCTACAAAACAGTTACAAATTCCAGTTTTGTCAGTTTTTATAATTTAGAAAAATTATGTTTTCAGTTCCTGAAAATGTGCAATAAAGACAAAACTGTTGTTCTGGACACTCTCACTGCACTTGCTCACTAGCGACACTACACACTAATACTTGTACTATACTCATTCGGGTTATTTAACTCTTACAACATTTCATATCTCCAATACCGATAATACTTTCACATTTTCCCACTCGAATACTTTTCATGTAATGGAGGAAGATTGCTATATCCTTTTCAGTCTATTTCATACTTGTGTAGTTTTTGTACTTTCAATGCATTATAGTATTTCAAATTGACCTGTTCACTTTCTTCAGATCCAAAAACCTCACTTCATGGCAGTGAGAGCTTCGATCTGTTCAAGTCAATAGGAGGAAATTACTTAGGCATTCATTTAAAGTTACTGTAATATTTGCATTAGAAATTGCAAGTACATTTTTTCGTTAAAGTGTTACTTTTTTGATGATTTTTAGTAAGGAGTAAGTTAACTCCAGTTTACTGTGATTTTTTTTCAAAAGTGAAAATTAAATTTTTTTTTGTGCATCAAATAGTCTTTGAAAAGTTATTTCGTAGATTATTTCATCGTTGGTAAACTTTGAAAAAATTTGTCTGCTGTTGCTATTGCTGGATCATCTGCTAATGGTTTCATTGTTTCCACCCTAATAACAAACTGATCAGTGTTGTCAAGGCAATACAAGCCAAAGCGCCGCTTCAGAGCTTATACATATTAGCTATGTTTTATTTACCAAAAATAACAACACCGGTGTGACACTGAGGGAAGCGATTCCGCTACTTTCGAGTCAGTTTCGCTTTTCAGTTATCGCATTTATCGTGCGAGAGCAGAGTAGCACCTCTTGGTATCGACTTGGTGTCGACACCGCGTGGTAAATAAAACAAACCTAATATAGTCACGATGTGAGACCGCATTCATCTCAAACTCATCATTTAACCTGATTTCAAACACTTTACAGATATGATAAGCATAATATGTGAAATATTATTTATAAAATACTTTTTTCATCTTTCTGAGCTTTCGTCGACCATCAAAAATTTCTTCTTTTAAAAACGACTTAGGCTAATACCTCATCTGGTTCGGCGCGCCGGTGAATTCCATAATATAAATTCTATAATTTCGTAGAATATTTACACTAGGTCCTGCATAACTAATGTATTTTTTGTCATTTTTTCCCTGCAAGATAATATTTTACCAAATCGCACTATCTATGCGCAGAGACGAGTGAGAAGGTGAAAAATAAGAAGAAGCGATGAGAAAGATTTTTCGCATAATGCTACAGTAACAAACGTACAAACGTCAGCATTGTGAAAAAAATAAATAAAATTATTATTTTTCCCTGCACTCTCCTTTTTGTCGGTTGAATGAAAGCACGTAGAATTTTTTACCCTAAAAAATGAATGCTCTAAAGGATGTACGATCCGTAACATATTCGTCTATTTTCTTAATTTCATTTGATGTATATTAGCTGCCTCTGTTTTCCCTTTTTTTTGACTTTCGAAGGGAAAGAAAAAGCAGCGTAAGGTATAAAACGTACCTCTTTACTACAGCCCATCAATTTTACAGCTCACGAATATTAAGCAACGGAGTTTAATGTTTCAAAATTAATATTGATGTAGGCTTAGCTTTTTTTTTTTAACACGTAGGCCTACTCTCTAAACAGTGCTTGAACAGATGTAGCCTATGCTCCACATTAGATGGGGTTGTTTAAAATTTCATCATTCTCGTACAGTTTTATGGATTAATACCTGCAGAACACATCAGCTTTTACAAACAGCTACGGTGTGCCCGAGGTACCGAATATTTTTCAGCTCGAAACATTTTTCGATAAGTTTATAAGTGAAAAAGTGTTCTACACTTCTCGTCAGTAGGTAATCTCTGCAGATTACCTTAGAGTTTTTTTGAGCGATTGCAAAAGTTGTTGAGAACGATACATTTTTGCTGAAATTTTAGGCGTCACTATCAATAAGAGCTCGCCCAACTCTTTATGATCAGAAAAAACAAACAAAAACTGCTTAGTGGTGGTCATTTTTATTTTCGATACCGAGATTTGTATTTTTTTGCAAAAAATTACCAATATCACACAAATACGATGCATGCGATAAAATATACTGATTAAGTATCATGTTTTCAAAATATTTTATGTATGTGTCAAAAAATATTATTTTTTTGTGATATGAAAAATTATTCCAACTTCTAACAAGGACAGTTTTAGAAAATAATTCGATGGTTTTCTTTCCTGCAATAACGAGAATATTGTGGATTATAAAAAAAAATAAAAAATAAATAAAACACTTAGGTATATAAGAAAAAAATATCCCACATTGCAAAATTAAGCATAGTGCAGTTGTGTATGTTCTGGTTACGAAGATATTAGCGGAGATTTTAATGTCCGTGTTAAAATCTTGTGTACTGCAACGGGTGGTGACTGGGACGAAAATTAACCTTTTACAGTTGGTTTTAGGGTAAAATGAGTGTTTTTCTCGGTGAAGGCTAGGAAATGAATTTTTTCAGAACTACTATCCGAAAGGTAAAAGAGGGAAAATCACACTGAACAGCTAATAAGTTGAAAACAAATTGACAAATAAAAACAAAATTGGTAGGTCTAGTCCCTGTATAAGAGGTACACTGTGCCAAATTTCGTAATTATTGAAAGAGAATTGCAACTTTTACCGAGATAACATGAAAAATTATCACCTCCAACAACTCCAGGGAATGAACCATGATACCAATAAAAACAAAACTTGAAATCGTATTAGATATAGGTACTTCAATGTCTGTACCAAATTTTGTGACTATAGCTTGAAAATTACTCCTTTTAGAGCCATTAACCTGCCAAAACTGCAACAAAATCGCCTCGATTAGACGTACCGTTGAACCTATCCACACCAAACTTGGAAGGTATTTTTCTGGACCTTAAACATACGGGTATATTAAATTTCAGTCTTATCGATTGAAAATTGCGACTTGTACCGTGTTCAATAAATAATTCATATAAACTAACCTACTGGACGGACTATGCGGTCGATCCAGACAAAAAGTAATAATGTTTTTCTTTAGGTGGATTCGAATATTTGTTATAAATTTTGAAACTGTTCGATCGAAATTACATCTAGAAATGGACTCAACGTAAAAGGTGGTATATATAAGAAAGTAATTTTCAAAAATAGTGCCAAAAAGCTCAGAAATTTATAAAACGAAAAACGTACGCTTTCCCACCCTTGGGTTCGAACACTAAGGCAAATTTAATAAGTGGATTTCAAAAATATACTTAAAAAGTTTATAGATTCTGTGCCTACCAACGGGAAAAATTAATGATTCAAAAGAATAAAATAAGCGATTAACGAAGAGATAAACCCATGCATGACCAAGGGTATACCCAAGGGCGGCTCAGGGGTCTCGTATCCTCTTCGACAAAATCACGTAAAATAGGTGAAATTTAGTCGTGTAAAACAATTATATGTAAATGTGTCCAACCTTAACGCTCTGACTAGTACCTAGTATGTAGTTTTTTCTAATAATTACATTTTTATTTCTCCTCAACTAGCCGTACCGATGAAGTTCTCATAGCACCTTATTATACCTTCAAAAACCAAATAATGCGTTTTTTCATTCTTTATTCATTGTCGTGTTATTCATGCCTCAATAATGTCGTAAATGACTTAGAATTTCATTTTCGCCACATTTTGATGATAATCCTTTTTTTCAATATCAAAACTTTCAAATTTCAAACTATCTTTACAAAATTTGAAACTAGGTTTTATTCAGAGTGAAGCGAGTATCATTTCTGAGCGGAGTGAGAAAAAATTTGTGAAGAAGTCATTCGAGCATAGTAATCTCTCCCTCAAGATATTTCGTGGGAACACCACTGCGCAAGACTGTGATCAAACATCACGAGGCGAACAACGGTGTCGATCTTAAGGTTGAGCAAATGTCGACAATAACCAAATGACGTTAATTGTGATGAAGGCGCCCAAAAAGGACTAACATACAGCCAAGTATACATTTTCAGTAAATTTTGGTATAAAATTAACGTATACGATAGAATGTAAGGTTCTAAAATATAGCAGAAATTTAACAAGATGATAAAATAGCCACGTTGAAGACCAGAAGCTAAATGCGACCTATACACCAACCACATAACAGGCGCAAAATCAAAAATTCAGTAGCCTTCCAGCTGATCAACCTTTCGGTCTCTGTCGTGACGCAACCAAACGAAAAGTGGGTGGAAAGAAAACCTCGAAAATTTATTTCTTGCACGCAAACGTTCTTCGTCTTCTACAATTTACGAACTTATAATTTGTACAAAGTCCATAGTGGAGGGTTGCGAAATCCAGTTTCAAAAAGTTTGGTCGCAAATTGGAAAATTGTACTAATGGGCCCACGCTGTTATTTTCAAGAATTTCAAACTTATCGCTTGGAAATGTTTGGCTACAAACTGCACGAAATAAAATATGGCGGATTAATTAAAAAAAAAAAAAAAAAAAAAAAACTTGGAGTAGGTGTTTATTTCGAAGATACTTGATTTATAAGACTAAAGAGCGACGTTAAGATGAAATTCTTACGAATTTCAACAATCGTCTTTTTTATTGCTGTTGCTAACCTTTTAAAACAACAACATTATATTCCAATTCTTTGTTTACTTATTCAGAAGAGAAACATTACTAACATTACTCCAACTCTATATTATTTATTTAAAACCAAAAAAAAAAAAAAAAAAAATTTATAATCATTCTAATTATTATAAAAAATATGCAGCCAATGTAGGGCAAAGTTATAAAAAAAATATATATATACATCTGACCTGATAAGTTTTTGTCCCAGAGGAAAAACATTTTTTCGAATTATCTCAGTTCCGTGTCTGTTTTTCATTCGGTAAAATAAACGTGCGTTTATAGACTATATAATCGCAGTTTATGGCAGTGGTATGCGAAACTATCAACACTCCGACACTCCGACCTGGTTTTTTTTTTTTTTTTTTTGGTTATTTTTTCTCAATTTCAAATATTGTAGCCTCTACCAACACTTGCCGTTTTTCAACTTTCGTTATTATTACTTTCTTCCGTCGTTTCCCCATCTGTTCATTTTGGAAGTATATATGATTCATCGTAAAACGTATAGCCAGACGTAATATTACCTATGTATTTACGCATCTTCGGAAAACTAAGAATAATGTTCAAATTTCTTCGTCTCTTTTCGCGTGCACATTTCCATTGAAATACACTACCTACGTACCGTAATACGTAGGTAAGTACCTACCTACTCTTTATCTTTTAAAAAAATGAATAAATACCTCTAAAGTTATGTACTCTTGTCTTTTTCGCTTACAATGATTTACGCCGAGCCTTTCGCACATTCGCCACAGTAAAATATATAAAATATTTTTAAACATTCATTCATTTTCAGTACCCCAGACATGGTGTCGACTTTTCTGGATGTTTTGAGTAACAGAAAATGTCGAACGTTAAAATCGATTTAATTGTCTCGAAACAATTATTTATTTATAGAGGATGAGAATCGATGAAGACACACGAAAGAAGGTTTTACACGAAGTTACGTCTAAGAAGCGAGTGTATTTAAAAACAGTTACATAATTTAAGTATGAGTACAGTTTTAAGTAAGATAAACGAATGTGTGCGAAGATGGACGAGTGAGCGGTGGAGATGGTAATACAGTGTAGCCGCGAACAGATATATAAAATATGTATAAAGGTAATCTTGTGTTCGCAGGAGTGAGAGGGGAGAAGGATTGGTGGTCTCAACATTTATCATTTAAAAATTTTCAACCTATGAAAATATACTATGACCAGCTACAGTGGACTGCCTGACGTAGTGGTTGGTACTTGGCTATCCCATCGAAAGTAGTGATGCATAAACTATTGATAGGATTGTTAGTCTGTCGATAGTTTTTCTTAAAAAGGACCATCGATTGCTATCGATAGTTTAGATGCTCTATATTTACCGGGAAACACGTTCTTCAGCTGTATTTTCAAATAGAAAATAAAATTAAATAAAACTTTTAGTTTTGACTTTACAATAAAACATAATTTAAATCAAGGTGGAATATGCAAATAAATTGTAACAATTACTGAATTCGAGTATTTAATAATTTCAGTAGTTTTTATGAATTTTAAAATTTTTTCGTCCACTTAAAAAATGCTGTTGTATTGCGCAAAAATGTTATGAGTGCTTACTAATGGTTGAAAAGCTCGAGTTCCAAAAGTAAGGTTGAAAAAAAAAGTTTGTGGACATACACTTTATTTCAAGACCTCAGCAATCAAATTTTAAAGTGGACCGCGCACACACACATACTTCACACATACTTACATTTCGAATCAACTCATGAGAAAAGATTAACACCTTGTACAATGTACAGTAAATATTATATATATTCGAATAAGATGAACAAGAGCAATTGACGAGCATATATTAAAAAGAGTAAATGATAACCAGTGGGTTGATTGTAATTTTGAAAGTCAAGATTAAACATTGCAAACCATGTAGAAAACGGAGGCGCCAACGTAATTTAAACAACTGAAAAACAGCAAACTTAGACCACAATTGAATAAAAAAAATTAAAAAAAAAAAAGGAAAGATAATTTTAGAGACTCTATGACTATAAAGTTAGTCATTAAAGGAAACTAAAAGTTATGAAAAAGACCTATATTTAAAAAGTGTGGTCCTTTAAATAGATCTGCCGAAAAACAAATTTAAAAAAAAGAAGTAAGAGAGGAAAGAAAACGATGGTGGTCCAAGTTCACAAGCAGCCAGCAGGTGGCACCTCAGCCTTCGATATGGGTGCTCAAAAGTGAAAAAAAAAAAAAAATTAAAAAAAAAGAACAACAAAAAAGAGTTTACACCTTTGACTGTAATATAGTATTGGACGAGTAAAAAAAATGATTTCTGGTTAGACATGTCGGCGCTAAATAGACAACCAGAGCGTACCTTTTGACGTACTTTGCTTGGTGTTTACGTACTATCCTTGGGTTCATCAGATGTATTCTAAATTGATGAACTCAAGTAAAACGTCGAAAATACGTAGTAGGTATGCTAGAGTTGCGTACTTATTCACCAGCATGTCTTGACATTAAAAAGTACATTGGTCTTATGGAGCTTTACCGGTCCAATACACCATATAGTCAAAGGTCTACACGCTACATTATCAATAATATCCATAGTTTGGTTATAAATAAAAAAACAATATAGATATTATGCTTCACTAATCGAAAGGCTGTGTATGCGAGACCGGTCGCCGTCCCATTCTCGACCCAAAATGGCGGTGAATTTCGATTCAGTTCGATTGGTGCTCCAGTATGCGATTCAATGAAAATTCATGTTAGTGAACCATTAGCTTCCGGATCTCGACCACTTCTTTCCACACTTTGACATCAAATATGTCCTTCAGCTGCTGCTTTAAATGACTGTATAAAGAAAGCCCAATAAATAGCCAAAAATGTGAAAGTATTAGGTAGACTTTCGCTGAGAATTTTTTCGTAAAAAAAAGGCTTCATCTTCGGACCTTGTCTGAGTAAAAGCTACAGTTAATCTTCATTTCTTTACACTAAGATTCACGATGGAGACGTGAAGCATATTTGTTAATTTTCAATTATTTTCAGTCTAGGGCAGAAGTTCTTAACCAGGATGCCGCAAAATCTATCCAATGTTGTCGCGAAATTCCCAGAGAAAAATTCACGACTAATGAATATGGTATCGCAAATAAAAAAAGTTTGAGAACCACTGTCATAGTAGTTCAACAACCTTAGACTTATGATTCTTCACAGTAAACTTCAATAAAATAACGTGTTCTATTTGATGAAACGGTTCTGCACCTAACTAGTAGGTTCTCGACAAATTAATACTGATGACACTGATACGAGACCCGACAACAAGCCACAGTCACAAAGGCAAAAGGGTGTAAATTTATTTTTTTCATATTTCGAATTGGCAAATTCATTTTGTTTTAGCTGGCAACATTTGATTAGTGTGAAAATTTACCTGAATTTCTGCCTATTGACACATTCGGCATATTCCATTTTATTCTGTTCACAAAAATACATGAACATTTTCAAATTTAACTGTAATTTTTTGATCTTGTAATTTCCTGAATACGTACCATCCACGGACATTCCCTTTTCAAAACGTTTCTGTTGTCTTTCCTTGGTACTTTACAAATTCTTATCATACACGTTTTTTCCCAGTTCCAAATTTTGTTCACTAAACTTCTCCTTTTTCACTTCCCCTTACCTAACAAAAGTCCGTCCGTGGATTCAGATAATAAAATTATGTACGTATTGTAAGTCTTTTACCACCTCTCATTTTTTTTTTTAAACTGACAGATAAATAATTTTGTATTCGATCTCGTTTTTCCTGTCAGTCAAAAAATGTCTTAATTTTGTTTTAATTCAGTCTTAAATCTGTCTTCAATTCTTCTTCAATTTTTGTGCTTGAGATGGAAACATGTTCTTCCGCTTAGTTTCTCATGACGTGTTTTTCTTTAATATTATACGACACGTGTTTTTACATTAAAATGTGTTGATTTTTTTCTAATGGGCAATGGGAAAAATTTGGCGATGTTATAAAATGGTCCGTGGTTAATTGCTAAATCGGTAGGTTCAATCATGGAATTAAATACAAGTGCTGTGAAAAAGGTATATCAAAATCGCCTGTATATGGCATAAATTCAAGTCCAAGGATACCTGGCAGAGCTACCTGACCAGACAGTGGTAATTCTGTGGCCACTGTCCTATACAAGTGAGTTTACCGTCGTCCGTGATTTTGTGGGATTTTGAACTGTGAAATTTTGTAGGGACTGAAGGGGGATCACTGTAGAGGCCCCCCCTGGCATACCACACTATTGTATCAAATATTTAATCTGTAGATAAACCAGATTTTACTCAGAAAAACGTAGGATAACTCAAAGTTAAACAGAATTCATTTACCATTCAAATATTTAGTGGAATAAAACCGGGCCTAAAACTAAGAACTCAACGAGGAGTATGAAATTTTTTCCAGCAATTTTTCTTTTAGTTTTCTCAAAACCACTGAACTAATAGACACCAAGTTTCTATCAGATTTGCAGCAACGTAAAAAAATGTATATTGTGAAAGTTTCAGCCCGATCTCTTTTGTTATTTTATCAGAATTTTTGAAAAATGACCTTTCCAGAAATGTTTTGTTTTTAAATTTTCTCAGAAACTAATCAATCTATAGGTACCAAACTTCTTTTAAACTTGTTCCTATATAAGGATAATTTTTCATGTAAATTTCAGCCCTATCGATGTCGTAATTTTCTCAAAACAGTGATCACACAATTCTGGGCGATACGTACGTATAAATCTACTTATTAAAATTGCCTGTGTATTCGGACCCAATGGTGGGACTGGGTACGTTTTTCTTTTCATAAATTTCTGAGCATTTTGGCATTATTTTTGAAAATTATTTTCTTATATATACCACCTTTTACGTTGAGTGCATTTCTAGGCGTAATTTTGATCGAACAGTTTCAAAATTTGTAACACATATTCGGATCTACCTAAAAAAAAACCTTATTGCTTTTGGTCTGAATCGAATGCATAGTCCGTGCAGTAGGCTAATTTATATGAATTATTTATTGAACAGGGTACAAGTCGCAATTTTCAATCAATAGGCCTGAAATTTAATACACCCATATGTTTAAGGTCCAGAAAAATACTTTCCAAGTTTGGTGTGGATAGGTCTTACGGTACGTTTAATAGAGGCGATTTTGTTGCAGTTTTGGCAAGTTAATGGTTCTAAAAAGAGTAATTTTCAAGCTATAGTCACAAAATTTGGTGCAGATATTGACTTGTAGTATTTCTAATACGATTTCAAGTATTTTTTCTATTGGTATTATGATTCATTCCCTGGAGTTGTTGGAGGTGATAATTTTTCATGTTATCTCAATAAAAGTTGCTATTCTCTTTCAATAATTACAAAATTTGGTATAAACAGTACCTCCTATACAGAGACCGGACGAACCAATTTTTGTTTTGATTCACACGGACATTAAAATCTTCGCTAATATTTTCGTAACCAAAACATAGACAACTGCACTAGACTTAGTTTTGCAATGTGGGATATTTTTTTCTCATATACCTAAGTGTTTTATTTATTTATATTTTTTTTATAATCCACTATTTTCGTCACTACAGGGAAGAAAACTATCGAATTATTTCTTAAAACTGTCCTTGTTAGAAGTTGGAATAATTTTTCATTTCACAAAAAAATAATGATTTTTCACACATTCATAAAATATTTTGAAAACATAATACTTAATCAGTATATTTTATCGCATGCATCGTATTTGTGAAATATTGGTAATTTTTTGCAAAAAAATACAAATATTTTATTTTTTACTTTATTAGAAGAATTTTGGTGATTTAACTGATTTTTAAACAAAAAAATCTACTTTTTCTTGCGAAGGTTGCTGGGCAAGAGTTTTCATAATTTATATACCTACATAAAAAAAATTACCTAAAAATGAAAAAACGGTGTCAATTGTTTGGTTTTCTCGTCGAACGGATAATTTTCATCATCTCCACTTGCTAATCCTTTTGTGAGGTCAATTTTAATATCCCGTTTGCAAGCAAACTGAGTAAAAATAAACTTCTTCAGTCCGCCATTTGTAAAGTAGATTTACCCACTTTTCTCTCCAACGAACTTTACTTCAACGTTTTTCGACATAAGGAGGTACAACGTAATTATATCAGAGTCGAAAACAACTGAAAATAACATCTCAATATAAATGGAAAACATATTTCCATTCGCATCTCGTTTCTTTTTATGGCAATGCTGCGTTTGATTCAGTATACACCCTTCTGATGTTTTTTCTTACAAATTCTGCGTCAACTCTCCTGCATATTCAGCCGTCTCGATTTACGCTCTGATTTCCTCGATCGCAACGAATCATTATCACTCGCCATAGAATTATCATATTGGAGCAAAAACGCTTTCTCAAAATATTCGACGATCTACCAATCCAAATATAGGTAAGTATTTGTGCGAAGAAATGGTTAAAGAAAAAAAAAGGGGAAAAAAACTAAAAAAAAAAAAAAATTTAATTTCCTGTCGGAAAGTTGCTGTTATAACCTTTCTTTCGTCTCGAGCAATCGTCAAATTTTCGCCTTTATTTATTATTTTGCAGACCTTAAACTTACACACGTTGCTACATTTTTGTCGGCAAAGCTAATCCCTACAGTACGATTTTCCGTCACGCTTGTTATGTACACGCCAGATTACCAAACCAATCTTTTTGGAAACTCAGGTCCGAAAACGAGAGATTTAAACCGTACTTCTGGGAGTTCGTTAAAAAGAGAACGCCTGTATAGCAAAGAGAATCGTACGTACCATACCATATATATATATAACGACGAACACATTGCGTTTTTTTTTTTCTCCAGTATTTTGTTTTCTCCATGCGTATATTTTGGTAGGGGTTGTACCGGTGTCTGGTACATGTACCTACATATTAGTTGGTGAACATGCGGATGTAAAAATATGATAAAAAAATTTAGGGTGGCTACGTTAAATCGATATAATATTATGACCGTGTATATATAATATTGTATGCCTGATAACGTTGTAGCCTCATCATGCTCCCTTTCCACCACAACCTTTCTTCCTTTTTCTGGCTCTCTTCGGCCGCGTGGGCTCTGCCAAAAATATCATTATAAACAGTTTTTTTTTTTTTTTTTTTTTTTTCTGGCAGCAATGAAAAAAAATAAAAATTTTTTGCAGAAAAATGGACATCAAAAATTGCCACACGATTTGGTAGACGGTACCAAAAATTAGGAAAAATGTGCTAAAGAACAAGCAATGCCTATATAAAGATTCCTGAACACACTTATGTTGGATACCGCCTTTCTGAACGGAGAGGGTGAATTTGGTGAGAGCACATCTAAATTTAAGGGGGAGTGGATGCCACAGTCAAAAAAAAAAAAGTTTTACTGTTGAATTTTCTCTTTTTGAAAGTGATTTTTCAAATAACGGGAGCGCTGGAAATTTCCCTTTCATTTTCCAGGCTCGTGTGAACGCCTAAAATACCCAAATTTCTATTTCATTCTAAATCGTTCCAAGTGAAACATCTTAGCAGCTAATAGAAAACCAGCCATGTGGAAACGAAATTTAAAAGTACCCTTCAGTGGGGTACCCAAGAAGATGGAGGTAACCTTCCTTCGACTCTGGCAATATTCGAGCGCTTCGCAACAGTGAGTGTGAATTGGATATATATTTAAGTTACATAAAAAAAAAAATTGATAAGGAAAATAATTTTTAGTGAAAAAATATCACCAATCTACAAATTCAACCCTTCCTTAACAGTAAGGAGGATACGCTACTCGTAATTACGTATCTGTTTTCAAAATCTAATTGATGGAAAAGACTGGTGTGCATGTGGCAACATGGCCACTTATAATGCTTTTGAAATTCGGATACCCATTTGAAATGACTCTTGAAAACAGAATTGTTCTGTGGTACCTACGTTTTTAATTTAAAAAGATACCTATCTATTTAATTTATTTGTGACATTAAATTTTAAGTAGGTACCTAAGCTTTCCTCGAATGAGGTTCTCCACTCGTGAAACTGAATTTACAGCGAACTCTCATGCAACCATCTTCTCTTACTTATGCACCATCGCATATATATATTATATTGAATTTTTCGCCAATCTATGAAACGGTATCAGGTTGATATATCTATTGTCGAATCTGTAAGTACGTATTGACTTATTGAGTCTTACCATTTACTAAGCCATAAATATCGAAAAGAGTTTGGAGGGACTTCACAAGTGGTGCTCCTTCAGGTGGTTCTCTTCCTCTTCGAAACTCATTTATAACTACGTTCAACGAGTCAAAACAGTATTATCAATATGTTTATGCTCTACCTATAATATGTTCTATTCAGGAATTCGAATCAGAAAATGTCAACATTACATTGAGCAATGACATGCATATAACTAACTGAAGTAGGCCTATATCAGATTTTGTTTGTTCGTATCAGACAGCACAAGTTGCGACTAAATAACCAACTTGATTAAGATATTACAATTATCTGTATCAATCCCTATATGAGTATGAATCACAGAATTATAAACACAGGGTTCTTTGGAGAAGAAATCATTCGTTTTAATGACATACATAAATTACCCTCAAATGTAATTCATTTACCCAACGCTAAATAGCACCGATTTTAAAATAATTAATAAGTCTTCGAACACAATTATGATGACCACAGAGCGTAAACTGAAACGGAAACGTGAAATAAAAACCACCTATAAGAGCTTTCACTGGTACCATCTTTATCTTGATATTTACCTCTATTCATATTACCTATATTGCCTATACTTAAAATTGTAAAGGCTAAAAACTGTTGGAAACACCATCAGTCCAGAACAAACGGATAGATTTGCGTGAGATTTTCCATAAAAAATTGCGTTGTCTCAAGGAAAGTTTAAAGCTATAGTGAAAGTCTGTAGCCCCCCCCCCCGGGTGCAAAGCTACAAATTTTTACCACGTCCTGTAAAAATAGAAAACGAACAAAAAATTTTTTAAAATAAACGAAAGTGAGTAAAAGAGAATTGAAAAAAACTTTTCCATCTCTATATTTTTTTCTCTTTTTCTCATTCGTTTTTTGGAATCTCTTTTTTTTCATCATTTACTGTGCCAGCTGAATTATTTTCTCTCTCCCTCTGTTTTATTTTTTTAACATTGTTTTTCATCTGGTTTCTGTCTAAAATCATTTTCTCTCATAAAACAGAGTGACAAGTGGTTTGATATATTTTTTGAAGTGCTGAATTAAAAGTTTTTATCTAATTTTGCGTGGAATCAATTGTTGGACCCTGTTAATCCACAAAAAAGGAATTTATGTGATTTTATCTTTTTCATTTTATATTATTGAGTGGTAATCGTAGGATACATTTTTTGGGGCACCGAATTCAAATTTCCAGTCCAATTTTGTATTTAACCAATACGTGGATACCTTGGGAACACAAAAAGTTGATTGAGATGAATTTTTCATATACTTATTATCCCTTCATACATAGTATGATACATTTTTGACGTACCGAATTCAAATTTCAGATCCCGATAAAATGGTTAAAATGCGTAAAAGGTCAAATATTGAAAAATACCCAATAGATACAACGCTAGTGAGGCAGCGGCTAACAACTGGTATCTTGATAAATTTTTCAGAATGCAGCAATAGAACTTCATTTCAGTTGTGAGAAAAAGCCTGTTGTGTAGCCTCGGTAAGGTAAGTAAATAAGACTCCAGTAAGAAAATTTCGTAAATATGCGATATTTCACAGGGAAATTAAATGAATTTCATCATTAAAACACTTTAACAGGGTGCTAAGAAATGTTGTGTTCTCAAAGTATCTATATCAATAGACTTTTGGAATTTCAAGTCAACTTCACATTTTTGCTTACCAAATAACTTTTAATAAATTAAATGATTCAGTGGCGTAACGAGTATGAGCTCAGCAAAATTTTACCCCGGCTTTTTTCTAAAAAGGCTTTTTGGCCGTTGGTAGCCTTATGAAAAATTATGAAGTGCTACATTTTGTGAATAAAATGGGACTTCTCAAGCATTTTGCAGTTGGGATTTTTTCCTTAGATCCTCCACAAGACTGATGAAATTTTATTTTAATTAAAGTTAAAAACACAAAAATGCGAATATTATCGATTGAAAAATCGATATTAATAGTGGAATTTCTACCAAGTTATAAGAATATGGATAAGGTACATTTTTTTTGTCACCTAATAATTAGGCCTAGATACGTTTGAAGTGAAGAAATTTACGTACTTTTAGTCACTGCATAAGCTTCTTACGCACGTATCTCCCACTGCAACAAAGCTGAGTAAAAATTTATGAAATATTAACAATATTTGTTACAGTTTTTCAACGATTTTGAAGGGAGAAGAGAGTGATCGGATCAAATAAACGATTTAATATGGTCAGAGTGAATACTGCAAGAACGACTGAATTTCCTAAGTCGCGCTAGCAGCCTAACATTAAAAGATGGATTTAATTTTATTCTGGAAAAGTTCACAATCGTTGTCTCATGTCACCGACACCCATTCGGTAACCCAAAATTTGGAGAAATAGCTGCGGACTCCTTGCTCCTCTAAAAATCACCACTCAATTGTCAACCACCAGCAGAAAAACGTTACAACTTTTGCGTCACATAAATTATATTATGCTGCTCTACTCTCTAGATACCTTTTGCTGTTTGATAACTTAAAGGAGAAAGGAAGGAAAAAACATTTTTGTGTTTTTTTTTTCTTTTTTTCTAACCGAAAAATAGACCTTATCACGAGCGTCGTAGAAAAAAAAAATCAAAAAAAAAAAAAACACGTCAATATGAAATCCTCGCTCTGGAAACTTTGAAAAACCAGCAAAGCTCCAACAGAGCCATCCATATACGGCTAAAGTTATACGAGTTTATAACTTATACGAGCTTTTTCGTTAAATAACACATTATTTCGGTGGACGCATAAATTTTCCAACGGCATTTATTTTGAAGAAATTCGTATATGGTTATACCAGTGTGGCAAAAACCGGATGGAATGGGGGCCTACGAAGGGTGAAGATCGGTGAGAGGTAAATCTTTTCTCTGTTTACCCAAAATTAAAACGATATTTCGATGGGCTCGGCCTTTAGCGCATATGGCATCGAAACTATCGGATCGAGTAAAATACGACCACATTCGAGACCAAGGCATAACCAGTAATTGAAAAAATATATAAATATTGACTCGCCAGTCGACGAAATTACCACGAGTGAAAATACTCGCATATTTTTCTTACTGACCAAATTCACGAAGAAATTGGTGCGAATTTGAAAGCTTACAAAGGCACTAAGTAATTTCAGTGATTTAACTTTCGCTTTTTTCTCCAACGCTAGGCGAAAAGACATTTCAAAATTTTGACTTGACGAAACGTGTAAGCTTATCGCTTATCTTTTCATGTACCGGATACGAATTTTTTTACAGATAGCATAATTTCAGTAATTAAAATGCATAAAGACAAGAAAAGTGCGTTGTGGCCACTTGAGCAGTGCATAACGGAACGGGCATTTAATCAGAAAGATCAATTTTGAATTAAGTCTTCGTACTTGTAGGATATATTAAGTGAAAATCTATCCATATGCCAATAAAATCAATCCTCGCTTAAAACTTTTGCAGCTACATTACCTCGTCGAGCTCTGTTTAAAATGAAATTGAGATGAGAAAAAATTTCTTATTTATTTATATTTTTCTTTATTTTTACTTTTTTCTCTATTTTTTGACAGAAAATAGCTCAAAATTTTTGAAAGAAATTACGTATCGCTTCGGTTGAACATAGAATGATCGACTTTTAGATTGACTTGTGCCTGAATATTGTGAAATTTCTTAAATTGATTGGCAATTCGGCCTGAATTTAGTGAAATTGAAATTTTAAATACTTTTGAAAAGTCAACCGCCAGTGTTTATTCGGTGAGCCATCACTTATCAGAAGTGACTAAAAAAAAATGAACAAAAGCAACGTGAAGACCAAGATTATAGTAGTCTTGGTCTTGGTCTTTATCTAGTATATTCAAGTCTTGAAAAGGTAGTCTTGGTCTTAGTGTTTCAAAGCCAAGTCTTGGTCCCAGTCTCGGCCTTGCTTTTACTCGTACAAAACTTTTACCATTACTGAAGGCTAAATTAAATTTACCTTTCATGTCCTACAAAAATACGAACAAATAAAGAAGTAAATTAAACATGAAATATGTTTCTTTTTGCTAGTTAATACCCTAGAAATTGGCTACAACGAATTCCAAGGGACTGTGAAATTTGTTTGTTATAGCCAGTAGCTGGATACGACAAACAAATTGCTGTAGCCCGACTGCAGTGTGGCTATTTGCGTTTATAAAATATTGATGGTTGTAAATTGATCGGTACCAATCATCAACAATAATTGTAAGGACATCAATTTTTACCCTCACTGGCCATTAAAATGCAATTGTATTCTGATTAACAAATACATGTTAATTTTTAGAAGCACAACAGTGACCTCTGGAAGAATATTGGGATTGGATGGAAAAAGTGGTTTATTATATGAAACCAATTAAGAAAGCACAGGTAAATTAATTTGTTGTAGCCAGTTTTTTGGCTCCACTTGACACCCAAATCTGTTTGTTATACCCAATAGTTTATAGTAGCCGGATTTGTTGTAGCTGAAATTTCTTTAACATAAATGGAATTCTTCCAAGAACAAGCGTTTTGTGTGTTGTAGCCAGTTGTCTATTATAGCCGGTGTTATTACAATGATTTCTATTGTATTTTAAATCCAGATTTATATATTTTCGTGTTTTTCCTCTAAAATTCATAAATCAATCTACGGGATTCTTTTACACAAGGTATTTCTCTATCATATTTTATGATATTCATTTTGAATATTTTGCAAATTCAAAAACATTTTTTAAATATAACTTCAAGAAGAAGAAAAAGTGAGTGTGTCATGTGACATACAGAGGAAGTGAAACTTCTTAAGAGATATTGTAGAATTGATTCTGAATTCATGTAATCTTTAAAATGAATATCAAATTTGAAATCTGTGCCTCAAAAACATACTCACTGATGCACACAACAAAATATGTAGAATTCAAAATTCGACTCTCTTTTGATGCTCCTAGTGGTAGAATAATGGGTTGAATGAAAAAATGAACGACAAATTCGAAATCGATGCCCCAAAACACACACTCGCTGATATATCACATAATAAAATATTAGAAAGGTCATAATTTTCGGCCATTTTGATGCCCTTGGGGGTCGAGAAATGGGTTCAATAAAAAAATAAACGCAAAATATGGAATCAGCGCCCCAAAAAACATACTCGTAGATTATATCATATAATAAAATATAGAAAATCAAAATTTGGCCCCCTTTTGAGGACCCTGGAGGTCGAAGAATGGGTTTAATTAAAAACTGAATGACAAAATTCAAAATCAACGCCCCAAAAAAATACCCGCTAATGTCTCACAACCTAAACTAAAAAAAGAGAATAGATAACAATCCAAAAACCTATTTTTTTTGTTGGGTGCTTTGCCTTCCAAATCACATTTTTTATTTTTTATTATAATAAGGGAAAACCCAAACCTTCTTTCCCTTTTTTTTCTGTATTCAAAAAACCAAGTATGTGCTTCACAGTTCTATTCCCCGATGTCAGATATTTTTAGCCAATATTAGGCCTTATTATTGGCTCCTTCCATTACGTATAATTATTTTTTAGTCGACAACGCTTTTTGTCATCGGATTCGTCTTGTCAAGGTCATACGAGTTTACTATCGATACTAAGAAAGTTTCATTTCAAAAATCTTAAAATCAAATCAAACTTCTCGTCATTTACGGTATGTAAAAAAAAACAAAAAAAAAAACAAAAAAAAATAACGATTTGTGAGCATCGTCCTCTGTAGGTAATACAACACGTTAACTTTTAAGGCATAGATCCTTCAAAGTTTCGTAAGTTTTAATCTTCAAAATTTCTATCCTCTTATCTTTTGGAAACGTCGTAACGAGAAGGTTTTAAAAGCTTAGGCAATTTCATTTCCGAAAAACCGCAAATACCACCGTCGTACATCATAAATCCGTGGCGACTGAAAACGTGGCGGTACACCGTCGTTGCCGCCGCCGCCGCCGCCGTCATAATCAAAAAGTCGCACTGAATTTTATCTACACTTTGGGTAACGACTCTGTGGGCTCAACTTGGACCGAAATTTTCTCGTTAATTAAAACTCTGCTGACACAATCGTATTTCCGCGTCGAATATATATATGTCGTAAATTTTCCACACGCCTAACGATTGAAAAAGTTGGACGTCATTTCAGCTACAAAACGTGGGTCAACTTGAGAAAAGATCAGTATAATGGCGAAATTTCGATAGAAAATAAGACGTAAATAAACTTTGATATGGGTAGGTACCTACTTTTCTTTTGAATGCGTCTAATTTACCAACGTTTGATTGGCGGATGGTAGATCGCGATTTGCGAAACTGCTCTTAATATTTTTCAGATCACCAGGGGTCTGCCTCTTTCAGATTAAGGCAATATGGATCCGTTAAAATTACGTGGTCTACCTGGTTGTAAATTTGGTACTTGAGACAGGATACGAAAATGGCATAATCACCCATTGTGTGATTGAAAGTTAGTGTGAAGAATATCGCATAAGAGCAAATTCTTAGCCACACTATGAATCTTACTGCCAATAAATGGATGTGGCCACCATATAAGATCAGGATGTAGTACTGTATTTAATTATTTCATTAAAATCACAGAATTTACTCATTCGAAAGTAATAATTTATCAGTTTCGTAGAAATTTTGGGAAACAAACCATATCTTTATAGTAGGCAACCGTGAAGCAAACTTCATCATTTTTAACAGACTTTAGAACCACTTATCTCAATTCCCGCAGTTAAGAAATTTATCTGTCAGATAGCGCTATCTGTCAATTAAATTATAGGCTATATTTTTAGTCAACGAAGACTTAAGAATTACTTATCTTAACGAAGCTATATCTAGATATACGTATTTATGCGTAGATATAAGGAAAAATGTGAGAATTGACTCAAGTATCGTTCTTGCATTCCGCTGTTAGTATTCTCTTAACGCTAAATGCATTTTAGCTGAGTATGTTAGCTTAAGTGACCTTTTGACCAGACTCAAGTTTTCCCCTTAATATTCATTCTTTAGTGAAAAAAATGACGTTTTAAAAGTGTCAGAACTATTAAGTCTCTAACTATACTTATTTTTTTCCTCAAGTAGTTCACCTAAGTGATCCCCGTATCTAGCTGTCAGCATTATCTGTTGGATAAATATCTGACAATTTAACTGGAGATTGAGAAAAATGGTCTTAAAAAACGAAGGAGGTTCTACATGTTAGTCGGGTGTATGTATTTATTTTTTCATTTTTTTATTATGTACGGCAATGACGGAACCGATTCTAATGATTAAAATCTCATTTGATAGAGGATAGTCCTGTGTTGGTCCCTTTAAATTTTCTTTAAGATATAATCCATACCGCATCCAAAAATTACGGACATCAGTTTTAAAATTCAGCTTATTTCGACGAAACAACTGATGAAAATTTAGGAGTTTTCTTTGATTTCTGATTACGAATCCACTATCAGATTTTCAAAACTCTAAATGACAGGTCCAGTATGGTTGATCTGAAATTTTAAATTAAACCAAAGAGCAGTGCGAAAATTAGAACGAAGATAATGGGCTCCTTTTTTTATTCGAATTTGGAAAAGGAAAATTGAAACTAAAAACTTATTTAGAAATGGTAAAACCGTTTTGAAAAAATAAAAATAAAACTGACGTAAAAAAGGGTAATCATACCTACTCGCATAAAAAAAAAACAAAGCAAACTAAAAATCTGAAAACATAATTTTACGCGGTTGCTTCTTTTTTGAGCTAACGATGAAAAATTCGCCAGGAACGAGTTTTTTTTAGATCCTTTCATCAAATTTTGTGATTAACACTAAACACAACGAACAGAAAATATCTCATATTGAATCCTGAATCATGATTAATAATTTAACATTGCGGCTTCTATTATTGAATTTTAATAATGAATTGCGAAGTTTGATATTGAATTTGAAATATGGTTTTTTAATTTTTATTGTATGTATACAGCTACTCATCTCAGCAAAGCTTGGTGAACCAAGTACTACTTACATAATATGAGTACATGACTGAAAAAGCATTATAATAATTTAATTTCAAAAAGTATTGCACATATACTGTAGGTATCTTAAAATTATTATATTGTACGTATGTTTCTAACTTGAATTCATATTGAGGTACAGTAAATATGCTTATGCATATGAGAACTCTCATAATTATTGTTCTGTGCGTATTAATATGATATTTTTGTGCTAATTCCTGTAGCATTCGCTGCTGAAAATATCAAGCAGCTTCAATAAGAAAAAAAATATAGGGCCAAGTATTTTTGTTCAGAATGGTGGGCCTACTAATAATAAATAAGGTAGACGGGTAATTTAATTAGTTTTTCTCATTTCTTTTTTCTTACGTCTTTCGTTTCAGACGATTCATTGGAGACATTTTGGAGAAGTCGAAATAACCTTCGATAGAAAACTTCGTGAAGTATAATAAAATGATAATTTTACCTGAATTGCGACGGACAGGAGCTCAGAATCGCATATTAACAATGTGGTAAGCTAAAAAGCGTATAATTCAAAGCAGACAGCGTTTTAAAATTGATGACAAGAGAATTGAGAAAAAAAAATAGGCCCGCAGAATTAACGTCGATATTTTCAAAATTTAAATTAACTTTCTGACGGATGAGAGTAAATCCGTTTTAATTCAATTAATTGTCTTGAATCAGTCGCTAACTCATTCGTAAAGTTCTTCCTTTGGTGGCGAAAAATCGAAAAAATTTTCTTTAGCCTATCACACAAACGATGCCCATCCAGACGTCTGCTAGAAGACATCCATAATACTACTGTCTCAATTCACATTTTATTGACAGACAAATGCGAATTAGTAAGTGGTGTCAGTGCATGAAGAATAAACAGTGTAATATGCCACCAGGGTAGCAACATACCATAACAAAACAAACCCAGTTGGCTGACATTTATTACAAAATGTTATACTCAAACAACCCAAGATTCCCAAAACGTTCTTAGGACCTACAACACCATGTCTCAAAAATCCAAGTTGAATGACAAATACCAGGCAAGGGTCAAAGGCATGTTGTGCTCGGATATCCTGTCCAAGGTAAGGTTCATGATAACCCCTATAACTTGGGAATTTTGATATAAAAACAGAAAACCAAAAGCAGGTGTGTTGAATTTTAAAACCCTCACCAAAGAAAACACACCACTAGGTAGGCCGCATAGCTGCCATCGCCCATTTGTCCATGAGTAGAAACAAAATAACAACGTTATGAAAATAATAAAACAAACGGATAACATACCTGGACCTTTATTATTGGATATAAAGGTACAAACCAAAAAAATCCTTCAAGCGTACAAAAATCCATATTTGTAGGCAGGAATGAACAAATAAGCATTGCAAAACATAAACTAATATAGTAAAAACGAGGCCAATTACAGAACAAACAAAAATATTTGATCACACCAGTATAGAAGTCAAACAAGCAGTGATCAGCTGGATTACTGATGATAGAAGACAAGCTTCTATCATCTGAGATAAGGTAGAAACAAGATGAAAATTTCCCTCTTTTAATTACACATATGCAATCAAAAGAGAGAAATTTTTATTAATGTGACAAAACCTGGTTACCTGTCAAGATTAGAGAAAACTTTAATTGTGACAGTAAAAGCCACAAAATTACTTGGAATATCTCAACAGCTGTAATCATTGTAATATTTAAAACGTTTCGGGTTTCATTTTTTTTTGCCTCTATAACAAGAACAATCTAATAAAACTTACTGTAGTGGGTGGGGCATATTTCCATTAATTTTTTCTTCAATTCATATTATTGTCTTTTTTGACTTTATTTGTTTTTCTTTTCTGTCACTCCAGACCCATGACTGAGCTGCAGCCTATTGTTGGCTATCAACTCTTGACCACTATCTTTTTCTCTTGTTTAATTTGCCTCTTTTGTTTTTCACTTTTGGCACTTTCGATTTTTTACATACCGCTAAGTCAACATGGCTTTCATTTTCTTATTTGAAATTCAATCATATTTCCATTCTTAAATTTAAGTTTTTTTCCTTTTTTTATTTAAATTCTTAAAATTAAATTTGGTGATGTGGTCCAGAGCTATGATTCCTGCTTTCTGCTAGCCAGTATTGGCACCTCTGACATACTGATTTTTGTGCGCAATATTTGAGTTTCGTTTATTTAAAAATCAATTCTTATTTACTCAATTAATTTTTTGATTAAATTAATATGTTCTACGCCTCAAAATCAGATTAATTGTAAAATTGTCTAAATCCTATTATTTAGCCTGATCCAAGTGGAAGTATCTATGTATAATAATACATGAAGTAAAGTAGATGTATGTGCTAATCAGTTCTCTCCTCAATTTGCTTATTCTGGTCTCAAAATAGAATGTGTGTCTATATCCAACCTGCATTCTTTGGCTTTTACTTTTGACCTTAAGACTGTTTGTGTGTTTTCAATTAGACTTTGACACAGAACATCATCTCCTCCTTGGAGCCCAATCTGTTTGTATAATTGACCAGTTGTCATGAAAATTGAAAGGATTGACTTAGAGAAAAAATGTGAAATACTTAACAAAAAAGCTTTTTTTTCTTTGTTATAAGAATTGACCAATTCCATATCCCTGACTCCCTGCTTTATACCATTTCAGCTGTAACAAATTATAAGCATTGAATATGTGCAGTAGTTAAAAAGATTTTTTCAAAATGAAGAATCGATTCGAGACATAATTTGATACTCAACAACCGTCAATTTTACCAATTTTTTATGAACTTAATTTGTTGTCTATCTCTGTCTGTCTATCTGTCAGGTACAAATTTTGAAATCGATTTTGAAGTAACTGCCCGATGAGTTAGAGGCTGGAAACTCTAAACATAGGTCAGAACTGGATGACAATGAAATATGTTAAAGTTTCAAGTTTCTAACTTATTAGTAAGTTAGTTTAAAATTGATTTCAAAATTAATTTATATTATGACACTCAAAAGTAGAAAATAGTTCATCAACAATTATACAAATATAAAGTGTAAATGAGTAAAAAAGGAAAAAATGAGACTAAAAATTAAAAAATAATTATTTAAATTAAAAAAATTTAATATACCACCTTTTGAAAACAGACTAGAAACCATAAAAAATAATTTATCCTATCCCCATACAGATTGTCTTGAAAATTTGTGATTGTTAATTTTAATAGCTATGAAAATACTTGTAAGATTTAAAACGAAAAACGTGGGACACATGCAATCAATAATAGTAAGGAGTAGTAATAATTTAGTACAAAAGTGATAATTTGGTACAAAAGTAATAATTTAGTACCAAAGTAATAATTTAATACAAAGTAATAATTTAATATAAAAGTAATAATTTAGTACAAAAGTAATAATTTGGTATAAAAGTAATAATTTAATACAAAAGTAATAATTTAGTACTAAATTATTACTTTAAAGTGTTTTCTCTCCTCCTTCCATACGAGACAACAATCATAACTCTGAACTAGGCACTATCAATCATTTGTTTTTAGTTTTTGTTTTGTCAGTTTGTTTTTATTCAGTTTGTGTTTTTTTGTTTTTGTTTCTAATAATTGTTATTTTCTTTTCGGACACTCTTTACTACCTATAATTTAGCCACTGGCTGTGGAGGAGGTTGATTATTAAATAAATAAGAAATTAATCATGACTATTTACATGAGCAATCGAGAAAAAATACTCACGAAGAGGCATGTCGCCCACATAACTCATTTCAAATGGTATGAGCCTAGATCATTTTACGAACATGGAGTAACTACTAGAATAAATTAAAGTAAATATTTTCAGAAAGCCTTTCAAAAGAAATTTTCAAGAAATTGTAATCCCTTCGCCACCGTTCGATATATTTTACTCTTCTTCTAAAAGGACCAATATTATTATAATTTTTTATAAAACGTAGGAAGTAGGGGTTCTGGTTACAGAATGTGAAGGATTATAAAAATAATTCTGGTTTCTCTTAAATGTAGAATTTAATGTTATAGAGATGTTTCACACACTTCGTCTGGAAGTTCTACCTACGCGAAAATGTTACTGCTAAATAGCGAAACCCATGTTTCCAGTCCTATAAGCAACAGCAAAATTATACGACTTACTTTTCACGTAAGTGTTTGTGGCAATCGTATGAGGATCGAACTCGAATGTCAATAAAATAAAATGTCAGTCGATATTTCAAAAATGGGGGAAATTTCGAGGAAAAAAAAGGGAAAGAAATAAGAATAAAAATTTTTACAGGACAACGACAAAATAAAGAGGAGAAAAATTATTTCTTTTTTCTTATTTTTGCCATAGAACATTTATGCTGAAAGAACGGGTTATATATATATATATATATATCTTTTTCCTCAAGTAATACAGAAAAATGAAAGTGGAAAGCATGAGGGAAGAAAATACCAGTAACCTGAACCTATTGGGAATTCATCTATGTCAATTTTGAGAGGAGGAGTCAAAATATTTTGCGATAAGCAAATGAAATTATAATTTACTTTGTGGTCGACATTTCAAACTTATGGTGAAGGGACTCGAAAAGTTAGAAAAGGACTATACAGAAGCACGATCGGGACTGGAAAAAAATCTATACAAGAAATTAGGGCTCTGACATGCTTATAAAGACAAAGAAAGCCAAAAAAAACTACAAAATTTATTTTCTTATATGGATCGAGAATTTTGCGTTAGGCCTCCGATAATATGCATTTCATCCACACCAAACTTGGAAAGTATTTTTCTGGACCTTAAACATACGGGTGTATTAAATTTCAGGCCTATTGATTGAAAATTGCGACTTGTACCCTGTTCAATAAATAATTCATATAAATTAGCCTACTGCACGGACTATGCATTCGATTCAGACCAAAAGCAATAAGGTTTTTTTTTAGGTAGATCCGAATATGTGTTTAAAATTTTGAAAAAATCCGATCAAAATTACGCCTGGAAATGGACTCAATGCAAAAGGGAGTACAAAAAAAAATTAATTTTCAAAAATAGTGCCAAAATGTTAAGAAGATCATGAAACGAAAAACGTACCTACTCCCACCATTGGACCCCAATAGTCAGGAAATTTTTATAAGTAGTTTTTTTTTTTTTTTTTTTTAATCTACTTAAAAGGTAACGTAAATTAGGAATTGGGCTGAGAAGTGTGTATGAATAAATTTAAGTGTGTAAAACTCGTTTTCCTCCACCATGAGGAAGTGGATACCGAGTCTTAGAATAGCATTTACCAAGATTAATATTGGAGTGGAAGTGAACGAATTCAAAATTAGTACCTACAAATAATTTTAAGACAGCGATTTAATAATCTAATCATGCTCAAATTTACATATGTGCCAATTACGTTAGAGTAAAATCTCCTATTTCAAGTAGGTACCTACAGTAAATATGCACACATATGTCGGTTTTTGGGGTGGGTGTAGCAAAAAAGATTTTAATTTTTTCTAATTGGAGGTACGTATTAATTTTTTGAGCTTTTTTCATCTCACAGAACTGATATGAAACTAAAATTTTTGCATTTAGAATGGGAATCCAATTTTAACAGAACTAAAGTTCAACACCTTTCCTCCAAAACGAACATATATAAGTACATCAAGTAACATTTGCATCTCAGTTCCATTTCTGTTTTGTGCGGAAAAGCTGTATATTCGGTTGAACGTAAACCAAAATGGTGCGATCCGTAATCAAAGTTCTGCAGACTCTTGCAAATACATCGAGTCAACATTCTCAATAAAAATTTACACCACCGAGTTAAATTAGGTATTTGCATCCCTACACATATATAACAATCATTTTTCGAAACATAATATATGCAATAGTGCGGTAGTAAATCGCATTTCATCTAGTTTTATTTTCACATTTTATGGTCACTGATATAACGAACATCAATTTTGGCATATAAGTTTACCTTCTATTTGGGTACTGTTTTTTTTTTTTTTTTTTTTTAATTTTCCATTATTTTATTTATTTACTTTTTTCTTTTCTTTTTTTCTTCTTTTTTTACGAGGAAGCACGTAAAATGTTAACGTGCAAATCGAATATTTAATTCACACAACCGAACGAACTAAAACAAAATGAATTGTCAAGAGAGATGAAGGAAAAAAACTAAATAAAAAAAAAAAAAAAAAACAAAAGTAAAGAAAAAAGAAGCAAAGAACAAAAGAGCGCGTAACAGGAGAAAAAAACATTGTTAATAGAATTTACAATCTCACGAAATATTGAAAAGACAAAGTCGTTTTTCTCGTGAGATGACAAAATGTTTCTGGAATTGCCAATTTGAAATTCATCGAAAGGAAAGAACTGGCGAGGAGGAAAAAGAAGAAAAAAAAAAGAACAAAACGAAACGAACTTGATTTTGATATTCGAAAACCGTACAGAAATTTCGTAACTTTTTCGTACAGTACTTCGCTAAAACCCTTATTTTGTGTCTCGGTCTTCTTTCGTACATATACTCGACTTCGGTTCGTGGCCATCTCTTCACTCATTTATGACACACGAGAATGGGGTGAAAGTGTGAGAGCGGGTATAAAAAGAAAACCCGAAAAAAAAAAAAAAAAGAGGAAGAAAAAGAAAGGGTAAAGAGAGAAAAGTGAGGAAAAGGGATCTCATGTAATCCAACATTTCAACGTGAAATTTTCGCAACGACGCACGGACGGATGTTGTAAAACTTTATTCTTTTACGCCAATTCAAACGCTGTAATTCTTTTTTTAAAAATTAAATTCAATCGTTTCGCAAAACGGTTAAAATTTTTATATCCAACATTTCGTGAAATATTTAAACGCGCTCCCCTTTTCCTTGCGAGACCTTTATGAGAACGCGAAAATAGCGGATTTTTCGTATCAATTTTTAAATTTTTTTTTTTTTTTTTTTTTTTGTCGTTGGATGGAAAATTATGCAACTCACAACGCGCAGCGAAAAGTGTTTAAAAACGACCATTAAATATTCTTCATTTTTGATGACAAAAGTCAAATTCTGCTCGCGTTCGTGTACACGAAGACGACGCTCAGGGTGAAAATATGAAAAGCCTGACACACTTCAAATTTTAATTGTATACGAGCGCTGCAAGTTGGCAATGCAAATAAAATAGCTATGTAAAAAAAAAAAAAAAAAAAAAAAAAAAAAAAGAAAAAAAGAGCGTAATAACGTAAAAAGATTTATCATTATTTATACTGTTACTGAGCGAAGAAGTCGGATTTTGCTCGAGATCGAATTCACGACGTAGGTAGCTGCTAATCATCGAACACCCGGTTCTTTTTTCGTAGCCGTAGTTTTGCTCACTAACAGTAAAATGTCAGTGCAACTCGGCATCAAACCGAAGGAAGAAAAAACAATATCAGCAGCCAGACACTTAGGCACTTTACCCGAGTGCCATGTGTGTCACACAGCACACACAATAGACAGTACGTAATCGGATGTGTACACTCGGGAACACGTCTCACGCAATTTTCACTGCGATTTTCCTGATTTTACTGGCCCGAATACACACCGATATGTACCTGACCAGAGAAAAATAAATATTAGTCAACGATACGTGTTGTGTGCTAAGGAGGGAGAAAACAAGAATAAATTTAGATTAAAAAACTAGTTTTTAAAAAATACGCTTTTATAATCTGAGAAAAAAAAAAAATTCCCATCCCTGATAGGATGAGGACATAAGGTATTTTGAATGAAAGTACAAGTTGCCACCATGACACCAAGGTTATTGAATTTAGCAAGCGATAAAACTTATGTTGAAAAAGCAAACAATTGATAAGATGTGATAACTGATAATAATTTTTTACTCTCCCAAAAAACACTGCACTCGCAAAATGACGAGAATTAAAATGGATGTTTACATTCGTGTGATAAATCCGTAATTCGTAGATATACTCATACTTATTTTAAAATAACAAGACAGAAATACCGGCGAAAGAGAAAAACAACTGATATTAAACACCGATTTGTGTGTATGTGTGCGTGCGTTGCAACATGTGAAAGCAGCGCTGAAGTTGGTCATTCGGTGTACTTCAACAAATTGAGTGAGTCGAATAAAAGCGTATAATAAAGGAAACAAATTACACAAACACAGGTTATGTGTGCTGCACCGCACATAGGGGCTATATCACTTGTATGGACTTGTATGGAGGGAATGGGTAGAAACCTTTCAGGAAGGTTCCTCTACACCCCCTGAGTGAGAATCAAGGATTGGTATGCCGTGGCAATTTGGAACCCTAGTACCTAGAATTGATTTTGCACTTAAAATGTTAAAGCAAAAATGTCCCCCGCAAATAACCAGTTGCTTCTTTGTGATACTGAAATACTGAATAGAACTGTTTCATAGAACTACACAAACTTACACACAGTGTTGATTTTAGGGCTTGCAAGCTCAGATGACTGCCTTTGTTCTTGCTCTGGGAGGTTTCACATTTGTAACAAGAGTGAGAGAGAATGCCACACGCACACACACAAAAAATAACATCTAATAGAAGAAAATCAAATGAAAAATAGAAATATCCTAGTCTCATGTTTCATGTTTCCTAAATCCTTGTAACATGTAACACTGGCCCTGTTATACTAACCTCCACTAGTAGATCTATTCAACAAAATAATATTAAAGTAAAACTTGGACAAAATCAGATAATATTTTTACATTTGTGGAATAGTCCTCCCAGCATAGGTAGGCCTAAGTTATTGAAGTTCTATCGAACAGGGCCAACTGACTGCATCTTACAGTAAAGCTCTTTACCACCAGAAATGCGCATAGATGTGATGAAAGATCAGCAGCCATTTTTGATTGTTTGTGTTCACATTAAGTTTACATTGTTTATTATTACTATCTCATGTATAAAAGCCACTTCTTTAACGCTAACTCGTGACCATAATTACAGATATATTTTGCTATGAATATATTTGAGTTAAAGTCTAATTCTAAATTATTTTTTTGATGTGTAAACATCTTAACATTTGGTATATGGTAGGGGTTAAATGAGAATTATGATTGTCAGATTTGTGTAACTTGTAACTTATATAATATTGTAACTCTCATTTGTGTGTGTTAGTTGACGTGGAGGTACATACACTCGCAACCACAAACCTACGCAAGGAGAATTACATTCAGATATTTTTATGTTTACACATCAATCCTTAATGAGTAAAGCTGAGGAACTCACGCCTATTTTTTCTTCATTTTTCACCTGATTAATTTATCATTTGGACCAATTTATGGTTTATGTGGGTATGTCAATTATTGCTACGTAACAGCATTGGGTAATCAATAATATATATGTAGTACATCATAACAAGAATAACACAAAATGGTGATTCATCTTTTATTAATTTTATGCCTATACCAGATAGTAAAGAGCCTTACTTACAGTACAGTGGGAGTTGTTATCAGGGCCAAAAATTCTTTATTATAATTTATTTTTGCATGACCAAATCACCTAAACAATGATATTTTGTTCGACTAGGCAACTATATTATTTGTGGGGTTGAGTGCAGCCATGCTGATGCAGTTACATGGGAGTTTTTGAGAAGGAGCCTCCATGAATAATAATCAATTTCAATAATTAAATGAAACATACGTTATTCACCAATAAAGAAAAAAATTGATTAAATGATCCATTGTGCACTCTTTTTTTAAATATCATGTGAAAATTAGTTGCAAATAATTATGTAAACATATAATGAATAGACTAGGCCCCGTCACACTCTTCAGCGAAGCTAGGTACCTACGTTTTTAAAATGTCACTCAGCGATTGCGTTTAACACATTACAGCAAATTTCCGCTAGGTATGCAAAAACGAGCGTTTTTCCTGTACAAAAAAGTACACAATTAACATCAAACATAGATGGTGTTAGGGTTACACTGATTGTTTGAGCACTTGTTGGTTACACTGATGTACGATACCGCCGTTAATACTATTAAGAAAATTTATTCTTTTCCTTTTACTCACTTCTTCTTCTTGTACTCGTAGAGTTAACATCTACTTGTTCTCTTTTATATAATAAAGTGATTACTTGGTGCGGTACTGGAGTTATGTTATTTCTTTATTAATTGTTCTTAATACAAATATATTTATTGTGGACATCAAGCTCCCAATGTCCAATATGGTGGAGGCGCCGGGTACCTGAAGAATTAACGGGATTGGAATCCCAGGGCAAAGATCCCAGAGATTTCAGTACCAATGCAGGTATTCGTGAGTATTTTTAAAATTTTCTCAGGCTATTTGGTGACAGAGGCGGAGGTAAGTGGAGCTTAACACTAGTGTAATTATATAAGAGGTATCTCATTAATTTAAGTCTGTCGACAGCAACCTATTGATTGTTTCTAATATTGCTTTATACTGTAGTATATAATTATATGGAGACGGAGAGTGTGCACATATTAATTTACTTTGTATTTATTTTAACAGCGTATATGTCTGGACGGAGTACGGAGATTGAGGGGAGAAGAAATTGGAGTTCAAATGAAATTATTGTCGGAGTTGGAGAAACGGTGTATTGAGAAATGGCGAAGTATCTCTTTAAGAAATAAATATTTTTTTTTGGGAGAAAATATATTGTTTAGTGTACGTAATTTTATTACGCACATTATCAAAAATATAATACAAAGAAATCGTATACGTGGAGAAAAATATAGGCCTGGAGATAATAAAATCATGACGAAATAAAAAAAAACAGGAGAAAGTTAAAGGAACAAGCCGTCGGTGCCAATAATATTGGTTGCCGGCTTGCTACAATGTCGGCAAATTCCTAATCCTTTGACAAGTTTGAGAAACATCGATGTTAAAACGGAGAACGAACAAAAAGGAGACAATGGAGGTCACTACTACACAACTCCGCTGGTGTACGTGTGAGTATGTGTGAGTAAAATACGTTGCGAGTTCATCAATATAGGCAATCCGCAGTGCATGAATAAACGTGAGAATGTTCATCGCCTGCCTTGCCTCATCATTGCTGGATGGAGTTAGATATATAATTATATGAATGCATTATTTTGTATTTGGAGAAAACAGATAAGGAGAATTGGCCAATCAGGATGAAGGATCGAGGTCGAACCATTTTAATTGCGAAGTTAGTGAGGTCAATCTATTTTTGGCAATCTTCATTCGCTTTGAAACAACTGGTTGAGTTAGGTTGTCGTCTCCCAGTTTGTGACACCAATGGTGTTTATTATTTGGAATCTATTCCTTATTAGTATTTTATTATTGTTCATTACATCGACGGCATATTCGTTTATGATTTCATTAACATTATTATTCTTTTGTGAATATTTTTGCTGTTTCAAATAAGTTCGTAATTTTTTTGTTGGTGTCACACGTGTACCTGAATGGTACGTAAAACTACTATTTATTGGAGTCTTGGAGATCAACTAGTAACGATTAATTTGCAAGGAGAAAGATCGGTAAGTGATTATTAATTAATTAAGTGGAATATATGGAGTCTTTATTAAATTTGGTTCCATCTCGTTGACTATCCTTCTCCTTTAATTACTCGAGTAAGATGGAGATAATTAAATACTGGTAGGAGGAAAATTGTTTGCATATGCTAGGAGCTGATTGGTGTAATGAAACATGTTTCGTATAATTGTTTTATGCTTTGGAAAAATGTAAAGTGCTTAATATAGGGAGTGATTATAAAATAATAATAAACATCGATTTATAGGATGCCACCGTAAATTTTTTTGGAGTAAAATAAAAAAAAAAAAAAACCTGATAGTTAACCACCGCATACAGTTGCCTAATGGAGGATCGGAAAAGGAGTTGCGTAAAAATAGCTCCCCCGCTATTCAGAATACCTTTACTGTAGGGAGTAAAGAATACAGTAAAGCTATTCGGTGTTATAGGAGTTAGGAGATAATTTAAAATGGTGGTAGGATCGAGTATATAATTATGAAATTATAAGAATAATATAAATACCACCATAGGCTCTTTTTGGAGATAAAGGAGGTAGAGGAAAAAAATCCATCTCGTACCGGAGAAACATAATAAGAGGCTGAAATACACTCGATCCACAACAATCTTTGTTTGCGGGTCAACTATATGGATGGACGTTGCATTCGCGGACTGAAATATAGTTGACTAACTATCTCTATAGATGCGTGTGTGTTCCTCACATTGAAGGAGATGGTGCTCCGAGTTATGTACAACGATGTTCGTTGTCATAATTCAGGAGCAAGGTCGTACATTTCCCTCATAATTATTAATGCAGGAGAAGGAGATAAATACCCCGTATAGGAGAAAGAGCCAAACGGACTTCGAACCAAATGATATTGTAAATATAATATAAGAGTAAAAAGTTTAAACTAATATAATGTATTCTTAAAATAGTAAGATGCCGAGAGGTAGAAAGGCGAAGTCCGGAGAGGGAGACAGTGCGCAAAGCCGCAAACAGAACGGTGGCGAAGGCAACGTGTCTGATTCAGCCTCGTCTTATTTGGAGTATGTGGTGGAGGAGTATCTGGAGGAAGAGTTAGTCGGTGAATCCGACCAATATGAAGAAGTTGACCTATAGACGGAGAGTCATCTTCTTGAAGAAGGAGTTGAATGGAGACGGGGTAAGCCGTGATGATTTTTGGGGTTGCTCATAATATTTAATGCTTTGAAGCGGAGGAGTAAGTGACGTCTTGCCTATTTAATTGTGGTTCCCTTCGTTACAGTCAAATCCAAAGCAGCTGTAAAGGAGATGGTGGAGAATCCAAAATCTAAGTTGGGCAAGAAACCGGCTTCGTCAAAGGCAGCCACACCTGGGGGAGCTCCCTGAAAATCAGTGGATAAAATATCGAAATGAAAACCAAGGCCATCGGAGAAGCCAGTGACAAAAAAGCCCACTCAGTCTCTTGTCAATTATAAAATTCCTAAAATTTCTTGTGAATTGGTGCAACACGCTACAGAAAAGGCGATGGCGGAGAAATCAAAACATACGGAGGGAGTGCCAATGACTTCGCACGAGGCGGATGCCCAAAGTCTGGCAGCGGAGGTGGCGAGAGAATGTTTTGAAGCTATTTGGCGGGAGAAAGAAAATGAGGCACAACAAACGGAGTTGCCAGAGGTTTTGGAGTTGAAACGCTGCATTGCCTCATTGGAGAGTACGCTAACGGAGTTTACAAATCAGGTATTTATAGAAAAACAAAATAAGGATGTCGATATGCAAAATGAGATTGGAGAAAATAATGTAAATAGAGGACTAGGAGATGGAGAAAAGCCAACTAATAACGAACCAAAGGAGAAAAGTTTAGAATCGGAGAGAAATATCAAAAGGGAGTTTTTAGAAATCCTTGTTGATGCTTTAAAAGGAGAAAGTGATTTACCTGAGGAGTCTAGCAAGAAATTAAAATCAGAGATAGTTGTAACGAGAGATAATGTAAAATGTGAATATAAACTAACGAGGAGTTTGAGATATGATTTATGTTTCGATTATCTTAGATTGGAGTTAATATCGAAGGATTTGTATGGAGTTATAGAAAGCCCGGAGAAGGAGATAGAAAAATATAGTAATAAAGAAAAGGAGTTGAGATTAAATTTAGTTCGAGATATAATAATAAATCACATAGATGATAATTATCATAAAATGATCGTATTGGAGAACGACCCTAATAAAATCTTAAATACTTTAAAAGAATTCAAAAAGTGTGAGTCTCATAAGGCGTTGGAGGCATTGAGAAAAGAACTCGCACTATTAAGATACAATCCTTCGAAGGAGAAACCGTATCAATTCTTTAATCGATTTGATGAATTGATACGACAATATGAGAGCAATCAGGAGAATGATCAATTAACGGAGAAGGAGAAGAGGAGTTATTTTTACATGGCTGTCTCCAAGTCCTCGAATATGATTGAAACAATAAATTTTATTACGAAATGCCAAAACAATATAGGCCTTTCGATTGAGGAGTTGAAATGTTTAATGTTACAGGCGGAGTCGAATAAACAAACGGAGAAGAAACCTGATGGAGTTGGACGAGGAGCTACGGTGGCAGCTCAGGCAAACATAGTCTATAGAGGTTGTGGAGGAAGGTGAACCGGAGTAATGCGCACTCCGTCCCCTCTGGACAATATACGGTGTTACAATTGCCAATGTTACGGGCATTTTGGAGTAAATTGCCCAAATCCTGCGGTGGAAGGGAGAATGTGTTACACGTGCGGAGTAGTCACGACGACACATATTTCGGCAACGTGTCCCAAGAGAGGGAAAATTCAACCGGTAGTACCGGACACAAGAATTCAGTATCGGAGAACTGGATTTGGAGCAACACACCTTGGTGGAAGACGTTATGCACAAGCACACATCATGACCCACAAGTCGGAGGTTGGAGAATGTTTGGAGTTGTTCTTACGTAATGTTTGTAATTTAATCGGAGATGATGTTAAGGTGTGCTACTTGAGGTCAGATCAAGGTACAGAGTTTACTGGAGGATATACAAAGGAGATATTAAAGTGTGAGAAAATTGACCTACAACTAGCACCACCTGACACACCACAACATAACGGAGTAGTGGAGATTACAGAGCAGAGTAAGAGCATTAATGCTAGATTCAGGTTTGCCCAGGAGTATGTGGTATTTGGCAGTCAAAGTAGCTGTTTATGTGTACAATCGTACACCCCACAAATCAGTAAATCATGAAACACCAATAAAAAGGATCTCGCCTAACACAAATTGCCATTTCAACCAATTAAGGAGATTTGGTTGCTTGGCATATTTTAAGGTGAAAAGGAGACCAGAGACTAAATTCTCAGGACGTGGTTGTAACGGTATAGTTGTTACAAATAAACACAATAGTAGTTTAAGAGTATATTATTATAAAAAGGTGAACAGATTATTACAAAGTATGAACAACGTAAGAGTAAGAATGAATGAATGATAATAATAATATACAGAACATTAGACTATTTATAAGGGTGAAGTTCGAGTGATTTGAATTGGGTATTGTGGGAGATATGAATATGATTGGTTGTTTGAGGAAAACATATTTTAGGTAAAACCAATGAAATTAAAAGGAAATGACAAAAAGTAGGAGTGTTTAAGAAATTAATAAGAATTGGAATTATTGCAAGTTATCGAAATATATTCGTAGAAAAGATGACATCATGGAATATAGACGAAAACAGTTTATGGTGTACCGGAGGTGATGTCATCAGACAAGTCAAGACTTGAAAGACAAGTTTGAACTAGTCTTAAATGACGTGAATGAAAGGAAGTGTAAGTAGACGGAAATATGAAGAATAATGTGGGAAAATACGAATTAATAAAGTACGAGAATATTTGAAATAATATGTATGAAAATATCATTACAGTGGTATACCAGCCATCTTGGTTGGATATACTCCGTCAGGTTACTTACTATATAGTCCGGAGAATAAAACGTTTATCGAATCGAGAGACGTACGTTTTAATGAGAAAATAGTTTATAGGGAGAAATACAAACTATTGGAGAAAAATAAACATATTGACAACGACTGGTTTAATAAATTTAAAACGGAGTCTGAATCGGAGAAAGAAGAAGAAACATCTGCTTCAACAGGAGTCAAACGGAGAAAATCAAACAGACTGTTTAAGGCGAAAAGACAAAAAGTTGAAGCATTCAACATTGAAGGAGAAAACATTGTGAATATTGGAGACTCGGAGAATAACACAGACGAGTTTACGTATATAGCTATGGCGGAAATAAATGAGGATCCTAAAACTTATATGGAGGCAATAAGTTCCTCAAATAGTCAGGAGTGGGGAGAAGCTATAAAGGAGGAACTAAACTCGTTAAATGAACATCAAGTCTGGAGTATTATAGACTGCCCAGTCGTTGATGAATATGGGAGAAAATTGAATGTCATAGATTCTCGTTGGTTATTCAAAACCAAAACGGAACCACATGGAGGAATCCGCTATAAAGGGAGATTAGTGGGACGAGGATTTAAAGACAAAATGGAGTATAGTTTATTGGAGATATATGCGCCAGTAACACCGCTGACAACAGTACGAAATTTATTATCGATAGTAAATAAGTACAATCTGGAGATTTGTCAGCTGGATGTGAAAACTGCGTTTTTACATGGAGAAGTAACTACCCCAATATACATGGAGATTCCTGAAGGAGTGGAGAAAAATCCTTTGGAACAGGCAAACAAAATCTGCAAATTAAATAAATCAATCTACGGTTTAAGAACAAGTCCAAAATGTTGGAATGTCCTTTTTACCGCAGAAATGAATAAAATTGGCTTGGTCAGTGATGTTAAGGACCCCTGTCTGTTCAAATGGAGAAAAGGAGATAAATTTATTATACTTCTGGCGTATGTCGATGACATATTATTAGCTGGAAACTGCTTGGAGTTAATTAAACAACTTAAGGAGAATTTACGAAAAATATTTAAATATTCGGATATGGGAACACCCAAAGAATATATAAGTATTGAAATAGAAAGAAATTGGAGTATTAATAAATTAGAGCTAAAACAGTCTCGTTTTATTAACAAATTATTGAGGAGATTTAAAATGGAAGACTGTAAGCCTTGCAAAACACCAATGGTGACAAGGCAAGTTAAACGGAGAAATAAAAATAATTACGAACAGACAGAGGAATCACAAATTGGAGAAAAATATCTGTTCAGAGAAGCTGTCGGATATTTGTTATATCTGACTGGAGGAACAAGACCAGATATAGCATTGGCGGTAAACTTAATGAGTAGATGTCAATCAAACCCCACACTGGAGAACATACAGGAGTTAAAAAGAATTTTTAGATACCTTAAACATACGGAGAATTTAGGACTAACTTATCTTGGAGAAGGTGACAACTTAGAAGTTACTCGGATGCAAGTTGGGGAGATTGCCCAGTAACCGGAGCTTCAACAGCTGGATACGCTGTTAAACTGTTCGGAGACGTGATTGCTTGGAAATGTTACAAACAACAGTGCGTAACCACTTCCACTTGTGTGGCTGAATTCATAGCCATGAGTGAATTAGCCAAGGAGATAGAAACTCAAGCTGAAATAACGGAGAAAATAATAGGAGTATCTTATTTACCGGCAACAATTTATTGTAATAGCAAGGAGCTCAGATGGTAGGAGCACCAGGCTTAAAATATCTACACACGAGATACCATTACATGAGACAAGCTCAAGAAGATGGTAAAGTAAATTTAGTTAAAGTTGTGTCAGAAGATCAGGAGGCTGACATATTCACTAAACCTTTGTCGATAGGAGTCTTTGAAAAATTAGTACGCAGAATATTAAACATTAAGGACAACACCGACCATGAAAATTTGGAGTACTATGACTTGAATGTTACTGGAGTAATAGTAACATAAAATAATTTATTTACAGATAATCAGTAGACACGAAAGCAGTAGATCAGAGATGAAACGGAGATAAGTTAACTACTTAAAAAAAAAACGAACGATCTTGTCAAAATTAAGTCATTATTATTTAAGTACTACCTACCCATTTGTAAATATGTTTGTGTTTGGGAGGAGTGATTATTATTCATTTATTATTATTATTATTATTATTATTATTATTATTATTTGTGTGTTATTGAATTGTTTTGTTTTTCGTTTTTTTTTTTTTTTTTTTTTGTATTTTTATTAATTATATGAATTTTATTATTTTGTACAAATTTTATACTTTATTTCGAAAAACAATAACAAATCACTTAACTAGTCTTATGGTGGCTTAAGGCTAATTAAGCGATAATAACAAAATGATACACACAAATTTAAATATTTTCTTTGGCAATACTTCGAAGTTTTACCTTGTGGAGTAAAAGGGTTTCTTCGAACAGGAGTAACAATCGGAGAAATAGAGGTTTTTCTTGAGTTCAAGTTTTCCTCTAAAGGAGATTTAAAACGGAGATGAATGTACGGAGAATAGAGATCGGAGAAATTTAAGTTGAGGTTTTTTTACTGTTTATACGGTTTTTCCTCAACAACAGGAGTAAATATTCTTTCGATGAAAAATTGGAGTTTTTCCATAATAATGGTTTTCTCCAAACAGTTCTTTTACTGCACCAACTCAAGAATTCAATGGACCAACTGCGTCAGGAGGTAGTGTTGGGGTTACACTGATTGTTTGAGCACTTGTTGATTACACTGATGTACGATACCGCCGTTAATATTATTAAGAAAATTTATTCTTTTCTTTTTACTCACTTCTTCTTCTTGTACTCGTAGAGTTAACATCTACTTGTTCTCTTTTATATAATAAAGTGATTACTTGGTGCGGTACTGGAGTTATGTTATTTCTTTATTAATTGTTCTTAATACAAATATATTTATTGTGGACATCAAGCCCCCAATGTCCAATAGCTGGGAAAATGCAACTATCGCATTCAGTGCAGTATATATATATATACATTCCCAATTTTTGCTCATTTTGGCATATTTGGGAGTCTGTGGCTTTCGCTATTTGACCTATGGCAATGAAACTTGGGGTAGAGTTAGAAGTTTTCATAGGGTACACATTCGTGTTAAAATTTTTAAAATTAATCTGCTAATTTCAGAGGAATGGGTTCTCAAAGTGGACGATAAATGCCGTAAATTAAAAGATTTTGGCTTGAAATTTTTAGGGCAGTTTAAGGACTGGTTTGGTATTGAATTTGAGAGAAATCAGTCTCTTGATTTTCAAATGGCAACCATTACAAAATTTGACACTTTTGGAAAATACACACTTACCGACTTAACGCGGTTGATGGGGGGTCGAGATATTTTAAATTTGACGAAACTTCATTAAGTTCAGCAATGTTTGTGGATGTGAAAAATGTAGCACACCATATTGTTGTAATGTGTAAATCACAATTACTGAGCGACATTTTAAACGGAGCTTCGCTGAAGTGTGTGATGGGCCTAAGTATCCATCCTTGATTTATGATTATTAGTGTGAGTTAAATTTCACTTTAAGAACTCTACTCTGAAATCTTGGTACCAGTTTTAATTGAGAGCTCTGTTAGTTTATCTTGCGCTTGGCTCTGAGAGTTAAATAGGATTTTAACACCGGCTGACTGTTAAATTTCTTAGCTGGCTATTGAAAAACCAGCCCTTAGTTTGTGATAAAATAATGCAACTTCTAAGACTCTGTTCTTATGTTAATCTTTGCTAGGACAACAGAAAAATTTTAAGAGTTGAATATAAGAATTAAAAATTATACAAAATTGTAGTGTTTTATGACACATCAGCGGAAAATCGAGAAAAACGCCAGTAGATTTCAAGTTTTTTATTGTCACATGTGAGTAATTTCTTCCGAAAGCTATTTATGCATCACTCTGAAAATGCTACGACTATCATCGCATTGTATCAATGAAGATAGAAATATGGAATTCTTTTAAATTTTCAATGAAACTGTTAATGTTTCGAGGCGAATCCAAATTCTTAATAATTTTATGCAACGTTTCTCATTCGAAACTCATGTCATTTCCAATTCGCTATTTTCACATAGGTACGTACCTAATTAGGCTACATAATCTCAGTTGAAAAAAACACTTTCCAATATGATTGAAATATTTATTACTTTGGGATAAATACCATTTTTTATGACTGAAATTTTAAAAGGCAGACTCGAAATTTCGGAATTCACACGTAAAAATAAAATTTTACTGCAACCAGACAGTTCAGCCTTCAAAAAAAAGTTAAATAATTTGAAAAGTTTAGGGGAAAACGAATTTTGAACTCCCGAATGTTAAATTCCATTTTTATCGGCGTTTTCATCCTATCTTTTATTTTTCTCCCTTTCAACGCTCATTTGGTATCAATGAAAAAGTAGCAGCCGAACTACAATATCGTTGTTTTTTTTTTATTTTTTTTTTTGGCTATTTTAACCATTTTTGATGGTTTTTTCATCGAATTTTCTATTATAAAGTTTTAATTACGATACTCTATCGGATGGTTGATATACATATAGTGAAAAAAGCAGCCTGCAAAATCGAGAATGGATCTAAGGGGTGAATAAAATGGGGGAAAAATGAATAGGGGAACCTTTATATATTTGGAGAAACAGACAACCCCTTTTCAGTCTGACTCGGCTTCGGTTCGGGAGAGAAATTTTACTTTTTCCTGTGAATAGGTTTTTTTTTTTTTCTTATACACATATAGGTACGCAGTAGGGTATATCGTTTTGTGATATATTCGTCTGGAAATGGGACTGCATTTACATTCGCATACAAATCAACAGCCTATTGATCATACATAGAAATATTTCGACGAGATATTCGTGAAATATTAATCTTCATAGTAGACAGTAATAATTACAATTGCTCTTTTGTTGAATCAATTCGCAAGTCTCAACGTAGAATTAATGTTCACTTCGAGTAATTGTGTAACTTTTGAGGCTCTAATGAAACTTCAGGCTAGACCTTATTTAAACATATGCTAGTAATAGGCCAATATATGAACAACATGTTCGGTATTCAGTCTTTCAAAAGATTAATATAAGAGTATGAGATGGGTTCAATTAAGAATAGTTTCAAAATTTGGATTATATTTATCTTTCTCTTCCTTCCCTTTAAACAATAAAAATTAATAACCATTATGCAGGCATATTCGTCCGAATATTAAAATAGGTAGGTAAGTTCTGAAACTGAAAAAAATTTCGAATGAATCATCATTTTTCAGATTGATAGATAACTGCACGCGTTTACCAATCATCAGTCATCCATAAAAAAAATTAGGAAATTAATGGTATGTCATTGTGTTATTGCTAACAAATAAATTTGTATTGATTGTTTTTCTAGATGTTGAAGGCGATAAGATACAATGAAAATCTATAGGTATTCGATTTATAAGTGTAACAAAATTTACGAAGGTATGTAAATTTTCGCAAAGTGCATCTGTACCACTTTTTACACTTGAGTGGTAAAATCTGCTGAACTAAAAATGCGACAAAGTATAGGAGAGTAATACGTAAGTTTAAAGTACACCAAATGAGAATGGAAAAATTGGTGACAGGGGCAGACGAATTCCTCCTATTTTTCTCTCGCCAGTGAGTGCATTGTGCATACATTAAGATGTTTCTTGGGGCACCGAGCTCAAATTTACAGTTAATTTTTTGATTAGGCCATTTTTTGGGTTCTCTGTTGCTCCAAAAAAAAGGTTATGACAAGCATTCACAAATTTTTGAGTGACAGTTCATTGGCTACGTTTTTAGAGTTTTGGAGCTCGAGTTTCTGGTCCATTTATTGATTAGACCATTCATTGGGCCCCCTGTACCCCCAAAAAGAGGATTCGAATGATTTATTCACAAATTATTGAATGTGTCTTTGAATATGTTTGTGGAGGAACTGAGCTCAAATTTAAGGTAAATTTTTAGATTAAATCATTTCTTGGGCCCAATATGGCCCCAAATAGAGGTTAGAGCCTATTACTCGTAAAATATTGAGTGATGTATCGCCGCATGTGTTTTTCGAGTCACTCGAATTATAATTTTTAGTATTTGTTCGGATTAAATCACTCATTCCACCACCTTTTACAAAATATGATTAGGACAAATTTTTCACTTATATTAAGTTATTCAGTAAGAATATATCATCGTATACATCACCAATTGTTGGCCAATGTATTGTCCAGTCATTTGTACATGACTGTTCTAATTTAACTAAAGATTTATTTTGGTATCTACGTACTTTCGTTGACAGCAAAATTGCAAAAAGGAAAACGAAAAAATGGAATTGTTAAAATTGAAGCGTAGGATTTATTTGTGAATTATTAAAAAAAGACTAATCATTTAATTATATTTATATGATTTATACGAGACGTTGAACTATTGAACAGAAGAAATTTTCCGATGATGTTTTTGAAAATTGATTTTTGAATAGATTGAAATTTTGAATTTTAAGAATGAATTTGCAAACTGAGTTCTTTGTAAGAAAATTAAAAACTTGAATTTCTTCATTTTATATCGAACAACGAGTAAAGCAAGCGATAAAAGTCATATATGCCTACAAAGTGAGGTGTCGGGGGGCGTATGCCCCCTCAGACGTCACTATTATCTCATACTTTTGATCGCCTATCTGTACAATATTGGAGAATAGGTCAGCATGGTGATTGATTACGGTATCTCTTAGCTTTAATTTTAGTCTCAGAGAAAACTGTAACCCCATCTTCATCAGTCAATGACATTGAAAAAACATTTCTCCCTCTCTCTCCGTCTCCTCCTTTACCATTCTCCGTCTTAGTCGTTTGTACACTCTCAGTACCAACGGAAATAGCTTTGGAGGAAGAAAATCAATTTCACATTTACTCTCTTGTATAGTGTGTCGCAACATACTCTTTGGTTATTTACTTCAATTCTATCGATTCTTCGTTGAAATTGATTGCTCAGGCAAGAGAGTGTGATAAAGAAAACGAACAGGAGTGAAAAAGGAGGAAAAAAATGGGGGAAAAATTTGTGTGCGTCGAAAGTAATGTGTACGCCTTTCTCGGTGATGTAACTTCGTTAGAAACGTTTGTTGAAGTTGGGTTTACTTTGTATTATGTATCAAGCTAAAAGTAAGTGATATCGTGTTTATCTTCTCTAACCTAAAAAAAAAAAAAAAAAAAAAAACAGAAACGAGAAAAAATTTTTCTTTATAATTCGTCAAAAGATGAAGAAAAGTACGAAAAAAAAAGAAGAAGAAGAAGAAGAAAGAAAGATGAAGAAGAAATGTTCCGAACTGTAGGGCTTTAGCCTGTATATATATCTACACCTTCTCTATCTTTCAAGACTGTGTCAACACCGATAGGAAATTTTTGAGAATTTTTCTGTTGTATTTTAGCCTTAGGAAGATAGATAAAAAATTAAAACAGAATCCTCTTATTTATAAGTCGTTTTGAGCTCATTTTTTAGGGGACTCGATGGTTTTTTCAGTGTATAGAAACTTTTAAAGACAGTAGAAGAAAAATTATTGGTTTCTCTTAACGATCATCCAATACGTCAAAGCTTCGGGCATGACGCTTTCAAATTGGGCTAACGTGAAATTCAAAAAAAAAATGTTTTTTCCACTCAATACAGCCAATGCTATCTTTTGAAAATACTTTTACCCATAAGTAATTTGATTATCGACCTCTTCGAAATTTCGGTTCATATTATTCGTAAGCTAATATCAAATTGTTAACGAACACAAAAATTGACGAAATTACTTCGGTGAATTTGTGTTATAAAAAACCAACAATCAAAAAGATGAATAGGTGTGACTGTTATTCTAAGCTCTATGTCTTGCAAGTGAACTCCATGGAGCTCTCCATTACGAAAATAAAACTGAAACAATTGTGTATTATCTTAGATGAGAAAATAGTTATTACGTTCCCATTAATGTAATAATTTGTCTTTTCAAGATGCTAATTTTGTTGAATATTTTGTTGTGAGGAAGATATTCTCACTAGAAGGTAATTCAACAGAATTATGCTTGTTCAGCCACTTCATATTAAACATATGAGTTAGCCAAAACCTGGGCAAACACTGGCGATTTTAGAGCTTGTCCGAATGGTTTATATACTGGCCTATTTATCCGCACAAATACACACGTATGTAGCCAATACGTACGTTTGTGAGAGCGGCCCAGTTGCGTCATCTCTTGTAGTGATAAGAGATGATGGGCCAGTTTGTGTACGGATTGTGACATTATCGTTTTGTTGAGATTAGTCACAATTTGGTACTTGTACATTACCTGCAAGTACATGCAGGTAATTACAATCGAACGTAATTGTGTGTATTTTGTTTAACGTCGCAAGGATGAAAATAAGCCTGCCTTTCAGCGGCGACTGTCATTGGGGAGTCTGAGCCCCTATATCTCATACCAGTGAGTCCTCACACTAATTATTATTATTTTTTTAAGGCAATAAATGTAGCTATTTTACTTGACTGTTATCTTCTTCCCATCAATTTTGATAATAAAAAAACAATTTTCTTTCTCAGTGATGCTTTACCCTGCTTTAAATTTTTTGAGGAACCAAACCCTTAAAGTCATGAACGAGGTTTTTACACATAACCATATAATTTTTGATCACTTGCGTAGGTACTTATTACAATGCAATTAGATCTTCTCACCAATAAATTTTTCAAACTCTCTCAATTCCAATAATATTTCTATTTCCCTTTTTGGTTCTCTAACTTTACAAAAAATTTTTCCATTTCCATTTGCAAAGAAATGTTTTTAAACTGGAAACAAGTCCCATATATTCCTTAAAGTATTTGTCATATTAATTTTTCTCCTTGATCTTTAATTCCAATCATCATATTTCTAAGAAAATTAGTCATTTTTAAGATACTCTGGGTTGGATATAATAAAAAAGATTTTTTTTATGAATAGTACCTATTTTAGTTAATGACGATTCAAGGCGACACATTCTTTGTTTTAGATCTTCTATCGTCTATCGATTGGCGTCGAGAATCTTCTCTTCTTTATTTTCATCTCTTTCCTACCATACTGGTTCAGAATTTCCTTTGTCTAAGAAAGAATATCCATCTACACTCTTGGTTTTCGCTAGTTACAAAATATTCGTCAATCGGTGCTTTGTTTCTGAATTTATGGTATCTTTTAGGATTTTCATTGATTATAAAAAGACACTTTCGTTTGCCATTTTTCAATTCTGTGTACTATTTGAGTTAAGCAGTGTTTATTTTCGATCTATAAATTTCGTTAAGTAGATTCTGTTTTAAAATATTCAAGTCATACAGTGGTTGCTAAAGCCACGGTCTATTTTTTGGCTTTTGTGCTACAATAGTAAAGATATTGAAAGTTGTTTCCACTATCATATATTTTTATGAATGCTTCAATTTTTAATTTTTGGATAAACAATTAATTTTCGTTTTTGGTACTTGTTAAACAATATTCTAAAATTTATCCAGACTTTTTCTGCTGCCTAAGAAAAATAATATTTTAGTAGGGGAATTTCTTCACCTAAATTAAAATAAAAATTTGAGAAAGTTTTGAAACCAATAGTTGGTGAATTTTTTGAAATAATAAAAAACAAAGTGAATTCAGTGAAAATTTTTGGAATAAAATTTTGTAATTCTTATAAAAGAGGATAAAGTTTGAATATTTTCATAAATCCTAAAATTTGAAATCCAAACATTCAAACATTTCCAAGATTGTGATTGTTTGGTTGGAATGACGTAGATCCATTCTCCGGGAAAACTCTAAATTTTAGTACCAAAAGTTCTGGAGATGGTAATTAGAATTAGTTATTCGAAATCCAGTTGGTTCCAGTCATGGCTGGCAAAGCTGCAGGTTCACTCTTGCGCATGAATTAGTTGGAAAAATTCAACAGGTCCATTGCATCTATTGAAAATTAGCACTAAAAGTTCCAATAAATGTATCTTGTGAAAAAATACTAGGCCTTAAAAAGTTATTGAGCCTTGGGTATTTCTAAGTATGTTTAGGAATTTATCAAGGTGAAAATACATTGAGAAAAGTGATAAGAGAAGATATTTTTTGAAAAAGTGTGTGAACCTATTTGAAAAATGAAAAGTTGCCAGCCTAGGTTTCAGTCAATGAAAAATCAGTTTTTAGTCATCAAGTTTTGAGTTCCTTCAAGCAGTTATGTTCCTGTGTTGCGGATTTGGGCCAACTGAGTAAACAATAACAAGTAGAAAATACATTTACGCATTTTTTTCAAGTTCTCTAAGAAGTAACTTAGAGGTAAGCATTATTATATCCATGTTGTTTGATATTAAATTTATGGTTTTCTGGTATTTTGGAATTCTTCTTTAAAATGTATTAAATTATTTCAAATTGGGTTGAGTTATAAAATGAAATGAATTTGCATTGATATGGGGTGAAAATAGGCAGAGTGAGAATGAGGTAGCATAAAAATATAAATATTCACAGTGGTTTTGACAATGATGATTGGCAGGTATAAAATTGTGAGGGGTCTCATTCAAGTCACAGACACGCGGCTTATCCGAACATTCCAAACTCCTTATTTATTTTTTCTGGTAAAGAGCTTTGGTTAAAATTTGAGATAAGTATGAAAGATATTAGCTCTCATGGTGATGGATTTCATTATGAATGAAGTCACCCCATTGGGATACCACAAAATCCTTCTTATTTGATAACGAGTGATTTTAACAATAGTAATCGTACCTTAGGTACCTACTTATCAAGTAGAATGTTCCAATGATTTTAAAATATGGTAGGTGATTCAGTACAATGTATTGCAGAGGAAATTTTAAAACTTGAGGAACAGTAAGCGAATACAATGTATGAGGTAATCTTTGTACTGGTGGACTGTTGATATTTTCGAATATAACAGCAAAACTATGCAGACCTGCGGTACAAATACTGCTGGTACTAATTAAGTATTGCTTGTGAGCCTATATTCAGTGGAAAATGCTCGAAATGAAGAAGAATCTTCCTTTCCTTTAGTTAGGGACTATTTTTATCTCCCAATAAATTCAATATGTTCTTCATGATCAAAATATTGGGTTTTAAAATGAGTTGTTATTTGAATACCAACTCGGTGGAAGATCAGCACAAATTGTAAAACAGTAGGCTTCTTTTTAAACCCCGCTAAAATGGGTGTAACAACAATGTACGCCTAATTGCCATTTCTCCGTATTATTTTCCCCGATTCCAGACAATCTAGTCGGAAAAAAAGTAACAAAAAAATTCGTTTGTTTCAGTTTACTTCCCTCTCCCGCCAAAGTATTATTCTTCTTCTTCTTCTTTTTTCTCTATCTGTTTATCCGCAAAAAATATTCGTCTTCGACATAATTGTGTTCGCTGTTAAACATTTCACAGTTGTCGCAACGATTTTAGCACCCTATAGAAAGCCATTTTTCACAATTAGCAATATGGAGAAACAACATTTTCTTAAGCTCGTTATTGTTTTTGCATTCGTCGTCGTCGCCAAGGAGAAGAAAATGAGAAGAAAAAAATTTTGTTAATGGCAAAATCTAATTCCTCGTCAAAGTGTTGTATACACACTCGTCGTTCGTCACCGGCATATTCGTTCGCAATTTATCTTTTTTTTTTTTTTTTTTTTTTTTGCAAAACAATGAAACGTCTAAAATTTGATGCATTAAGAAAACAACCCGGTTATTGAGCGGCGGGGCAGAAGGAGGGGTTGGTGTTTCTCCCATTCCTTTAACAATCAACCCGAAGATAAACAGCACCGTTCGCGTATATCCTACGTGTATTACGAAAACGAAGGACCGTCGGAAGAAGGGGAAAAAAAAAAGCAGTTGGCCGCATCGATGGCAATTTAAAGTTTTCGTAGGAACTGTGCCAAATTTTAAATGCCCTTATTTATCTCGACGATTTCAAAAGAAAAGAAGACAAAAAGCTGTCTTCGGCAGCCAACGTAATTGTCGGTTATCGCGGGTAGAAGGGTTGAAGGGGTGAAAAAAAACTTTCTTCCCAATTTTTTTTTTTTTTTTTTGGAAGGGGGAAAGGGAGTTTTAAACGTGACATTAATTTATATTTAGATGATAACACTGACCTATTTCATCATTGAAGCGTATCAAAAAAATGCACACTTTCGACCAAAACGGAGGGCGTAAATAAATTGCTTTGTTTGAATTTTTTTTCCTCTTATGTAGCCCGGACTGTAAAAGATAATTAAATTTCGATAAAGACAAAACTGTGCTGCTTTTTTTTTTTTTTTTTTTTTTTTTTTTTTAAGCATTTTATGTCGTTTTAAATCTAGGCGACCGAAATAAGCAGCTCGCAGTCTCCCTCCAAAATACCTGATGAAGATTTATTTATTTGCAAGGGTGCGAACGAGTTTACAGGAAATTAACGACGTGTAATATGGAGGTTGTTAACCACGTGTAAACTAGTTATTACGTGACTGGAAACTTTGAAGACACGTTAATTCATTTAGGTAGAAGGAGGTATGGCTAACATGCTGCGTGGAATTTTTATTTCTAGCTAAAAATTGGGTACATACTCGTATGAGTACGGTATGCACTTATGTGTGGCGGCGAACTCGTAGTCTTTAGGACACCATTATGACACGCAGACTCCAATTCAAGTCTATCATCAAAGGCAGGCTAGAGTCGCTTGTAATTCAAGTTCGTGGAAGGTGCCAATATTTTCCACGTCCCATTTTATTGGTGCAGAAGGGAGAAATTTTAAACAAAATTTGCGATGTTCATTAAATTGGTTGTTTTCATATGTATGATCTTAATTCTTAGAGGCTCGAAATAAAACAACGAGAACGAATTCGACTGATCAGGCTTTGCATACATAATTTGGGAATTTGCTTCTACCAAGATGTGGTGTCACATACAGGCCTACATATAAAAGCTCGTGATTACGTGAGCTCCCTTAACAAAATTAGGACAAAATGTACAATACAAAAAATACACTTCACTACAGTAAAAAATTAATAAATTCCATTTGAAAAGGACTTTGTGGAGCTCCTCACTGGGCTGGTAGCATGTTCGATTAGACAACAAACCACACCGAGTGCGAAAAAACGGGCAAAAGTCTTCAAGCTTCCACTTAATATGGAGTTAATGATTTTCTACGTACTGTAATAGGAGCACAAATCAATTGGGCTTCTAGCATGAAAGTAGGCGCCTTCAACATAGAAGAAGCTTCTTATTTTCGGTTTATTAAATATGAACAATATTTAACTTAAGTATCGGTTTTGTTTGATCAAATGATTAGGATGACCCTCAGAGTCAAGTTGGTGCATAATGTAATATGAAGGTGATTTTTTTCAGCACGTGGCATTAAAATTTAAATGTTTTTCTGGATTTTGTGAAAGAAACTTCATAATTATACTTTTCATATCGCGTTACTATTTGGCATTGTTAATTAATTTTCAATGGCAATGAATTTTTATGAGCAGCTATATCACAAGAAAATTAACATACAAGAAAGGGAGTTTGGACCAGTTCTTTCTCTCCTGAACAAAATATTGAAAATTTCTAAAATATGTTTAATCCCTACAAACTTATTTATTGTTACTTTGTAATTTTGCATAACATTAAATTTCAGAGTTGAAAAAAAAAAAAAAAAAAAAAAAGCTTTCCCAAACATTTTTTATGCATTTTCATCTGCTGCCTGAAATAGACTTGTAATAATTTCACAGCTCAAACCTCCAAAGTTAAAACTCACGAGTCGTATCTGCTACCAGGAGTATCCAAAATGTAAATAAAGAATGCAAAAAAGTTTTTCAAACGAATCTCGACAAGGAAGAAATGCTTAATAATACGTAATATGCTTTGGCCCTTCGACAAATATACAAATGAAAAACAACACAAATAATATTATTATAATAATAAATTGCTCCGGATTTTTTTCCTCCTACAAAGTAATTAAAAATATTGAAAGTAAAACTGTGTAATTTTAAATTTTTTTTTCACTATTTTCCCATCTTTGACCAGTATATTACCCGAAATTTTAGCAAAGGAGTAACTGCAATGAATATTACGAGACACAAGACATAGATGGGATAATGACTCCTGCCTTTCACATTCTCTCATTTCTGTAAATCTTATACTTGCATATACTTCGTTTCAGTTTCTCATATTCACTCGTATAAACAAATTCAGGCATTTCACGTTTACCCATTCGTGCAAAACATTCATCTACACTTCAAACCACGAAAGTATTTCATAAGCAAGTCAAAATTTTTAACCTGACGTAGATTCTTTGAAACTTGAGAGTTTTGTTATTTATACGACGTTAGGTAGGTAGCCTACGGTAGAAAATTATTGTTTTTTTCTTTCAAAAAACTAACAAGAGTTAAAAACAAAAACGCCGAATGAAAAGGCTCGTTTCTTATCAAGCGATGAACACTTTTGTCAACCGCATCCAAAACTTCTCTTATATACCACATCAACATTAAGTAGGAAATTCCTTAAAGCTTTGAAAGAGGCTGCTAAATCAGAAACAAAGCATCAGCACCGTATTTAACAACAGTTACGTCTGGATACCATCGTTGCCATACTTATACGTATATTTCAACCTCACTTTCAGTACGTCTTCACATTTTCGGCTGAAAAGAGACGAAAAGCCTGAATTTATTGTTTCACAAACAGTCAACGAGATTGTCGACAATTGAAATCGAACTGAACAGCCTTTTTAGGGAAAATATTTACGCAGCAGTATAGGTAGGTACACGAATATCTGTCATGAAAAAAAATTTTCTTCGTCGAACAATATTCAAACAGTTTCACCACATTTTATATTGACAAGCAATGGAAAACCATAAATCTTAAAATCAAGACATTGATCATTCATCAACGTACAAATTCTAGCTTACATTTATAATGGATACGAAAACGAAAGCAAGATGAGGAGAGAGTAAGAAAGAAAAACTTTTTTCAATTCAATTTCTTTTTTCTCGATATGTGTGCATCTTTCCCCCGTTTTCAAGAGAAAAAGGGCAAACAAAACCGTGAAAAATTTCTCAAGGAATTGTCCTAAACACTTTTATAAGTAGGTGTGTAAGCGTATACTTATTTTACTTGCTCGTATGAACGAACCATTTTAAAATAAATTATTATTAATTAAAATTGATACGTGAAAGTTGTCTGATGAATTCTAAGAAAAAGGCAACGAGAAAATTTACCTTCGAAACATGCATTTTTTCCTACCATTTTTTCGGTTAGGCTACTCCTCACAGTACACAGGTAGAGAGTTAGGTACCTAATTTCTATTATTATTTGCTCAGCAGCTAAACCGCCGACTTTCACAAAAGTTTAACTTTCAAAAGCTTGTTAGATCGCAAAATAACGGTAGTTGAAGTAAAAAATATTAGCTAGGCTCGGTACTTAAGTGTATGTAAAACAAAACGAAAATTTTTTATACGGTGTTTCTTTGCGAATACCCAGCAAAACATTAATCATCAGAAACGTAGCCAAAATGAAAAAGAACGTTTGCGAGGAAAAAGTTGATGTTTTTATTTCATTTATTATAGCGAAGGATGACACCGTCGGTTAGGACTGAAACATCAAACGTAAAATAAATCCTTTCTTGCCTCAATATTAATCTGTTTTAAAGTTTTTGCGAAAGTTTCTTTTTCGAAAGGATGATAATATTCAGCCTGAAAGTGATATTAAGCTCTATACTATAAGATTGCTCAACGGTATAGTCCACCCTTTGAGACTGCACAAAAATCAACCAAAGTTGGTGAGTTATTTGCTTTAGGCCTTTTTAAGAACGTGAAAACAATGTACGTTATTTCCTACAGAGTGACCAAAATCTTTTGCTATTGACTGTTGACTCAAATACTTCAAAGAGTGGTTATTGTTCATTTCATTACAAAGATAGTCATTTTGAAAATTGTTTGCTAAAATTCTAGTAAAAATTTTAATCGTTGGTCCTTCATGTTCAGACGAACCAAAAATATCATTTAAACGAAACGATACTTTTCACTAAGATCATTTAGTACCTAAACAAAAAAAAGTTGAAAACTTTATTGTGATTTTGGAAAAAATTATTATTTTTGATACTTTTTCAGGATTGACAAACATCTATACTTATTAAAATTTTTTGAGTATTTGGATCCAGTAATGGGAGTGACAACGTTTCTCGTTTCATGATCTTTTTATATTTTGACGCTATTTTTGAAAACTCATTCTTTTTTTAAACTTAAATTAAATAAAATCCTAAATTTTATTTATTTTTTCGACTTTTTAGTTTCTAGTATCCCTTTTGATAACTGTCCGACTCCACAAATACCAAAATGCGAAAGATTCGAAGGTCGAAAAATACTAAAATAATGAAAACATGAAACATAAATGAGTGTTCTCCGGATTGTATTTGTTTTAGGTTTAGTTTTTGAGGCCTAGCTTTGTTTGTGGAATTTTGAAAATATAAATTGTAAGATTGTTTATCTCTTTCATCATAATTGTTTATTGTTTCTTAACTTAAATATCAATGTGCGCATAATTTTGATTTACTGTGACCATAATTCATAAAAAGGCAAATGGTTGAATAGCATACAAGCAAGGACTGATTTTTGAGGCTGTGATAATGAAAAAGTTCCTTTTGAAAAATGATGAGAAATGCTTCCTTTGCGAGTTATAGCCCAGTACTTCCATATAAAGAGGAAAAAACATGGAAAATCTGATGTAATTTCCCCAAAAATTAGCAAACATTAATAAAATTTTGTGTATAAGAGTAGAGAAGTAGGTACCGAAGTATTTATGCTTTTTATTTTCATCTAGCTTTTAAAATTTTATTTGCATTTGAGGGGAGAGAAAGGGGGTTACCACTTTTTAAACAGTCATATACCCTTCGTTATATCGCAAATTGAGTCTCTTCATTATATTTAAGAGGGAAAGGTAGGCAAGAAACAATAAAGTCTACCTTACCTTTTTGTGATAATTCAATAACTCACGAGAGCTAAGGAGTTGATATAATTGAAATAAATTAATTTAAAATTATTCTCTAAGGTTTGTAACGATATTTTTGTGTCGTACATAATACTTTCCTAAATTCGTACATTCATTATCATCATCACCATTCTCTCATTCTATTTTCTATTCTTATTCCATTCATAAATACTCAGGTGATTCAAACAAGTCTTGACTTGCCTGATGACATCATCTTCCTACATAATCAGTTACTTTGTTTTCACAGTCCTACGAACTCAATTCTTGTTTACAATATTTTTGCAATTTTGCATGTATCTTAATTTCTACTAAATTATCTGTGAACACCCACATGTCATATTCTCTTAAGACCATTGGTCATGCTTCATGTACATGCATTTCTATTTACCAATAAGATTGAAACCCTTTTCCAACACTCTGTAAAATCGCTCGAACCTTCTCTTTAACCTTACAAATCAAAGACTATATAATCTCATGTTTTGTACTTCTAAATTAATTCCTAATTAATTCGCTTTAATACTTTCGAGTCTATTCTAACTCTTAAATCTCTTGATGTTTTGTTACTGTTTATTACTTTCATGTTCTTTCATATTTTATAAACTTACTGTTTAATACACTCTTTTATTAACTGGTATGTTTTAAATATTCTGTTACAATATATAATCATCACAAGGTTATATCTAATAAGGGTTAATGAGTGAGTAGATGGTTGATTGAAGAAAAATACGAAATTTTTCATAAGCTTCTGAACAATCTCAACAAAAATTTAATTTTAGAACATGTTTTTCTTCAAAATTATCGAGTTTTCACAAACATGTAAGGTTTATTTTCTTTGCGTATTTTCTCTTCTCAAATAATTTCGATAGGACTCATTTTTTGATACAAAGAAAGATTAAAAAGATAGTATGACCCTTTAAAAATTAGTAAAATCCTCCGTTTCTCCCCTTCCATAATGTGAATAAAACTTTAAAATTTAAGTAAAAATAAATAACATACTCGTAATTACTTACTCCTTATTTATAACAAATTTCTTTCATTTTTGTCAATTTTTGGGTAGGTGTCAAATTTTTGATTCTCTTCTGCCAAATTGGAGGATTATCTTGTGAGATGAAATTTTTCTTTTTAGACCCCATAAATCCATCCTGAAAATTATGCCACTCAACTTCCGGACACCCTATATAGAGAGTTTGACTGCGGATGAAGAGCTAGTTTTTAACGGACTCCAAAAAAAGGAGGGGGTTGTTACCAATTTGATCCATTTATACTTACGTTTTTTCTCGTTTTTGTGTTTCTTCGGTTGTTCCAGCATAACTTCTCATATATAGATAGAGATTTTAATGAAACTTTTTTCAAATAATAGAGGATAATCCCACGGTTGTCCCCTATTATTTTTTATAGAAATTATGAGATAGTGTAGGAGTTATCTATATTTAAATCAATTAATTCAAGTAAATAATCACTTCTACTCGATGTATTCACTATTAAATGTCACATATAGGAACAAAAACATTTCTGTTTCAATCTGAAATCGGCTGTTGGTACCCGAGTAGTTTCCTCAGAAAACACGGGTTGTCTTCACCAGGCTCGTGTATAAGTAAACCTATACAAGAAAATAAAGCTAAAATTGAGGAGAAGAAATGCATATGAGTTTACTTTTTCTATAGAAAATAAATAAATAAAAAAAAAAGGAATTTTTTCTAAGCAACGTTTTCGTTTCTGCATACAGTCGTACCTACTAAATGTGGGTTAGATTACCCATAGATTGTTCCACACGATGTTTCTCCTCTACGCAACTGCTGCGACAAATACAAAAAGGAAAAAATTAAAAAGTTTGGAGAGGAAAAACAAGAAAAAGAAAACGATAAATCCAATTGATACTAACGATAACGTTTTGGTAGAATACGCGTACCATTCGGTTGGTTTTCCTGAAGAAACTTTCGCCCCTTCACAGTTTCAAAAAAAAAAAAAAAATGAAATTATATTTTCTTTTGTTCTTTTTACGAAAATATTTCTGCCAAAAATTCTTTCGTAATAAAAGTTGGCAGCTAACTTTTTCATACGAGTTCAATGAAGCAAATTCAAATCTACGAGCAAAGTTTACAAAAAAAAAAAAAAAAAAAAACTTGGGGAAAAACCTGCCGCGAACAGTACGAAAAGAACGGCCGGAAAAAAAAAGCTAAGGAAATATTGATAACGATATGCCTGATTCAATTTTATTCTATCTTGAAAATAAACAATTTAAAATTTAAGATACAACAAGATAGAAACGCATGCAAAAAGATAAAGAATTATTCATAGCCCAATAGGGGAGGAAAACAAAACAAAACGAAACAGGTGTAGAATGGAACGTAGGTATATACAAAAAAAGAAAGAAGATTGAATGGTCAAATAGCAACCGGAAAGGTGTATAGTATGGGAGAACAAATTGAAAGACTAGAAGAAAAAAGAAAAAAAGGATTCCATAAAAATTACTGGACCGAAGTAATTCTTGTTCACCGTTCATTTTGAATTTGACTTCTCAATCGGTTTTTCCGAAAGTAAATAAATTCTACGTACGTTTATTGGAAGTGCGACATTCAGGACACTTCAATTTAAAAACTCGCACGGGTCTGAAAAAAGCGGAAAAAAAGTTTAAAAATTCTTACCTCGTCTAGTTTTAAATAAATACGCAGATTTAATTTGAGAAATTAATCGATAGATTTGTACCTTAGGATTATCGAAGTACATAATAAATCAGGGAGAAAGAAACGAGGTTTCCGCTATTTTGGAGAAAGATTTTAACAATCTTCAATCCCTACAAAATGAGTTTCTCAGAAAGGTTAATGATTCGATGGAATTACAAGTAAAGGCATATCCTTGATTTTTCCTTTTTTTCTTTGGGGGGGGGGAAGTGATATATTTAAAAATAAAAAAAATTGATAATATAAAATCGAAGTGCCTTGCTCTCGAATTGTTTGCCAACTGGTCAAAAATTTCTATTGCTTTTACACTCGTGTTTCTACGCATTAACATAGCGGTCGAGCCATTCAAATGTTTCAGAAACGCAATATTTCTAAAACTTTAATGGTAAGCAAGCATGAGGAAATTTCATTCATATAAATTTGGCTGTTTTCTCAGTGGTTGCTTCCTGAGAAACGCTCAATGATCTTAACATTGTTTGATGGGTGAAACATATAAGAATTTTAATAGACAAAAAAGTTGAAACTCCAAAAAATTCTATTACTGCATGGTGTGCTCGAAGAGCAAGTTTTCAAATACAACGAAATTCTTGAGTTTTAGATGTCATTACATTTTTTCATTTTGCATGGAATAAGAAAACTATACGGCTCCCAGCTAGTGATGGTAAATGGTGCAGAATTTATTATTGATCAGCAAATGCCGAGTATGCTCAGGCATTTTCTCAACACATGCTCACGTTTAAAATGATCAAGAATTTTATATCGGCTCATGCATGCTGGGCTTCATGATCGAGCGTGATCATATCAGTTGTAAACTTGCAATATAGGTAGTGTTTCAAACTGCGCAAGTGTGGTTTCAAAGGAACATGAAAAACTATTGTTTGAGAATTATTTTGACACTTTGAGACAAACATTCATTTATTTAGGCAAGAGGCTAGAACCGTAGAAAATGTACATAAGTTTTTGAGCATTTGCTAAAATGAACATATTTATTATTTTAAAAATGTCACGCGTTTCTCCTTCAAACATTTGTTGAACAAATGCTTGGAATGCTTGAGTACCAAAAAAAAAGCAAAATACTCGTTACGATCACTTCTCCCAGCTAAAATTCCGACATAAGATTAGCTACTTGTAACAGTTATTGAGAAACAAAATGATTATATTCAGCTGAGGGGCGGTGATATTATCACCTGATAACCTTTCCTGAAAACGCCACTGATTCGGCGAAAAATGTATTCAGGTATGTCCGGGGGATGAAAATGTAACTTTAAATGCTACTAGAAGTATTTTTATTGTTATCTTAAATTATATTCATTCTTCCTCTTAGGCCCAATAATAAAATACGGAATAAAACGACCATTTCACTGGTTTTTTAATCATAAAAATAATCAAAAACACGAGAAGTAGGGCTTACTTAAATCAACGTTATTCGATAAAAATTTAATAAACTTGGTCTCAGTTTCAGGTAAGATTTTATTTGAAAAAAATTCAACAAAAAGACTAATTTGAAATTCGTACATGGATAAGACTGAAAAATCAAGCATAACATTCTATATAATAATGTGAACTAAAACTGGGAAAACGTCCTCATTTAGAGCCGAGACTGGAAGATCAAAAATGGTTGGGCACAAACAAACATTCACAGGTTTCGCACTTATGCAATAATTTTGGTTATTGAACGTGTATTAAACGTTAAGAACATAATAAATTGGTTTAGCTCGGCGAAGGATCCCTAAAAGTTTTTCGAGTTTGAAAAATGGAAAAATTTGGGATTTTTCGGAATTTTGGTACTGTTTATTTTGCAACCCTGTTTACGGTATTGGTATCGGTGTAGTTATCGTTACTTTCAAAATGGCGACCATATATAAACATTTTCAAAATTAAAATGGAAAAATTTGGGTTTTTTAGGAAATTTTTGTAGCATTTATCTGGCAACCCTGCTTTCAATTTTGGTGCTGGTGTCGGGGTCGGTGTCACTACCTACTTTCGAAATCACAACCATACAAACATTTTCATAGTTAAAATATTTATATTCGAATTAGGTCTAAAAAAAAAGCAGATTCATCAGTAGGCCTCAACAGTTATTACTGGTCGGTTAATACGACTAAGCAAATGGGAGCAATTAAATAAGTCTTATGGTAATTCGAAGTCTTCACTCCAAACATACATAAATCAACGTATTAAATCGACAATAAATAAATTTTGAGAAAAACCCAAAAGAAAGCTATTAGAACTTGAAAAATGGCTGCTCAAAGAAATAAGTTAAAATACAAATTCAGCTATATTCATAAAATATAAAAACGCTAGACGGAAACTGAAAATTTCTGAAGACCTTTAATTTGGCATCTCGAAAAACCACGATGTTATTTAACTGCTGACTGATGCAGCAATATAGAATACAGATTTTGAAACAGAGAAAAAAAAAGAAAAACAATTTTCATTTTCGATTTCATGCTCACTGATAATAGGCTGAATTCTGAACCTCCTCCAAGGAATTTTCTGAATTTGAATTTGTTACAGAAACATTGTAATGAAATCATTTCGAATTATATTTATCACTGAATAAGCCTACTTTCCCGAACTAATAAAATGGGTATTGACTTAGGAAACTTTTTCATCATACTTAACAACTATATTTTGTGACGAATACGGTTTACCTATCAAGAAGAAAATAGAAAAACTTTCTTAAGGACGCAACAATAGGATTTTCTACCAAATATTTAATTCAGACCAACAAATAAAAAATTAGTCGTAAAAAAATAACATTGAAGTAAAATTGCACAATTAAAATTGTTTAATTTTACGTTCTTACGGATGGTTAAATTTTTAATGTGTCCTTCCGAATACGCATGAATGGAAGAGAAAGAAATCTGTACGAAAATTTTTCTCGAAATTAAACTTTACGAACTGCAAATTTTTTTTTTTTGTACCTCTCTTTTCAGGTTTTTAACTACTATTCCTTTTTTTTTTCCTTTTTTCTGGTACCAATTTTCATAGGACTACCGAGAGGAAGAAGAAAGCGAAAACGCAAGCCAATTTTTGAGACATTAATTCTAAGAGCTCCATTGTTTGCTCTGAAATAAAAACTCGTCCTTAACTACTGCATACTGTTTCCCAGTACACATTCTCATTTCTACAATTTGTGTATTTATTTAAGGCAGACGTATTGTATTCGAAATTGAATCAAATATCTTCTCCCTCCATAAGGCAAGGTTGGGGTAGGGAATTTATAAAATGATTTCGAAAAACTATTAAACAAAAAGAAGAGGTAAACAGAATCTGCTTATGACGTAGTTCAAATTACAATGTTATTTTTACCGCTCCGTTTACGTAGAATAAAACTACGAATTAAAAGGATTATACATTCGCGTTGAAGTTTCTTTGAAATTCAAACTACCTATATATAAGCTTTCCCCCAATAGTGTGGTGGAAAAAAACACTGAAATTTGTAGCGCAAAATTCAAAAAGAATTGAATTTTTTTCTTTCTGGAAGGTGATCAATCTTTTCAATTTTCTCGTCGGATGTGAGAATAAATTCTAAAAAAAACAAAGGGTATAGTAAATTAAATTTTTTTGTGTTCTCTCTTGAATTTCTTCTAAATAATTTGTGTTGGTAAAATAACGTGAAGATGACGGAAAAATTAACCTCCAAGACGTCGAAAAAAACAAGTGATACATGTTTAAGAAATACTTAGGGGGAAAGTATCGTTTTTTGTGCAGCACAGAATTTTATTTGTTAAAGTGTGATGTATCAACGTTACATATTTGTAAATTTTCGAACGTTTTAATGACAGGATGTTTATTTGGAAGGGGGTGGAACTAGTTTTCCAGGTAAAATCTTTGGGTTTAACTAATTGTAAGTTCTCTCTCTTGCTAGAACTATTTAGTGAACATGGAATTTAGATGCATCAATTTTTTGCTGTAATGAACACGAAGAACCATAAGATTTAAATGTGAATACATTTCAACCAAAAGGGTTTTTATGGAGAACATACGGTTCTCACAATCACACGGTTTGAACTATTGTCTAATGCTCACTTTACCAATTTTAATCTCGCAGTTTGAGGGAAGGTATCTAGTTTCACCATTTGCGTCACTTAAATTCGTGAATGCAGAAACTCGTAAATGTTGTGGGATGACTATAATGGTAAAAATGTGTCAATACATAGATATTATTACAATGAAATGATGGTGTAATAGGGAAATGAGTGAGAAATCTTAATGTAGGTACTTACATGTGGAATACCTTGTTGTGAAAAGATATTTTCACCTGAAGGTAGTCAACAGATTTTGTGTATTGTGCCACTTCGTTTATAAACATACGGGTAAGCCAAAACCTGAGCAAACACTGGCGATTTTAGAGCCAGTCCAGGCAGTTTATATACGGGCTTATTCACACACACATAGAGACACATACGTAGTTATTATGTACGTTTGTGTGAGCAGATTGTTGCATAATTTCTTGTATTTGATAAGAAATGGTGGAACAGTTTGTGTACAGAATTGTGACATCATCATCTTTGTTAGATTGGTCACAGTTTGGTACTCCTACATTACATGCACATATGTACAATTAATTATGATTGAATGTAATTTTTGTAATTTATTTAACATTATAAAGACAAATATTTGCCACCCTTGCAGCGGTGATAGTCATTGGGGGTCCAAACCCTATCACATGATACAAGTAAAGTCCCCACAGTACACATTAATTTAAATTTTTGCCATAATGTACCTTCGATTTGTATCATAAAAAAATATGCAATAAAGCTAGGAGACTAAATTTGATTAGGCGCACTTGGGATTGTAACGTAGTCACTATGCATCAAAATATTTCAGGCTGAATGGCGAGATATGCGGCTACATCCACATTTGTGATGATCAGCTGCCAAACACTTCTTTGATGTATTAACAGAGTACCTACTGAGATAGTCTGGAAGAGGGGTTTAATGTATGATCATATTATTTAATCGATATAGGGATACGACACAGGTACACATTGCAATGTGACAAAGATACAACAAAGGAACATTAAATGAAGAAAATGTGTAACTGGCCTTATATATGCGACACTTTCATTTCAAACACTATCGCAAATGTTTCGTAAATACTACATAACTGTGCTACCTGTGTGTCAATATTATAAGGTATATAAGTACCACCATACGCTACACAAAAATGCCCCAATTTGAATCAAATAGAAAAGGTGCGTCCAAGAGGAGTTTCACTGATAAAAAGCACCGTGTCACCATTTGAAAACATAAATAATACTTATCCGAAACATAATATATGGCATTAATGCAGCTGTTATAAGTATAAATCTGCGATAGCAGATAGGTTCCATTTTGCTAAATTTCCCAATTTTTTAAATTTTCAAAAGTGAAGAGTAAAAAAAATTTTTTAAATAAAAAAGGTCGTCAAATAATTTTTTGGCCCCCCTTGAAAAAATCCTAGCTACGCCATTGTTTATCATGACTTTTTCCTCACCATTTTTTACAAAAAAAAAAATAATAATAATAATAATAATACTACTGAATATACGCTTTATTATTGTATCCTCTAATAAAATTACCTACATGCGATTTTTTTTTTTATGCCAAATTTTCCATTTTTCCTCCCTATAACGAATAACAGCGGACAAAATGGTTGGTCCCATCAGTATCCGTTCGTAGGAGGTTTCACTGTATTTCCTCAATTATGTTTGGCTAAAATTGTTTCATGTGTCAAAAAAACATTTAATGTGGTACACATACATATGCAAAAATGAAATGGATTACGGCAAGTGCGCATACAACCACACAGCTACACACACAGACACGTATTCGTTTGTTTTCTCTTTCGCGCCACAAATCGCACCGAAACTGCACCAAAACTTGTGCCGAAAATCCTTCATCCAGCACTCATAATAAAAGTGTGTATCACATTGAAAATAAAAAAATAAAAATTTTTCCCAAACATTGGAGTACCACTGTGCAGATTGGGCTGATATATTCCTTATCTAATTTACTTAGGCACAAAATTCGTGACCTTGAAAAAATTTTTGATCAGAAATTCATGTAGCAGTAGGTCAAACTGAAAATCAGAAAACGCTCACGAACCTCGATTTTCATACTTACGTTTGTTTTTATCCTCTCATCAACGCAAAATAAAGATTAGGGGTTCCTACTACGTAACCGAAATCGAGGGGATTCGAAAATATCATTTTTAATTCTGAAGTTTTTAAAGTTAAAAACAATTTTTCTGCATCGAGAATCGAAACAGCACTTTCCAAACGGTTGCTCACACGAAAACCAACCCATCCGAGAATAATTTAGTTTTAAAACAAATTACCAAAACGTTTATCTTAATACGACAAACGTACCTCCGCTGGTTTTTCTATGGGTTGTCTTCGTTTATTTTTTCTCTTTTGTTTTGTTTTTCTTTCGTTTTCACTCGCCGCAGGGACCAACAAGAAGCAAAAGAAAAAAAAATGAAAAAAAAAAAAATAATAAGAAGAAGAAGAAAATCTACAAAAATACAAATATAAAGAAAAGAAGTTGTAACGTTAATGGCGCAGAAGTGTCATTTACTCGTTCTTCGGGTACCAAAGATAAATGACACGTTAAATTCAGGGATATCGTTTAAGTGACTGGAGTAAGATTTGCTCGTTTATGATGGAAAAATAACCTTTCCGAGCGTCGTCGTCGTCGTCGTCGTCGTCGTCGCTCGTCGTGTTTTTGTAAAAGAGAAATTGTAAAAGGTTCTTCTGTTATATAAGTACTTAAAGCTGTTCTTAACTGTATACAAGTACAGCTCTTGTCAGTCATTGTCTTAATATGATGTAACCGAGGCCCGGTATTACTCGTTGGCTTTTTGTACGACAGTGTCTATTCATTAAAAATTAAACGCGTCTCCTTTTTAAAGTCCGCGTACAAGGGTTCAAATGGTCGTAAAAGAGAGACTGCTGCGTCAGCTGCTGCCGCTAATTCAGCAGCGTACAAACACGAACAAATAAGTGTATATCCTGTGCGATATTGCTGCAAAATTTTAACAACCGACGAAGAAATTACACCGAGTAAATTAGCTCAATTTCTTTCCGTTGTGGTACCATCATTCGTACATAATCGTTACGCGGCTAGCCCTTTGGTTGCAATTATGGAGAATAACGTAAATACGACTCGGCGCATTAGATCAGCCTTTGTTTGCGGATATTGTTGAGACCGGTGAAGATGAATCTGTGTTACCAAGTTTACATTCGAGATAATAGAGAAACGTATTAGGTTACTGTGGGTATCATATCAGTTTGAGGTATTAGGGGCTCTGTCTCCTCGACGACAGTCGTCGCCGAAAGGTCGACTAATATTGGGCACCGTATGTTAACATACATACGTTTGTTCGTTTGTAATTACTTTTCTTACTTTACAAGTACGTTACAATTACCAGACCATAACTAATTAAGAGATCTGTGAAGTTGAAACTAATAAATTCACCAAAAATGAGAAAATGGTTACAGCAGCTCAGTAAATTACACAATCATGTTGGAATTATGTAACGATATTTTCGTATCGTTCATAACACGTCCTGAATTCGTATTACTAATCATCATCATCATCATCATTATTTTCAATCTGTTTTCCCTTATTATTTCATTCACAAATACTCACGTCATTTCTATAAGTCAAGACTTGCTTGATGACATCATTTCCTGCATAAACAGTTACTGTGTTTACTCATAATCTATGAACTCATTTCTCATTTACGCTATTTTTGCAATCTTGCATATGTACTAATTTCTACTAAATTATTTGTAAACACCCACTTTATGTCATATTCTTACGAGGCCATTGGTCATACTTCATGTACATATATTTCTATTAACCAATAAGATTAAAACCCTTCTCCAACACACTGTAAATTTGCTTGAACCTCCTCTTTTTACTTATAATCAAAATACTTTATAACCTCATGTTTTGTACTCTTACATTCATTCTTTTTCATGCTACTTCAATCTAGTTTACCTTTTGATTACTTTGTTACACTCTAATTCTTTTAATTCTTGATGTTTACTACTGTTAAAGTTTTATAGAGTTTACTATCTAATACACTCTTTTAACCAACTTGTGTATTTGATTGTTCTGTTACGATGTATAACCATCTCAAATTAAAACACACGGTTGAAAGTATGAGTAAAAGATTGAAGTACCTATTCAATAATTAAACATTGTTATGTGACACTAGTCTTTAATAGAAATATCGGCAACAGAGGCCATCTGCTGAATGATCAAACATTCAATATACAGATAAAATGATTATACAGAAAAATGTTTGAATCACAAAATATGTAAGACAAAGAGGAAAACGAGCAGACTTGAATTGGATTACCTATTTAATGAGATTTCTCTTGGGGTGACATCAAGAACTGGTTATCAGTGCACGTGCCATATGTTATCAGTTGTCGTAGCAACTATAAAGTACAACACAATTAATTAGTACATATACATATGTTTTTTCTACATATGTGTGCTTGTGTATGTGTATGGAGCGATTATATAAACTCTCTGTGCATAGCAGTAAATCGCCAGTGTTTTCCAACTTTTTGGTTCTCCCATACCTAACTGTATGTAGTGATTAAACACACAAAAAAGCTGTAGGCTACCTTCAATGTTATACCTTTCTCTCAACTAAAGGTATTCCACAGTTAATTTCACCAACATTCCATTCAGTGGCATACTTAGATATTTATTTGGGACACAAAAATATTTTGGGGGAAACAGGATAAAGTCAAATAAAGCATTTTTTTTTTTGCCTATACCTACTTTACTGGTAATTTAGGAGCCCAATATAGTTTAAAAATATTTCCTAACAATTGTTTTGAAAGGGGCAGTAGGGAACCAAATTTTTTGAGGGGTCTAGGTCCCCCTGTAGCTCCGTTACAAATTCCAATGCTATTTGCCTTTCTCGTAAGAAAAATTTACGAATCTCGCATCAAATGCACGAATGGTTATCATTGAAAATGATTGGGACAAGCATCAATAATTTTTAAATCAACTTCTTTACAATTATTTATGCATAAAAAACTAGAGAAAATCTTATAATTATTTTAAATATAATATGGCAACTTTACGTCATAGGACGAAGAGGGTACCACAAAGATTCACAAAATATTTCTCTTCGCCGTGTAATGCGGAAAGTATCTTTCCGCATATTTAAAGTACAGGAGTGTTCTGCAATGGCTTACTCTGTAATGCAAAAAGTATTATTCCATGTGTTTACGACGCAGGAGCTACAATTCCAGTCCGTTTTGTGCCACAAATATTCTAAAGTCGTATTTTCAATATTCGACCAGACTTGCACAGGTATTTTTTAAATTCTTTCCAGGTTATATAAACATAGAATTTTTCTGAATTTCATTTTTTTCCGTCAATTTTTGTCAATACAGTACTCGGAATTTTACAATTTCTACATTAATATGTGCTGATATAAAGGATGGTCCACCTATTAAGGACAACACCTGTTTTTACTTTAGTTTTCGTGAATAGAAAAATGTCGTCCAAGCTGATTCCCTTTAATTTTTAGCGTGGATTTTTAATTTATCATTAGAAATTATTTTGCATCTGCTGAAAATTTGCTAATACCAAAAACAATGGACTTTAATTTTATGTTTTGATTTGGAACCTCCATTTTGCTCAAAAGATTTTGAAAGTGAATGAAAGTTTATGATGATTTGATTGGTCAAACGTCAAAATCAATCGAGTATTAATGAAGATATGATGGTCGTAATATCATTTAAATCGGACAGCACAAAGCGTAGGCTACAGAATTTATGTTAGGTTTCTGCTTTCACTACTACTGTGGCAGTTGTTACGCAAATTACGTGATTTAAGTGATATTCCGGCAGGCAAATTTTCATCAATACTCAACTGAATTTGATGTTTTACCTGTCAACTATTCGTGAAATTTATTTTAGTTTTAAAACGACTTTTTTCTATACTCAAAAACAAATAAACAAAAAGGTATGTGTAATAAATAGAACACCGTGTATATCAGTATAATTATATCAGTGTCATTTCTCTCTATAAAAGGTACCTAATAAAATTCTAGTGCAGCAATACTTCGCTAGAAAACCCAGTTTGCCAATTTTCATCTGTAATTCAACGAACAATCATGAATTCCAAATGAGTGGAAAAATTACAAAAAAACATCGATGGTTATCGATACCAAGCAAACATATCGATCTATCGAAATTTCAGTGCTACCGTTTTAATTAAAATAAGTAAAATAACCCCTTGAGCCGTAAATAAGGAAAAGATACTACACGCAATACAAACGACTTGCTTTTCTCCAGTAATTTTTTTTTTTGTTTAAATGATTCTCGGAAACTACTGAGTCAACAGTTACCATACTTCAAACAGATTTGTTTTCACATAAGGACTACCTTTTATGAAAATGTCAGTTCTATCTATTTAGTAGTTCTCTTAAAACTGTGAACATATATGTCGTAGGCAATTCGTAAATTTGGATTTTCGGTCGCCGTCATTCCAAACAAAGACGGCATTTCAAAAATGAAAAAAAAAAAAATTCAATCAGCCTGAAAATTTGTGGCTTGTTATAAAAAGCCAAAACGTGTTTAGGGTATTTGAAAATGAGAAAATTATTCGTTCAATGAGCCCAGTACAATTAAGGCTTAGAATTTTTGGTCTAATTGAAAAAGTTTGCATTAAGTCGGAAATACGAATTCACACGAGCATCCGCACACATCCGCACACATCCGCACACATACGCACACATCCACACACATACGCACACATACGCACACATACGCACACATACGCATACATACGCATACATAAGCATATATACCAGCATAAACACAAGGCGAAAAAACCAATCGTTTTGTTTTCTCATGAAATGGATAATTTTCATAATTCCCATCGTACACTCTTTTACGAGATCTATTTTAATAACTCGACTGCAAGAAAACTGGGTATAAAAATCTATCGGTCACGAATTTCAAAAAGTCCCACTTTCAATGATGAAAAAAAAAAAACGACTCTTCATAGGTAAATATAATTACCTATAATTATATTCGATCATTTCAGTGTTTCATAAACACAAAAATTTTTCATTAGGACAGTCTTTAAAAAATACGAAATCGGTCCAATAGAACGATTATTGTGACGTCGATATAACTCAAAAATAATTCATACAACGAAATGAAAAAAGCGTTGTACATTTATGATCACCAAATGGGTTTATAAGAAAAGATAGAGGGAAAAGAAAATTACGCAATAAAAATGCGTATGCACCTACTCTAGGCTTCGAACTAATGGAGTGAAAAAGCTTATTCTTTCACTTCGAAACAATGGCAGAATTGAAGAAAAGATTAGCCATCTACAAATCCACTGAACCTTTTTTTCCAGTCTATTCAACCAAACACACAACACAAGTTGACAGCGTAAAAAAATCTCGTGAAAAGACACGCATCGACGTCCTGTACTCTTATAAAAGGAAAAATGGTGTAGAGTGAAACAAAAAGTTACTGCAGTCTTCCAAAGAAGAGTCTGGGAAACTCGCGATTCGTTATTTTTAGGTATTTTCATCATCAGCGCCGTGTAGAAATGCATCCATCTGACAAAATCACGAAGCATTATTCTATATATATGAATGTAATGATAATTTCGTATCATTCATAATATCTCTCTCTTATATATATATTTCACATATATATCAATCACCTAAAACAATTCTCATTATATTGACGTCATGTAAACAAGTCTTTACTTGCCTTTCCTGACTCATTTATTCTACTTTCAATGTTTATAAGCAAACATAAATACACTTTTCATAACAACTCTTTTCTATGAAACCATTCTGCAGATATTGCAAATACCCAAAATCACCATTTATGTCATTTCCTTAAACTCCTATTGGACAATATCTAAACTTGTATTGTCATAACTCTCCAATCATATCACTACCATTTCTACTCTCCAAGAAATCGCCATATTCTCCTCCCAAAACTTTTAACTATAAAAACTCATGTAACCATGTACATTTTACCTTCTCTTTTTATTAAACTTATTATTCCTAGGTAACTTACTATTTAGTATTTCACTGTTTTATATCTTGTTTAATACAACCTTTTAACATTTACGAGTATTTAATTATTTTGTAACCAATATTCTCATTACAATGAAATAACATGAGAAACATTTTAATTCATCAAAAAATTTTTAGTAGGGTTTACTGCCGGATATGGCCTGACAAAATTAATAATAAAAAATCCCTTTATTAAAATTACCTCCTAGTAATTTTTTGCGCGTCCTTGGACGCATTATTTGCTCTAGAAATAAATACGAAAATTCTAATTAAAATAATAGTAAATTAAATAAATTCCTAAATAATAATAAAATTCGCCGTGAGCGCTTAATTTAGGCTAACTGTATTAGCCTAGATTTGTTCACGACGAACGAACTTTCTGCCACCATTTTAAAATGTGTTTCTGTATTTTTCCTTCCACAAAACCACCTCGATGGTATAATATAATAGATATAAGTGTTTGTACCTCGGTACATATCCCCCTTCTTCTTTTTTTGATTGGCTAACTGTAATCCATAGCTGATGTAAGATCTTTTTTCTACCCTAGCCGATCAACCAGCGTTTGTCATTCGATGCATAAACAAATATTTTTATTTTTTCTCTCTGTGATTTTTCATGTTTTTACTATTCACCATTAGACGATGTGTTTTTTCACGATGGTTTAATTTTTCTTTCCTGACATGGCCAGACCTCGGCAAAAACCTCAATAAAGTAAGAACTAATTTATATTTGAGCACCACTTCGGGTGTATGGCTACCATTTGATACATTAATTTTAAATTAATTTACATGATATAAAACGGGTAAAATGCGATCGCCTGGCTAGCTGTGTGGGCTTGTAAGGATTTAGGTGGGTGTCAGATATTTCTGGCAGTCTACCACCTTGGCAATTTAGTGGAATGGGTTTGGGGGGTAAGGGTATGTATCGGTGGGGATTTAGCCTATCCGGGTTGCCTACCACATGACTTATATCTATAAATTTTATTTCAATTTGGCTCACACTGTCGATGTATGTATATCACAAAAATATCTCAGGAATGGCAAAATCAATTCATATGAAACTGGAGGAATACATTCATCTAAACTCACCAGTGGTAAATCACTATTTTATACGATCATACAATAAACTATATATTCTTAGCAATGGTTTCAACATTAATTTACTTGTTTCTCCAATAAGTATATCACGCATAGTTTAACAAATCGATGTGAAATTTGAGGTGTACCTACATTTGTTTTAACTCACAGAAACTTTCTCCTAATATATTGATATGTTTGCAATTTATATCGATATATTTACATATAAAAATATTGATAAATTATATCGATACTTTGCGACTGTTAGTTTGTTAAAAATATTTTATATTCCTTCATAGGGACGAAAACGAAGAAAGAAAAAAAGCAAAAAGAGAAAGAGTAAAAAAAATAATAAGAGAAAAAATGGAATATGTTTAGGTAATCGTTATCAAGTATGTTAACAAAGGCAATTTAATCACATTTTCTTGCATAAATATTATTGTGGGGACTATAGATCTCACACACGCCATTCTTTATCAGGCGTATTATATTCAATAGAAAATAAAATATATTGTTTGTTCGTATGCTCTTACTTGCACACACAGGCAAGTAAGATGCAAAGTTTGGCCGATGACAAAACGATAGATAAAGATCTCGGTAATGTCTTGGACCAGTACACGAATGCATTATGTCATTTCTTATCAGTTGCTTCAGCAATGAATAAGAAATGACGTAAATTCTACAACACACCTACATATGTATATGTACATAAGTGTATCTGTGTGCGTGTGCCAAAACCTGAATATAAACTCTCAGAACCGGCTTTAAAATCGCCAGTGTTCGGTCTGGTTCTGGCTTACCCATATTTATGTACGAAGTGGCTGAACACGCTTAAATTCTGTAGAATTTCCTTCTGGTGAGAATATCTCTCACGACAAGGTATTCCACAGTGGTGACCCAACGTGATTTTTGGCTACGTCGTGAGGTGTCTTGAGGCGTGTTGTGCTGGCAAGAAACTTGCTTGCTCTGCAAATAAAAAATATTTTTTTGCAGACTAAGACACCTTTTAGGTTGTCGAAGTAGAGTTTGCTGAAGTGGGAATTTACACCCCTCTCTTTAAAATATATAAATAAAGAGAAACCAGACAGTAGACCTGGAGGAAGAAGGTTAGACTCATCCCCCAAACCCCCCAACTTCTACTCAACACTCCAAGAATTTACCAAATCTGGAAGAAGGCCCTCAACACCCAGAATTAGCACGACTGGGAACTGCAATAAATAGAGAACAACTAGCCGTTAAAACGTTGAGAAGTGGTCAAACTTTAAGCCAAAGTTCTGACCCAAAAACACCTGTCCTACAAACACAGGAGCCAGTGTTTTCAACTAGCAAGGAAGGAAGTAGTTCTGTGGAATACACTTGTCATCAGAAAGACACAGCATTGGTCCCACCACCAACTGAAAACCCACAACCATCGCAGGGAGGTAGTAGTCAGCTGCAGCTGACACCCGAAATCTTGGCGCAGATTATGCAACTTTTGCAACTACAGCCAGGGCAGAACCCCAACTTCTACAGATGGAGGATAGAGATCCCAGAATTTCTGCCCAATGAGGTAGACTTGTGATTGACACTCTTGGAAGGCAGGTTCAAGACAGAGAATATAACTCTGAACCAGCAGTATCTCCACATCTGTGGAGGCATGTCCCCACAGATAATCCACCACATTCCGGATATTATGGAATGCCCTTCGACAGAAGATGATAAATATGCCTGGTTCTTCAAGAAGATAAAGAATGTGTTTGGGAAAACAAAAAACCAAATCATTGATGATGTGATGGGTGGTATGAAGATGGGGGACAACAAACCCTCAATCTTCGTGGTGAAATTGAGGCAGAAGGTGGATAATATCGTAATCCTTTCTGTCATAGGCAATCAATTTTGCAAACAACTCCCTCAAAGTGTTGTGCAGTGCCTAGCTGCCGTGGGTTCGACCATGATAAATACATCCGCAGACTTGGACTTCCTTGCGAAATTAGCAGATAATGCGCTAGAATATACCAGGTCAAAGCCTGTGGTAAGTGCAGTATCTGCAGAGACTGGTGAACTCGCTCAACTTAGAGCCCAAATAGCTCAGTTGTCCGAGGGAGTAAAGAGGAACAAAAGCCAAAGCTCAACGAAATCCAATAGTAGCTGGCGACAACGATCTAAGTCAAGAAACAACAACAACAACAGTAGCAACAGCAAAGGACGACAGTCCCAGTCCAGAGACCGTAGATAAAGTTCCAACAACAGGGGTCAGAGTTCAACTCACCCGAGAACATCATCACCCAAAAACCAGTCTTGAAATTGGGATGAAAAGAGTTGTTTCTTTCATAATAGGTTTGGCGCAGAGGCCACCAAATGCAACAACAGGTGCAAATGGTGGGCCAAATCCTATACCAAGGAGGCGTCAAACTAGAACAAGGGGCCATCTATGAGGCCAAAGACTCCTTGGAAAAAAACACTCATGCCGCCTGTTCATAAAGGACAGGACTAATAGGAGATGGTACTTGATAGACTCAGGTGCAGACTTGAGTATATTGCCAGTAAGTAAAAACCAAAAAGTACGTCCTCCGAAATACTATCTCCTTACTGTGAATGGTCAAAACCTTCCAGCTTACGGACTTGAGACCAGCAAAGTCGACATCGGACTTAAGAAAAATATGACGTGGTCCTTCACGGTTGCTGATGTTCCAAACCCGATCCTGGGTGCAGATTTCCTTGCACATTATGGCCTGATCAATGACCTCAAAGAGGGCAAATTGATCGATAGTGAATCTAAACATTGTGTGGATGGCAAAACGCATGCTTACAGACTGGACACAAATATATCCAGCTGTACAAAAGTCGACGGACAACTCTTACGGATCTTGTCTGACTATCCTGGAGTCACTCAACCATCAATTCGCAGGCATCCTACCTATAAACATGACACAGTTCATTACATAGAGAACAAAGGATCACCTTGCCATGCAAGAGCACGAAGGTTACTGCCTGACAAACTCAAAGCGGCACGGGAGTACTTCCATCACATCATCGAGGAGGGCGTATGTCACCCCTCAAAAAGCTCATGGAGCTCCCCTATCCACATGACCAAAAAAGCTAGTGGAGAGTGGCAAATTGTTGGAGACTACAGGGCCTTAAATGTCAAAACAGTTCCTGATCGCTACCCAGTCCCCAATATAATGGACTTCAACGCGAATATGAAGGGTAAAACGATGTTCACCAAAATAGACATCAACTGGGCATTCTACCAAATTCCTATGGCTGACCAGGACATACCAAAGACATCGGTTATAACCACCTTTGGACTTTTCAAATACCTTCGAATGCCGTTTGGACTTCACAAGTCAGCACAAACTTTCCAGAGATTTATCAATGGACTGTTTAGGGGATTGCCGTTTGCATATGCATACTTGGATGATATCTGCATTTGCTCTGAAGGCGGTGAGCAACAGCAGGAGGAGAATGTAAGAGCCATCATACAGCGTATACACGCTGCCGGTCCTTACAAAGTAGTATCACGAGATGAAAAGAACTTTGTGATACTCATTGCAGGCAAACCACAAACAATTTCAATCCACAGATTGAAGCCTGCATACATGGTAAGCAACGATAAAATAATAAAAAAGTTGCAGAGGGAGAACATAAAAAATATACAGACGGATTCACCAACAAACACAGAAGAATCCTGTAAAAATTGTGAAATAATAAATTCACAATTAGAGAAAACACCAAAAATAAAAAAGTCTGTAAAATTTTCGGACGATGTTACCACCAAAACATTCGATCCGGAGGACCCCATATACCTACAAAAAAGAGGCAGGCCCCTAGGCAGTAAAAAATGTAAAAATTCCCATCCTTCTCGCAAGTCTGAGTGGTTAATGCGAAGAAAATAAAATTTACTCCCGAAAAAGTAATATCCGCTACACTATGTAAGTTTAAACCCGCTAAAAAAATATGCGACGAAAATCGGAATTCCGCGAGACAAAAGAAACTTCGGAGATAAGTAAATGAGGAATGCCAACAAAAAGAAAACGGCAGGAATAAACAAATCCACGTGTGATACGGAAATAAACATCGTAACGTGCGTTTATTGTCAAACACAAAGATAATCTCAACGTTGTGACGTCACAAACGGAGATTCCTTTGTAATAAAATTCGAAAAATATTTTCTCTGAGTTTATTTCAGGCATAACTTTGCTTAAACCGATCAGAACTTAACTGGAAAACTTGCATACGGCCGAGAATTTTAAGAGCTATCCCCTCTACAAGTTGATAAGAAGATACACAAAAGTAAAAACGAAACTGTCTTTGAAATTAAACGTGTTCTCCTAAACATTATTTTCTATCTTTTCTCTGTTATCCAAAATGTCGCTGCCAAAACAAAACTTCTTTGACACATCCAATTCGAATAACATGCAAAAGGCTGAAGAGAATCCAAATGCTCGCCAATTTCTTGCATAGAAAACTGAATTAGATTGCATAGAAGAAGAATTGATCATGGATACAACATCCCCTAACTTCTAATAAAAATAGATGATAATGAGGAAGCAGTAGACTCGATAAGTCCCCCAGACATGCGACTTATCATTTTTGCCGCGCAAAAACTGGGGGAGTAGCTGTGGGGACTATAGATCTCGTACACACACCATTCTTTATCAGGCGTATTATATTCAATAGTAAATAAAATATATTGTTTGTTCATATGCTCTTACTTGCACACACAGGCAAGTAAGATGCAAAGTTCGGCCAGTGACAAAACGATAGATAAAGATCTTGGTAATGTCTTGGACCAGTACACGAACGCATTATGTCATTTCTTATCAGTTGCTTTAGCAATGAATAAGAAATGTCGTGAATTCTACAACACACCTACATATGTATATGTACATAAGTGTGTCTGTGTGCGTGTGCCAAAACCAGTTTATAAACTCTCAGAACCGGCTCTAAAATCGTCAGTGTTTGGTCTGGTTCTGGCTTACCCATACTTGTGTACGAAGTGGCTGAACACGCTTAAATTCTGTAGAATTTCCTTCTTGTGAGAATATCTCTCACGACAAGGTATTCCACAATTATAAATTCGATATATTTAAAAAAAATAAAATAAAAATTCAAAGTGAATATAGATAGAGAGGTAGCCTGTTTTTGAATTTCCTATTTGCAATTTTAAAATGTGAAATATAGAGATTACTCAAATTTTTTCATAATTAAAAACTATAAAAATAAATAAATGAGCGAAAACTTTTTCTCGAAATTAAATTTTCGTCTGTTCTAAGAATATAATAAGTTCACATTAAACATGTGTTTTTAAAAGATAAGCTTTTATTTGATTTTTTTCTGGCTTTCGCTTCATGCAAAATTAATATTATTTCGTTGCGGAAGGTTGACTGCAGTATGGTTATATTTTAAAATCGCAGTAGTGAGTAGAATCAAAGCTTATAAAAATACATAATATACTTGACTGGAAAAGTTTAGAAATTGAGCTTATGAACTCAAAACTCAATATTTAATTGATCTGGTATAGGACTAACCATTAAATTTCTGTTGGCTAAATCAATTCTCAAAATTTTCTAATTTTTTCTTAATTCCAATTAGGTACTTTGACAATTAAAAATGATATTAAGTTTTGGGTACGTCAGCTCAATTCCTAGACAAAAATTATAATTTTGAGTAATTTTTTTGCTCATTTATTTATTTTATTTTTATTATATCTCTTTAAAACATATTAAAAACCCGATAGAATTCTCGGATTTCAAGTAAATCCCAGATTCTTAATTGAAGCAAAGTTGGTTACCCAGAATGACCCCCACCTCCCAAAAAACAATTGTGCCTTGGCCGCACACATATTATGTTAGAAGTGAAACTTTGCACTTCAATAAACATAATACAAAGATGTATAACGCAATAAAATCATCAAAAATTTCCTTATTCAACCTGTCTAGGTCACAATCGCCCAATGAGTGGTTCAACCCAAAAATAAACTGAAAACTTTAATTCAGTGTTTCAAAAAACATAACCAACAATGTAACCCTCAATTTTTTAGAAAAAATTATTCTAACCATTTTTTTGGAGTCACAGGAGTCCCAATGAGTAGTTCAATCCAAAAATAAACTGAAAATTTTAATTCAATGTCTCAAAAAACCTAATCAATGATGTACTTATCACTCAGACCCCACCCTCCCCCCAAAAAAAAGTGTACCTGGACCATATCATACTTGTTAGAACTTTTCTTTTCAATAAGCGAGTCCGTGGATGTAACACCCAATAAAATAATAAAAATTTTTCCTAATCAAATCTTTTTTGTCACGGGGCAAAAAAATTGTTTCAGTCCAAAAATTAACTGTAGATTTGAACTCAATACCTCAAAAAATTAGGTAACCGACAATGTATCATTCATTTTTTCAATAAAAAACTATCCTAACACCTTTTGGAGTCAAAGGGGGCCCAATGAGTAATTCGATCCAAAAATGAACCGAAAATTTAACTCAACACCTCAGAAAACATAACCAACGATGTATCGTTTAATGTCTTAAAACAAAATTATCCGAACCTTCATTGGGAGTCATAGGAGCCCACAATCAGGGGTTCAGTCCAAAAAATGAATAGAAAATTTAACTCAGCATCTCTAAAAACGTAGCAGAAGATGTACGGGTATATCTCAATTTTTAAGAAAAGAATATCTTGATCCCTTATCTATTAAAATTGGAATCTGAACTAATTTCAGCATATCAGAAATGATCTTGCGACGATAGTTCAAATCTCGGTGGAGGAACAGAATTTTTTCTTTTGAACTGATCGAATTTGGAAAACCAAGCTTTGTCAAGACATCGAGCTGAACATGAAATAGTTATATTTGAGAATTTTTGTAATTTTTGGTTCGGCCATCTATGAGAAATGGCGTCATCATAAAAGTTGTTCTGTGATTGAGTACATACGGAAGCTTCTCTGGGCTTCGCCTTGCTCGCTTCAATAATTCAACAATTCCAAATTTTTCACCAAAAAAGAAAAAAGGGTGGCAAATGCAGTTTTAACTTACCACGCACCGAACGATTTCATTCCATCATTATCATTATTCTCTGTTCTTTACGTTATTCCTGCATTAATTGCCTCCCGCAGGCGCTAAGAAAATATGATGGCGAGTAGGATAAGCTGTTCCAATGGCTGAAGACCAAAAATAAAAGAAAAAGTAATTCGACTTCCAGCGGTGGCGGTAAACTACATTTCATAGCTTCTCTCGAGAAAGTAAGTACTTGAAAATTCGAAGAAGAGAAGAAAAACTTTATTTTTCATACCTTGTAATGCAATTTTTTTCATCGCATTTCTATTTTTGCTAATAGTATTTTCCCCTTTTGTACTTTAACTTTTTCACAAAAAAAAAAAATATATATATATATATACACACACCTATACTTTACTTTGTTTATTTTAGCATACTTCCTTCTTTTCTTTTTCTCTTTAATGATAATATTACGAACAAAAACTGCTGAATGGTTACGGTACCTTATTACGCTGTTTTGTCTAATGATTTCGCTTGAATCATTCGTAAAAATAATGCTACTGACATTAAATAGTTCTAAAAACGGGAATCAGTATTGAGGTGAAAAAAATTGAATTTAAGCAGGAGCATTACAAAATGAAATCTCATACAAATTCGAGAGTAGGGACGAAACTGTCGAAAACATCAAGTATTTTAATATAATTTACCTATACTAAATTTAATTGGGGGGAAAAATAATAAATTTGACTCTTTTGTAATTTTATTTTGGATCGCTAAAATGAGAGATTTTCCATCTCTTTTAATGTTAGTTATCGACAACTAACGCTGACTTACTATCGTTTCCATGTGTCTGTTGTTTTTACAATTTTTACAAATATAAATTTTAAATACCCCAGCATTTTAGGAATGATTTTAACAGAAGACATTTCCACACACAATACTAATATGCAGCTGTTATGTCGAAATCTATATTGATGAAAATTTCATAAAAGGAATATCCACGAATGCCATTTATGACCAAATTATACAGAACCGTATTTTCCCAATTAAATAGTCAATATTGTGTAGCTGATGCTTGTTAGAAACACCTGTTAAAAGAAATAAAAATACCGTTGCAGCAAGTTAAGCGAGAATTTCAAAATTCTAGCCCATTAACCGTACTCCCCCAAAAAAGCAGATTTTCAAAATCAAAAAAAGTCATGAGGAAGTCCTAAAATCCTGGCGCAGCACATATTCCTGGTAGTTCTCAAGTAGATATCAAATGAACGTTTGAAAATTCTAAGAAAAAAAAATTGACTAGAATAAAGCTTTCTTTTTTTGAAAATCAGCTAAAATATTTGGCGCAAAATTAAAAAAAAAAATTATCTGATTCCCAGCCAATCTTCTATAATCACAAATTAATATTTTTAATCACTCTAACATTTTCTATTTTTGAGAAAACAATATATTAATAAAGAACAATAGCGAATTCTTGATTTTCAAAAAAAGAAAGCGTTTCCAGTAGAGCTTGCTACCCTGGAATTAATAAATTTTTATTACCTACTCGAGAGCTTGCTTTTCTGATATAACTCGTTGAAATTTGAAAAATTTTTGAAAGCTTGCTTTTCTAACAAATTATGCTACGTCAGTATTTTTGTTTCTGTCATCTTTTTCAAAACTTTTTACCTAATTCAATTTTTCTTTTCGATTCCTGATCAAACACTTATCATTTTTTATCAAGTCTAGAATTAAACCTAATCAAAATTATTAAAAGATTTTGCATTATAATAAGGATAAGATTCAGGAATTATGGAATCAATATTAATAAAATTAATCTGGAGGTGTATATGTATTCAAAAGCTATGGTATTGAAAATTTGTACAAATATATCGTCGATCCTCCATCTTCATGCTAACCATGTAGATATAATTGTAATTCATTTCTCATATTATGCCTGTCTGTATATTAATTTAAAGAGAAGTCATCATCAAAAAATAAATATCTTGACCTAATTTCTTTAGAAATTCATCCCTTTGTATCGACAATATAGACGTCTTGAATTTTTAGTAGACTTCAAAACAAAAAAAAGGAAGTTATCAATTCGATCAGTGTATATATATATTTTTTATGTGACTTTGTGGACCAGGTCCGACCGTACGAAGGAGTTTTGAGGGTTGAACCCCTCGTGACCTCCCCAAAAAAAGCAAAATTAGTATTAAATAATCTCACGTATTATTTTTAATTATGAATAATGTAACCAAACTAGGTCTGCCGCTGCAATTCAACCACCATTGCATTTATTTTTAGAAAAACCTCGTCGTTTACTAATTTAAAAAATTAATAAAACTTTTAATTTCAAATTAACTTGTTCATTTTTCATTTTCAAACTTTTTTAAATAATTTTTCTTACGAGGTGGGAAGGTTCATATCTGAGAAGGAAATCTTTTTAAAAAATCCAAAGGTGTGACTTTCAGGGAGCTCATAAAATAAAATAAAAATTTTAATTTACACTTAGGTAGCAAAAAATTAAAAAAAAAAAACCTTTAGGAAATTCTGAGGCCGGCTCTGTTGTGTACCTCCAAGGACATTCACAAACATGGAACATTTGTACATAAATAAAAAGAATTTGTCAACACAATATCTGGTCTTGGACACGTTAAACCCCCTTCTCCGTGGACTACAGGTTGGAAACCGCTGAATTATTGTATGCATTAATTTTCAGTCGCTTGTTTTTCATATTTGAAATGAATATTACTGAATTTTTAAAACTATACCAGTTGTTTATGAAGAATGTAGCTGATCATAGGACATTAGTTATTCGAACGATTTTTTAAACCTTAATATACCGTACATTTTTTCCACTCCTAAAATAATTTTCGGAATATACCAAGGTGAAATTTTTCTACGATATCATGCTTCATTACTCCCGAGTTTGACCTTCAATTTTCATGATTTATCAATCAAAACAAGACTAAATTTAAAAAAAAATTTTTTATTTCTGTTTTGAATATTTTGAAATCTGTCTGCAAGTACAGGATTAATTGTTTTGAAAAAATTGATCATCTTAAATTATGCAAAATTTTCTCATATTTTTCAGAAGAAAGAAACATATAAAACTTAAATTATTTGAGTTCATGAGGAGAACGGAGCAACCACATTCTCCTATCTTTATGAGGGCATGGATATACCTTTGTTACACCTATAAAAACCATAAAATGGCACTTACGGCTTTTCTTACATTCCTTGTCTTTTATTTTATTCTTCTTTTTTTATTCTTCGTCATTCTGTTTTCGTTAAAGGAATTCTATTGCGCAACTGCTTTGAAGAGTGAGAACGACAAAAAAACATTAGACAAATGATGAAATTTAACTTTACATCCGACATTAAAAAGTATGAACAAACAGCATACAAATACATGAAACGGAAATTACTTTAATCGAAAATACCCAGAAAAGGTCGAAAATTTGTTTTGAAAACGAAGTTTCTTCTTAAATTCAATTTTGCCGCCGTCGCCGCCACCGCCGTCAAAATAAACTACCGACTGAACAGGAATTTCGGAATGTAAATTAATTCGGCGCATGCTAAGAATTTCCAATGACGACGAAATAATTTTCAATGGCATCCCGAACGAAAACCTAATTTTCTCATACATAATTAGATTTCACCGATTTTACAATCAAGTAGATTTGTTCAAAAAAGGTTGGCAATCGATAATTCAAATCAGTTTTTCCTAAAAATTTTCAAAAATGCAAAATAGGTCAATCAGTCTGCAACATTCAATAATTTTTTAGACGATGGCATCCATAAGAATTTCCAACATCTGTTGGTTTATCAATTTAGCGATAAAGCGACGTAAGAAAAAGGTAGGTAGGTACCTATCAAAGGTAATAAATAACTCAAGATGGAAGTGTGTGGTATGGGATAGACAAAATCCAACTCGCGACCCTATTTCATAAATTTTCACAAGTCGTAAGATAACCTATGTGGCAAAAGATCCCGAAAAAATACCGAAAGCAATAAATAAATAAATAAATTTGTGTCCAGATAGGTCAAAGTTCTGGAACTTAGTAAGAAATCTGCAGTCAGTAAGTTTTATCCTAATCAGTAATACGAACACCTTTACAATTTTATGAATTTCACACCATATACCACCGATTTCCATTATACCAAAGAAAACGAAAAATAAACGTATATTGAAATAAAATTAATTCAAACATTACTAGACAACCAATGCGGATATGTGCCTACCTAATTTCCATAGTCAACGTAAAACGATATTTTTTTTACAGAGATCTACCTTTGAAGAGAGAGACACAAAATGAAATCGAAGCAAAAACCATTACCTCTACATGCTAAGTCTCCATTGTACGGAGCATTATCCGAGGTGAACCTCTTCCATGTTTGATCGGCCAGAAATTAGATATCATAAACCACGACAGCGTACCTTGCGTAGGTATATCAGAATTGTGGACAGCGGATTAATTTCCTAAGAGATAACAAGTGACAACAATCGAACACAAAGATTTCTGAACCATTTGACAACGCAAGAACTTTTTCACTGTGGGCGTTGCGCGTAATGTTCAAACAAACAATAAACATTAGCTCCGTAGAAGAATTTTTAGCAACAGAAATGAAAATTGTTTTCCCGGAAAACAGCCACGGTGACAATGCTTTCATAGGTTTTCCATCGCGTTGCTCGAACACTTGTTTTACGTAGTAAAAAGAATAGATTTTTTTCACTTTCACAAATATAGCCGATACACAATACACGGCGGCTTTTCATATAAGTGACAGGTTTCTACGAACACTTCTAAACTGATATGTAGTAAAAACTTCATCAATTTGGACTTGGAAAATTACACAATTTTCACTATTAAATTCAGCTAACTGCTGAACAGCACACAAGAAGAACTCTAGAAAATGCGCATCTGGTTTTGAAATTTCTATCGGTGTATCGCATTTATGAAGAACATTAACACTTTCGGCTAAAATTTTCACAATGGCAAGTGGTATTGTGACACGACCCATTGTGTTCACACACAATGGTGAGTCGACAGACAGAATGTTTCGACTTGAGACGATCAACTCGTACGTCCTGGCATTTCTCTACCGATCACTGAATGAGCAACGTCTCTGATCTGCTAACTTTCTATGCGACCACGACAAGTTTATAGTGGTAGTACACCACTATGGATTGGCACTTATAATATAATATGTATTTAACGTCCGAGGACTATAAAAGTAGTTCGTCGTCACACACCTTCTCGCACCTGATGTCCGACAACGACTGTCCGCGACCACCTCAGCCCAGTCCTCCTGTACCTACATTGCTTCGGTACAGGAGTTCTCCAAACGCCCGCCAGGCGCGTGGAGGATCGTAGGCTACGCCCACGATACTGGGGGCGGTGTCCACAACCAGTCTTCCAAGACTGGTCGTTCGTAGGCCTGTAAAAAATCATTTTAGTACATAGACAAAAGTACAAAATTATTGTTTATTATAATTGAATAAAAACATAAAAAATTAGTACTTTCTTGGGGTACAACAACAACAAATAAAACAAAAATTATGTACAAAAAAACAAAGATAATTATTTATTTATTTTTTTTTTTTTTGTTTATGTTGGAGGCCTCGGGGGTCTCCAACCGTGGAGTTGTACCCCTGCAGACTTCGCGGATTGGGTTCGAGGAGGCTGGAGGGGTACTTTATTGGTTGGCGCCATACAGGAGTGATTCTGGAAAGAAAAGAGATTGTGTGTATTAGTATTTGCTAGTCTGATAGTGAAATTGAGACAATTATTATCTTAATTTCTAGTTTTGTTGGTCGCGACCTGCTATCACCTCTCACCCGCTATTATCCTGAAGAGGTTGCTGGACAGTGAGAGTAAGTGTTTGGCAGAACAAGTGCTGTCTTGACTTCAAAGATAGCTAACTCCAATGGTGCCACTTTCCATTGGGGTTTTAAATTTGTGAGTCTATGTGCGTTTTTACAGGTCTGTGAAGTAGGGGTTAAACTTGTTAAGTTTGGTTCGCTACTTCTGAGGTGTTTAGCTCCAGTGGTGCTAAAAACTTAATAGGTCTGCTCACTATTTTTGAGCTAGGTAACCTAATGTCTGCGTGACGTATTTGTCCGTCACGGGATGTCAGCAGGTTGACTACTGTGGCTAGTTTGTAGACACCTGGTTTTGCCATTATGTCTAGGACATGGACTATATCTCCAACTCTTGGTTGGAAATTTACGGTGCGATAAGCATTGCTTACGCCTTTAGGGACTCTATCTCTTAAGTAAGGAAGATAGAGGCTTTTCCATGCCGCCCAAAGCTGTTGTAAATTTTCTTGGTCTTTTCTCCATAGACTCTGCAGATTTTTAGCCGTTAGAGTTGTTTCCTCTAAGGGTTTATCTAGGTCTAAGGTGAAATTTCTGAGTTTAGCATGCATAAAGTGTGCTGGGGTCAGCGTTATCTGTTCCGCCTCGTCTGGTGCTGGACAGAGTGGACGTTCATTCATCATCACTTGTATATTTTTAAGCGCAGCTTGAAAATTGTGATGATGATGTGAATGTGGCCCCATGACACGTTCGAATGCTTGCTTATATACTCCTATTAGCCTTTCATATGTGGCACCGTACCAAGGAGCTTTGGGTGGTGTGAAATGCCACGTGATCCCTTTTTGTAGGAGTTTATCCTTTATGGTGCTGTCAGACGTTATTGCTTCCCAGAACTGTGGCAAATGTGTTGCTATCAGTTTGAACTGGGCTGCGCTGTCTGACAGCATTGCTTTGGGTGTTCCACGATCAGCAAAGAACGTTTGGAAAGCTACCCATATTTCTCCTGTGGTCAATGACGACAGAGATAGAAAGTATACGGCTCTGGTGGATAGACATGTGAAGATTAATATCCATTTTTTGTAAACCGTAGTGGTTGGTGTTGCTAGTGCCTTCTTCTTTTTTGGTAGATATTCGTCAAATACTGAATATGGACCGAATACATCCACTCCCGTGTAGGTGAATGGATGCGTGAAAGGCACTAGTCTGAAGTCCGGCATTCCTGAGTGTGTTGGTTGTGCATAAGGTCTATTATCTAACCTTTTGCATATAAGGCATGATTTTTTGAGAATACTTGGTAGTATTCTCATTGCCTTTGGTGTAAAATATGTTCTACGAAATGCTGCCATTGTAAACTTTATGCCAGTATGACTATTTAATGTATGTACATTTAATAGTATTAATTTTGTTAAGTGGGACTTCGGGTGTAACAATACTGGAGATAGTGTATCTTCAGTAAATGGTGTTACTGGTATGTAATTCCGAAGTCTTAACAGTCCTGATTCGTCTATGACAATGTGGAATTTTTCGTATGCTACATATTCAGGTGCATTATATGTTGATAATGCTTTGAATATATCAGAAAAGTGTTTTCTCTGATCTGCATATATGAAGCATAATAGTGCGAATTGGTAATTGTTTGGTAATATTGCCCATGATGAAATCGACCTATTTCTGTTAAGTCGTTTTCTTGAAAACTTTCTTATTGCTGTTAGGCAATGGTAGAAAGTTCTCTTCAGACTGATTAGAGTGTTGAAATTTTCTATGTTTATATTGAACGGTGTTTTAGTTGGTTCATGTATGAATGTTTCATACGGTATTGTGCTTTGAGAGAGTCTATTTGGTTTAGATGATAAATCCAGGATTTGTTGCGAACTATCTTGGATTTCTTGTTGGTTAAGTTCTGAATCGTTTTGATTCAGTTCTTGTTCTGTTTGTGTAGCAAATATTTTAACTTCACAAGTTTGGTTAATTGTGCTGAACTTAAATTTGGGTATTTTTATTTTCCTAGATTTAAGTTGTCTATTAAGTTTGGCAGGTCTGTGACTGTCAAACATTCTATCGTAGTCTTGTGGTAGCAATTCCGAAAGTTTTTCGGAAGTGTTTAATGACTCTCTCAAAGTAGAGAAAACTGGTATAGTTTGCTCTTCTTCTGTTGTGTCAGGTAATGACTGGATTATGTGTAGGTCAGTTACTGGCCAAGTATCAGGACTGTTACTAAGCCATTCTGGAGCTGACCACCAGTTCGTATGGAAGATATCCTCCACTGTTGCTCCTCTTGAGCCTATGTCTGCTGGGTTTTCAGCTGACGGAACGTATCGAAATTGTAGATTTTCTACTTTTTTAATTTCGATAACTCTGTTCAATACAAACTGGGTCAGTACTCTGCGTTCTAACAACCATGTTAGAATGCATTTACTGTCTGACCATAGATATGTTGGGCTATTACCTAAGTCGAGTGGTTTACGTAAGTTGTTCACCGCTCTTGCTCCAATGAGTGCTGCTAACAATTCTAATTTGGGAATTGTTACAGTTTTCATTGGGGCAATTCTTGATTTTCCTAAGACGAATCTGACTGCATTCTTGTTTGTTTTAGGATCAGTAAAACGTAAGAATGCTGCCATGGCAAAAGCTGTTTTTGAGGCATCTACAAAGATATGTAGTTGGCATTTACTCGGGTCATAATTTCCCGGGTAAATTTGCCTTGGTAGAACATAGTTTATGCATTTTCCTAGATCCTTTACCAGTTGCGTCGCTATTGTTTGTAGTGACTGTGGTAAAGGTTCGTCCCATTTAAAGTTTTCGTTCCAGAGTTGTTTGATGAAAGCTCTGGACGGGATAAATGCCGGTGCAAACCAACCGTGGGGATCAAAATATTGGGAAACGGCTCTTAAAAAGATACGTTTTGTCCAATTTTGATTTTGATCCTTCAGTTTTGGTGAACTAATGAATATTACGTCATTGTCCATATCCCATGTCAAGCCGAGGACTTTGATCTGAGGTTTGCTTAGTGCATGTTCGGGATCAAAGTCTTTTCTTAATGGGACACAGTTTGTTCCCCATTGAGATAGTTCCATTGAAATATCTTTTATTAGTTTGTTAGCTTCATTGTGTAGGGCTAGCAAACTTTGATGTGTTGGTAACGATGTTACCAAATTGTCTACATAAAAATTTTTTGCAAATTTTTCGTAGAAAATTGTGTTTGTTTGTTGGAAATGGTGCATTAATATTGCTGCCAATAGAAATGGTGCCGTGATTATTCCAAATGGTACTCGTCGAAACCTAAAGATAATTATATTATCTTTTATCAAAGGTTTCGATGGATTTTTTACCCATAGGAATCTTGTTACATCTCTATCGTTAGGATGTAACCCTATCTGATGGAAGGCTTTTTTAATGTCCGCTATTATAGCGTAGGTATCTTTGCGAAAAGATATTAGTATTTGGAGCAAATCTGGTAAGAGGTTTGCTCCTTTAAACATGCAATCATTTATTGAATGTTTTGATTGTTTTGTTTTTGCCGATCCATCAAATACTACTCTCAGTGGCGTACTTTTAGTTAGATCCAAAATTCCTTTATGAGGGAGATAGTGTATAACTCCTTCCGGTTGTTTTGGATCCACTTTTTCTATCATTTCCAACTTTATTAACATGTCGAAATATTCGTCATATTTCTTGAAAAATTCTGGCATCTTTTGCATTTTGGGCAATTGATGTTCCAGTCTTTTGTAGGCTAGGTTGTAATTATCAGCCAGAGGTGGTGGATAATTCTTGTATAGCCATTTTATCTGGTATCTGTTGTTGACTATTTCTACGTTTTTGTAAAATAGTCTTAAAGCTTCAGCTTCTGCTTGAGCTTCTTCCAGATTGTTTGATTCGATGCCTATAGCATCTAAACGCCATAGGTTCTCAACTTCTTGTGGATTATTGAAGAAGAGAGGCGTAAAGGGTTCATCGACTTCGGTCTGGTTAGGAAGCATACCTCCTAACATATGACCGAATTCTGTTTCAATCAGAGTAATAGTCGGTGAGATGTGTTCGATTCGCGTTACAAAGGACCACATATAATCATTACCTAATAATAGGTCAATCGTATGTTCAGTTTCCATTTTTGAGAATTTTATATCTGAATGTTCAGGAAAGTTTTTATAAAATTCTGTTAGGTCAGGTTGTTTCAAATTTTGCGTTATGTTATTTAATGTTTTCGCGGTAATTTGAACTATTTTACCTTTTGGGGTTATAATTTCAAAATCTACTAAACAGGATTTTAAAATGTTTGATTTTTGATTTTCAACGCCTTTTAATCTCAAAAGCTCTGTTTCGTATCCTCTTAATTTTAAGGATCCGAAAGCGTATGCTTTTGTGATATAGGTGTCGATACTGCCGCAATCAAAAAACCCGTGTATTTTGATTGGTTGTTTTGTGTATGGAGATTGAGCGTACGATTGGAAAACTAAGAAAGTCGAATTTTTCTTATTTTTTATAAAAGCTGAAAAGTACTCACTGCTTATCGGCAAGCACTTTTTCTGCTCCTCCGTGAGTACTGTAGGCGCCTCCCATGATTCCGCGTTCTTAACGGATGGCTCGTTCTGTTGAACACATGACTCATTAGTGTCAAAATCGTTTTGTTTTGAAACTTTTGTTGAATCAAGTGTGTACTTACTCAAATTTTCTTTTCGCTCTTTGAGTGTCGCGTACCATCTTTCTCCATGTCCCTTGTTAATGGGATATGGGGCCTTGGGGCACAGGTTCGCATGGTGATCCTGTGCCAAGCAGTGGAACCACTTACAGTGGCTTGATGGCTCGACGATGCAGTGCTGCGATGTGTGGCACTGAGCGCATCTTCTGCAGAGTTTGCGCTCAGTATATTCACGCTGCCGTTGTTGCAGCGTGTTCCACCTCCTGTCGTAGCACAGGAACGACGGGTGCTTTTCGCCGCAAAAGACGCAGGCCTTTCGTGGCGTGTTAGGCATGTTCAGGATACATCTGGGTGTATCCTGAGCTCTCTTTACCTGTCGCTCTTGAATTTGACGTTCTGAAACAGAAGAGTCACGATTTCGTTTTGGGTTAGTATTGTCCCTATTTGAATTATTTCTTTTGCGGTTGGGATTAGATTTATCTTTTCCCTTGTGATTTGATTGTTCGTTATCTTTTTGAAAAGTGGCTGCCAAAAAATTGGGGTTGCCTTTAGGTTGCCCTCTTTTTGGTTTTTCATAATTTTGGTTTGAAGAATGTTTGTCTTCAAACATTTCGTGAATTTTTATAAATTCACGAATTGCTGAAAATAGGTGTGACACATGTCTGTCACTACTTTTTAGATTGTTGATATATGATCTCGGCGGGAACTTTTTTACTGTGACGTTGAAAATTTGTTCTTCGTCAACAACCGTCGAGACTAAACGATAACGATCAATCAAAACCGCTATCCCATCCATTCCATCTTGTATGGATGAGATTGAATTACGAGTGGCTGGAAATTCGCTAATTTGGTACCAAATTTCCGCTCGTACCTTGCTTTGGTCCCCATACCTATCGTGTAAGAATTGTAGGCGTTGTTTATAGCCTACGTCATCAGGAGCAAAATGATTAAATTTTCTCGAGATATCTTTAGGAATGTTCATTTCTAAAAGATTAATTTTTTGAGGCACTTGTATATCTTTACGTAAGTGTGCATACATTTTAAAACTCCTAATAAATCCTGGGTAGGTTAGAAGTGAACCGTCCCATTTTACTAGGTGATATTTTGGTGCCTTTAAATTCATAGCCGGTTGCTCAATATCATCATTGGGATCCGATTCCCAACATCGAGGAATAGGATCTATAATTTTGTTTTGATTTTGAGCTTGTAATGGGCTTTTTGCGATAGGTTTGGGTACGAGAGCGGTATTTGATTCATACACTTGGGGGGTGTTTGAATCAGTATTTGTTTGGGGGATAACATTTTCTGTTTCCTTGAGTGGGTTGCGATTCGTTTGTTTATGCTGTGAGGGTCTAGAGTCAATTATTGATTCTAGATCTTCTGTGAAATCAAATGAATCGCGTTTATTTTTGTTGTTCTGAGGGTTCTTTTTATTAGGGTTATCAGAATCATTATTGTATGTAGATGTTATATTACCTCTACGGATGGCCGGGATGACAAATTGATCACGGAATTCCTCATAGGTAATTCCGTAATCCTCCTGCGCGGACTTCACTATTTCGTTCCTCGCAGCCTTGATGGCTTCGAGGTCCTTTTCGTACTTTTCCTTTCGCAGGTGGTCCTCCGCCGCTCTTTGCGCCATTTCATGGAGTGCCGTTTGGCGTCTACGGTCAGCTTCGATTAGCTCGGCCCTTCTTTGTTCCTCACGTCGCCGTTCCTCCTCTCGCATTTCTTCTTCCCAGTTTTGTTCAGCCGGTGGCTGGTACTGATCATGTTGGCTGGAGGAAGATTGGGGGGACGGGGTGCGCGCACGATGTGGCACTGGCGATGTGGTGTCCATCTGTCTTGAGGTGGATGCCAATGGGAACATGGCTTCTATTAGGCCTAGGTGGCCTAATAGTTTCCGGCTGTAATTGCGGGCTAGTAATAACCTCTGGGACTGAATTCCTGGAGGTGGTGTCCGCAGTTCGTCCATAATCCCGTTGATGACCGGAATCTGCTTTCGGGCATCGATAAGGGTGACGTTCGATGATGTCATTAGCAGGTCGAGTTCCTGGATATAGATTCCGGCTGAGGAGACGGAATCTAGGTAGAGCTCGATGAGGGTGTCGTATTTATCGACAGCACCCTCTTCGCTGAAGATGGAGCCCGAGTCGCTTCTGTCTTCTATAGCTCTTCCCGCTTTCTTTGCTTTCTCGAGTAACTCTCGCTCGAGATTTTCATGCGTCGCTTTGGTATCTTGGGCTATCCTCTTTGCAGCCTCCACCATTTGTATTGGTGATGGAGCACTGGAGGAGCTTATATTTTCCTCTGGAGCTACTGTCTCCATTGGAATTTGTTGAGCGACCTGTTGCCTACTGGTCGAGGGGCCATAAGGCGTGAGATCCGGTGGGATCGGGGAGTTGCCTCCTTGGATTGACATAATCTGTGAAATTCAAAGCAATTTTTATTTTGAATTTATTTTTTATTGTGTCGAAATATTGGAGATGGAGACAAAAAAAAATTTTTATATATATTTTTTTTGATATTTTCTAAGTTTTTTAGAAAATTGAAAATTTTGGCATGACCCGGGGGCGCAATGATGGTTTCTCAAATTTTTGAGACGCGCTTAGATTTTCAAAGGATCGGACACCTTTGAAAATTTTAAAGTTTTTTCGAAAAAATGAAAATTTGGGCATGACCCGTGGGCGCAATGATAGGTTCTCAATTTTTGAGACGCGCTTAGATTTTCAAAGGATCGGACACCTTTAAAAATTTTAAAGTTTTTTCGAAAAAATGAAAATTTGGGCATGACCCGGGGGCGCAATGATAGGTTCTCAAATTTTTGAGACGCGCCTAGATTTTCAAAGGATCGGACACCTTTGAAAATTTGTTTGTGAAATCGGGTCTGAAATTTTCGTTTTTATTTGTATTTTTCCAAAAAAAAAATTTTATTTTTTGAAAGAAATGATTGTGCGCAAAATGATTTTTCTTCTAAGTATATTTTACTTAAAAAATTTTGCGATGACCCATGGGTGCAATGATCGTTTCTCAGAATTTTCTGAGTTGCGACTAATTTTCCAAAAAAATTTTGTTTTTATTGGAAAATATTTCACTCATGCGCAGCCGATTTCCATACGTAATTTAATGTATCTCAAAAAAAATTTTTTATTTTTATGTTTTTGAAATTTTTACGTTGTTTTGGAAGGATTTAGGCGAATTATTATAAAAAATTAATCCTTAAATTGACTAATTTTTCCGGTCCTAGTTATGCCGAATAATTCGTTTTTTGGGACATTGTTTATAATTTCATATTTTTTGTTTATTATTTGGGAATATTTCGCGAATTATTATATGAATTTTAGTTGTTAGTGAACTAATTTTCCCGTTCCTAGGTTAATAATTCGTCTAATAAATTCCCAAAAAAAATTTTGATAATACGAAATTGATTGTGGTCTGGTCCTTACTAGGTCAGACTTTCCATTCATAGGTCTTCAGTTCATATTTTTGAACTTATTATTTATTTTATTTATTTTTGTACGAACTATTGATTTTCGATCCTTATGAGATCGAAAGTCCCGTCCTTAGGTTTCTAGTTCGTACTTAATAGCATATCTGTTAATTTCGTTTACGAATCTTTCTGAATTTAGGTCCTCATCAGGCTAAAATTCACGTTCTTAGGTTCTTGATTCGTAATTTTTCTAAGTTTTTTAGACCTAAAAAAAATTTTGGCGTGACCCTGGGGCGCATTGACTATTTCCCAAATTGGGTCGCGTTTTTGTTTAATTTAAAAATTCACCACTGATTTTTTAAATGCGCGATTTTTAGTTTTGAGATTATTTTTTCAGTCACCCCTGTGGGATACACGAAATTAATTTTTACTATTTTTGGTTCCCGAAATATTTTAGGTACTTCAAGGAATTTTTTGGTTAATTATTGTTCTCGAAAGGTTTTTGGGATTTCGAGGACTTTTAATCATTAGGCTGAATTCGTTAAATTTTATTTAATTACGTATTTTTATCTCGAACCATAACGCACTGGTTCGAGAATGTTTACGGCGCGATTCAAGATGGACTCCGTTTTTGTGTAATTTTCCCGCAAAAATGTGCCTTAATCCCGTTTTTACTAATTTTTATGAATTTCGATTTTTTACTAAAGATCGAAATTTGATTAGTAACTTACGAAATTTGGGTTGCGCAAAATTCACTTTTGCATCGAATTAATATACACGCGACGAAGTGATTTGGAGATTCGGCGTAATCTCCAGATCCACACTTTTTTATAATCGGTAAGATGAACATGTACTTACCAATTGCTGGATTTTCGTTTTTCTTTATAGAAAATTGAGGACCAGTATATTCCTCTTCGAGTCTCTGGTTGGCTCGAAGATTTCGGTTTCGCGAACAATCCTAGACTCTTTCGCGATTTTAGTTTTTTGAGATAATTCGAAAAGCGAAAAAATGGCCGCGAATTACGAATTTCTGGCGAACAGATGCAATATTTTCTTGCCAGTCGGGCTTGAAAATTATTAATATAATTTTTCGCTATACGTATAGCGTAAGATCGCACAATAATTATTATAACACTTGAAAAAATGATCGCAAGAATTACACACAAAAATACGCAATTATAGTTCACTGGAGACATTCTTCAAAGACTGTTAAAAAATGAATGAAGAATCAGTTGACTCTATTATGTGCGTAGTGAATTTTGCGATCTTTTTTATCTGCAATCACGTGATCCAATAGTGTTGATTGCATTGTTGGATCACTAGGGGTTGCAGGTGTGTTTGTAATGGTAAGTTTATTACAAACTCTTTGATTTTTTATTAGAAATGCATTCGTGATGGGGACAAAAGAGTTAGTTTCTTAACTTGTGTTCTTTTGTCCTTCAATGCTATCATCATTGCTATTTTGTTAACAACGTTTTTTATTGCCTTCAGATATTTATTATGAAGACCCTTTTTCCTTGAATTTGTAGGCGAGACAAAAGATATTTTTATCTTTTGTTTCATTGTCCTTAGATATGTTTTTATCTAGGATGTTTATTTATTTAGGACGGCATTCTGGTAAAGACCTTTTTTAGGTATTTTCCATGCTTGTCCTTCGATTTGGGTGTACGGCAAATTTATCATTTGATTCATTTTTTTTTTTTTTTTTTTTTTTTTTTTTGCTGATCTTTTATTTGCCGTACTTTGTGTTTGCCGCCTCTATTTAGGTATGTTGAGGATTTTATTTATCTTCAACTTTCTTTTTTGCTGGGGGCGGCTAGAAAAAATTATATATAATTTTTTCAGTCGCCATTGTGGGAACTTATGTACGTATTTTCGTCAATATTTACGCATAGGGTATGGGTAAATATTCTTACGAATACATAAGAGATTGGCTCTTAATATTTTGCGTATATTTTGATGTAAATTTACGTGTAAATTTACTGTTAATTTACGCATTAGGTATTACCATATATTGTGGTAAGTAATTCACTACTTTTAGTTACGTATTTTATATACGTAACTTACCCTGTGAACCCGCCTGTATATTACGCATACATTTATGCGTAAATTTACGTATAATTTACGAATAATATACGTATTGCTAATAGCGGACATTTATTTTATTCGTAATTACGGATTAGATATACGTAATATGGGTTGTCATTTTATTTGCAGGTATGATTAATGAAGTGATATCTGCAATTGACTTTATAATGTCTTCGTCGACTTCTTATAAGTCGGCCAAGTTTTTATTTTTTGTTTGGTCATTAGTTTATTTCACGTAGCGGGAAATAAACATGACATTGTTTAGATGCCTACGATTTTGGTGGTAGGTATCAACTGATTACGCCCATTCATGTAATTATGAATGAATGTTTGATTAGAGTTTCTTGATGCATTTGTATTAATTGAAATATTTTTGCATCAATGAAAATTATTTGTGTGCGTGGGAATTTAATTCTCACGTACTTTTATTTTATTTTCAAGATTTCATGGACCTTGAAGCGTCATATTGACGTGTATAAACTCGAGAACATTGTTTCGAACTTTATTGTGAGTTCGGAAAAAAAACTTATTTATTTCCGAACCATTTTTTCTATTAGGGAATCGAAAATACCATAAGTTTCGATTCTTTCAGTGCCGTGAAGTTAAATAAAATAAATAAATTAAACTTCGTTTGATGAGTGGAAGCGGTTTCAGTAGCATTTGGAAACGAATTATTTCTAGTTCGTTTGCCGTTTTTTTTTTTTGAGAGAGATTAAAATTCTTTCGAGTTTTAATTTCCGAGGTTATTAATTGAATCGGATTTTATTAAAAAAAATCCGATTCGCCGAGGAACCCCATTGCCTCTGCTACCATATAGTGGTAGTACACCACTATGGATTGGCACTTATAATATAATATGTATTTAACGTCCGAGGACTATAAAAGTAGTTCGTCGTCACACACCTTCTCGCACCTGATGTCCGACAACGACTGTCGGCGACCACCTCAGCCCAGTCCTCCTGTACCTACATTGCTTCGGTACAGGAGTTCTCCAAACGCCCGCCAGGCGCGTGGAGGATCGTAGGCTACGCCCACGATAAAGTTGTCCTATTGGAAAATTTTTTCAAGTCTGATACTACATTAATTGGAAGAGAACATTGTACTTTAAAGAGAAAAAGTAAACAAAGACGCGACACAATCACGATTCGAAATGTTTGTAAATATTATGAAAAAAATTAGAGAAATTTGGGGGAAAACAAAAAGAAGCGGGGCGGAGGTGTTGTTTTGACCAAATATGCTGTTATTATTCACAAAAATACTAAAAGGTTCTGGAGAATTTTAGCAGCTGTAGATTGTAAATTTTGAATATCTAGATCTAGACAATTTTGACAACTTTTAAGAAATTCGTGTACAAACGATAGGCAAAAGGAATATAAAAGGTCGAACCTAGAGATGAGAATTTTGTTTAAATCTGTAGATTTCAAATTTAGCATTTTGTGTATAAAACAACGTCCCAAAGAATAATTAGAACAGAGTTTGGAATTTGGTAATGAATAAAATTAACCAAAAATTTAGAAACATCTCCAAAATTTTGTCGTTTTGGCGGCGAGTAATTAAAATTTTGGTAGCATCTATGAAGTCATCCAATCAGAAGAGAGTGTATAGAAAAGAAGGGATAAGTATAGGAAAATTAATTTGTTTACTTTTTAAACCTATATACGTACAACGACCTTGAAATTCAGTAACCTGGAAATCGAAAACGAAATCTGGACCAAAAATCACAGATGCGAACATACATATATAAGGTGCCTCTTCATGCTAAATATCCAAAAAAACAAATTTTTGGTTACACCAATCAGATGATTAGCAATGTGCAGATATTTTGTTTCAACTTTATTCTTTTACTATTGCAATTTGTAGTGTTAAAAATTGATAAGTGTTTAGAATCGACTTTTTTTGGAGAAAATTTCACTATTGAACTTAGCCGTTAGTATAATTTTTATTTGGTGTAGTATAACCTTTCACTTTACACACCCTACGGTGAAGTATTTTAGATTTGGCTAAACATACAGTATGGTATATCAGTTGGTTTATTTTATATTGTGGCTTGAATTTTAAGTGGTTTTATTTGAAACCAATAGAACGGTTTTGTTATTCCTCTACATTCAAAAATGGTTTTTACGAGAATTATTCCGCTGGAATTTCATCAATCTAGATTAAGTTTGAATTCGATAAATTATTTTTTGAAATTTATTGACCCACATCAAGAAAATCATCAACTAGCGACCATACATGATCATGTGGGACATTTTTATAAAAATTTAAAAAGGAGGTAAGTAAGTATTATATTTCGATTTAATTTGAATGAAAAATTTGTTAGGTATTGCAATTGGGACGTTTTATCAGTAAAAAATGATTTAAGTGTTTCATGTGAGTTTAATGAAAATTAACATAATTATTTTCCTTGTATTTCTCGTGTAGCCTAGGCCTGTCTTAATTTTTCTGAGAACTAGAACATTAAAATTTCAAAAAGCCATCATACAATCAACTATTTTCAAAAATTATGATCGTTCTAATTGGAATATTATATAGACATATTTATTGGAAATCTGCAAATTACGTCCATTCAAAACACACTTTATGTAATATTAAATGAAGAAAAAGTAATTAATACTGTTTTTCTTCGATTTCGCCTAAAAATCCGTATTGTACTATTGACGCCTAGATTATAAAATAGGTACTAACTATAAGTTATTTATACAAAAAAAAAAAAAAAAAAAATGAAACCCCAAATTAAATGTGTGTGAAAATATTGAAAACTCAATTCTGTTTTGTGGTTCACTATTATAATTATGATCATTAGCCTACACTGTGTATGACATAATTATTTAAAATCACGAAAAAATGCGCGCGTGGAAATTCGAATTTCACAAATCGAAAAAAAATTGGAAAATGACCAATAAGAATAATGCAAGGGAGTATTAGAGACCATTAACATGCTTCACAGTTTAAATTCGACAGTTACAATGGGTAAAACAAGTATTTTCATTTTTTTTTATATATCATCGCTATTTTTTTTAAATTCATTCTGTTTATTCTTGCCTTTATTTTCTCCTCGTTTCCAATTTTTCTTTAAAACTCTACCATAATATACTATCATTAGTTTGGCCAGTAGCCAAACATAATTTCGACGTATTCTGTATTTACGTAAAAAGGTCGAATTCACCATTTGAACCACATTGTCGAGAATATGTACATATTTTGGCCCATATGTTTTTTCCGAACTGGTGTCAGCGAAGAAAATAATACCTCATGTCTAAAGAATAGAAAATTATTGATGAATAAATCACTAATTTTTGAAAGTCCAGAAGTTATTGAAAATGTGAGTCTATGCCTTTTTATTGATACTTTTTTTCTCATTATTGGGTTTCGGCTGCATGGGAATTTTACTCAGTGTCTGAAGGATACATTTGATGTTGGAGTGGGTAAGAAATCGTTAGGATCTGAGGGCCAATGTTCTACGAGCATAAATTGTTCAATCACATATACTGGAATACTTTTGGGAATATCGACTGTCTGAGTATATCGGTTGGCTACACTGTTCCACTATATTTGTCTTTTGATATTTATCAGTATAGGTACTAGTTGTTGTACTCATTCCCTTACATATTCTCTTTGTAGACTACTTTTGTAGAGTGAACATTCTTTACCGATAAATTATTATGATTCGGTGCGGTACTTGTGTTTTATCTTTTATTTATAATAGTAATATTCTTCGTCTAGGTACTTCTTTTCTATAATCAACAATTGACATCAGCGCTCAATATCCAATAAATACCAATACAAACGAACCAAATTCACCCACCATTTTGGGTTAGAAATGTAACGATAGTGGCTAGTCTCAAACTCATGATCTTTCGATTGCAAAGCCAAACACCTAACCATCACACCACGCATACAACTAAATTGCTGCAGTATTAAGAGGCTTAGATCCTCATAGAATTGTAAATTTCCATTTCGTCACCTTATTAGATACCACGGGTACTTACTTTGTTAATTGAACATTCTCATTCAATGAACAAGCAAACCATTTCTTGAATGATAATATATTTAACCACATGCTTGATGATAGGAATGTTCGTGGACTTTCTCATGTATTTTTCTCTATGTTGGTAGGTACTTTTTGCTTTCCTGTATTTCTCTGAAGAAAGATCAACTGGAAACTAATTATATCCCACGCACCATCAATTAAGTTAATTTCTTTCTTTAGAGTCAGATACGTCAGAGAACAAGCTGTTCAACAAATTCTAACCTCCCAAAAATGAAACGAAAACAAGTCCTCTGTTTTTCAATTCTATTTTTCCCTTCTGATGAACATTTTTGAAATGAAACTTTTTTGCGGATGGTAGTAAACCAAAAAATGGTCATGAAACACATCAGCGTGATTGCGAGAGCTTGGCCCATTCAACTCCAATTGATTCATTGAATGAAAATTTTGACTTATTGATAAGTTGATGGAGAAATCATTAGTAGTGATGCGCATTAATCGATTAGTTTGACTGATCGATTACCTTAATTGATTTCACCAATCGATTTATTTTTGCTTCATTAATTGATTAATCCTTTGACTATATAGTAGCACTTTTTAATGATAAGACATGCTGATGAAAAAGTAGGCAACCCTAGTGTACCTTCTGCACATTATTGACGTTTTACTTGAATTCACCAATTTAGAATACATCTGATAAATACATCCCATAAATTTACAAAGATAGCGAACATAAACACAAAGCAAAGTACGTCAAAAGTATGCTTTGAGTATCGATCATGAACTGAATTAATATGAACTGATAATTGATAAGAGTTGAGAGTATAATATGTGTTTTAAATGGATTATCAACCGCTATCAATTATCAATTCAGTTCATGATAGATACCCTGGTTGCCTATTTAGCGCCGACATGTCTAACCTGAAATCATTAGTTTCTTGAATAAATTGTTACTTTTCCAATAATTATTAATTAAATTTATCCCATTTCTTTTTGTATGTAGCAGTTTTTTCGTCTTTATAGTAGAATGAACCAGATTGTTTTTATAAAAATTTATTATACTCCGACATCAGATAGAAATTTAACTTCAACCATGTGTACGGTGACACACTCATTTTTTAATCTTCAAACTTGAGCTTGAGCCTACATTTTCCGTTTACATACTAGAATGAGCATCTACGAAATTTTAATTAAGTATTTTTAAAATTAAAACACCAAAATTCTGAAATTTCAACGGCCGACTTGATTTTTTTCGCACTAAAATAAGGCAAGCTGTAAAAGTTGTCCTCATCCGACCGACACCCCAAAAAATTTCAATATTCCATGTTTATGTTTACCTCTCTCATCCAAATGGAAACACGAGAAAATAACGTCACCCTTTCTAATTCAACTTCGAGTCTACCCTTTCAACATCGCCAAGAGTGTTAAATCACTTGACACCATACACCTACTCCAAACTTACTGTGGCCTATTCACCGTTCTTCATCCTTCAAAATGTGCAATCTCCACCAAAGCAATTCAATTATTAATCTTACCTACTTCCTTCTTTAAAAATTCTCCTCCAGCAATTCCGACCATTCCAGTTTCCACCCTCTCTGACAAAATGCCAAAGTAAGGTGCATAATTTACGAGACGGTCGTCGCCTGATGAAATCGCAAATATTTTCGTAAACTTTTGCTTTGGTTGACGCGAACTATGCCCGTTTTTGTCATCAATAATTCAAAATCATTTTGACATTTCGTTGGTATGCGTCTATATATACGTCAAATACTAATAACGAATAATCAAAACGAATTATCGGAAAGTTGAACAAAAGTGAAACGATTCGTACTTCTTTTCCTTTATTCACTTTCATCCTTAAGTATCTACTGAAAAGGCGAAAAAAAAAAAAACCGAACTTTTTACCGGGATAAGAAAGTTAGAAAATTAGTTTGGAAATTCGACGCCGTCGCTGCCGCCTCCCCCGCATCATTTGTAAGCAGTCAAATAAGTCGACGTCGTCGTCGAGGTCGTCGTCTGCGAATATTTGTAGTCTTCTCCACTTTTACCGCCTAATGGAAACGTAATTAAAGTTAATTACAAAACGAACGAAGAAGAAGAGGAAGAACAAACCGCTATAAATTAGATTGAAATCGAACAATAGGAATATATTTTTGGAATAGAGTGATGGAGGCGAAATGAAGTGAGAGAGCGAGTTTGGAACTGTTGAGACAGAAAATTCAGCTAATTGAGTTTGAGTTTGATGGAGTGTTTGTGCCCTGAACCGCAAAATACAAGAGTACTGTATGAACATAAAACAAAAAAATCAAATCAAATTAATTATAAAAAAAATTTATGACGGAAGAAAATTCCTAAAAGGTTTTGAAAATTTCAAATAAAAAAAAATCTAGAGAGCCAGTACTTTGCTAGAAAACCCAGTTTGCCAATTTTCATCTACAAATTCAAAAAAAATAAAAAACATAAACCAAAATAAAAAACCTTTTATCTAAATTAATGAAATACAGAAAAGACACTTGTAACCCCTTGCGTAGTAAATACGAAAAAGATACCTCAAGCAACACAGATGACTTACTTTTCTCCAGAAATTTTTCGATTTTGTTCCAATTTTTCTCGGAAACTACTGATCCAATAGGCACCAATTTTCTACTAAACTTGCATTCACATAATGACAATCTATGGTGAGAATTTCAGTTCGAGCCTTTTTGTAGTTTTCTCAAAATCATGAACCAAAATTCCTTCCCAGTTTTCCAGGAAACTGCTGGACGAATAAGCATACCAAACTTCTGTCAGAGTTAGACATATGTAAGGAAAATCTATCGCGAAAATTTTAACCCGATCCCTTCAGTAGTTTCTTCAAAATTCAGGAAAAACTAATTTTCATGGAATTTTTCGTTCTCCAATTTTCCTTTGACCCAATAGGTATAAAACATCTTCCAAACCTGGTCCTATATAAAAACTACGCGTCGTGAAAATTTCAGCCTTATTCCTTTGGTAGTTTTCGCAAAACTGTGAACCAAAAATTTTCTCTATCAATTTTTTTTTCCAGCTTTCTCAGAAACTACTGAACGAATAAGCACCAAACTTCTATATCAGATTTCCAGCAACATAAGAAAAATATATTGTGAAAATTTCAGCTCCATCTCTTTCGTAGTTTCTGCAAAATCGTGGAAAAACAATTTTTCTGAGAATTATTTGTTCTTTAGTTTTCTCGGAAACTAGTGAAACAGTAGGCACCAAACTTTTATCAGATTTGATCTTAAGTAATGATTACCTACTTATCGTGAAAATTTTGGTCTTATCTCTTTTATAATTTTCTTAAAATCGTGGACACAAATTTTAGGCTATACATACATACGGTATATTTATAATGTACGAACATACAAACATCCTAATTTTCTTTCAGTTTTTCAAAATTAATATTCAGATGAAATTATCGACCTATGTGAATAGAAAGTCATGTAACAAAAATGTGTGCTAACATTAAAAACTTTAGTCAACATCATAAAGTCATAAAGAGAATCTAGAAGACTAGCATCATTATCGTAGCATGCGTGATTATCTGTGCAATTGGCGATAAACACTATAATAAACGTAATACGTATAGAGAGTGTATACTGTCAAACAGGTTAAATCTTATGTCTTGTTCACTATTTTTCTTTTTGAACAGTCTAACTGGAGTATCTGTAAATGGACCAGAGAAACACAAATTGTTCGTTTTAACTTTGAGCTACACCTACTTGCACTGAGCGAGTGTAGATATTGGTGTAGAAACTGAAGTAGACTGGTGTGAATAATGTCGACTTCGATACGGTAGGACACCAAACCAACAATAACTGGATCTTTACTACCAGGTATGTGGATGTCGGTGATGAGAGATGAGCCGCTATTTTTTGTTTACTTTGTTTACTTCAGGTTTCATGATAACAAGATAAACTGAAAATGGCAGTTCATCTCGTATCACCATTGCACGCCGGCATAACCGGTAGTAAAGAGGTCGCCATCCCAAATGAACACGTTTATGAAACTAGTGTAAGCCATGCAGTATACGTCGATTAATTCAAACACAGCTACAAATTTTATGGGCACAACCCCCACATGGTACCGGCGTAATTTAGGTGAAGGGTTGGGGAACTTGCCCTATCAGATTTTTGGTGGATTTTTCCCTCAAATATTGCAACATTATTTCGATTTAAAATATATATCGTGCTTTGCCAGATTTTTTTGCTATCCCTCCTTCACAGATGAAAATCCAAATTTATACCCATGCCACATTGGACATCATAGTTTTACAATTCACCCGATTGTTCCCAACATCTTCTTAAAATTTTCGTATTTTAAAATTTTTCATATCAGCAATGGTTACCAAGAATTGTTAAAGCAGAACGTGATTGCAAATACACATGCTAAGTACGTTAATTTACATAATATTTGATAAATTATGGCTGAATTTCTTTTGGCTAAGAATTTAAGCGTAAATTCGAAATTAGAATTTGGACCGAAAGACACCCGATGTTTGAACGCAACAGCGATGGGAAAAGCAACAAGACACTTATTTAATTACGAAAATGAATTATGATTCCATAAATTTGCTCGTAACAATGGCCGCCGCTGCCGCGTCGCTATCGTATAAAATTTGCATTCCGTAATTCGAATGCTGACAGTTTGATAATTCTGACGCTGTTTTCTCCCTCTTCTTTTAATTCATTGGTCAACCAAGTATAGTCAAAACATTTTGAAAGGCTTTTCGGTGAAAAGTTGGATTTATAACGGAGTGTTTAAGATGAGCGCAACAGTGTTGAATAAATAAGTTTCCTATTCGTGTGAGTCTTGGTACGATGTATTTCGATAAAATTTATTTCTTATAAACGATGTTAAAAAATTTGAAAAATTTTATGCATGAAACATAAGAAAAAACGAAACAAAGTAATATTCAACATTGTTGCAATATTGTCGTCAAAGTAAAAGTCACAAAAAACCAAGGGATAAATTAATAGAATTTTCACAAAGAGGCGGAAAATATGAGCCCTAACGTGTTTGGAAATGAGCAATATTTTTTATATAGTTTCGAATGAATTTTCAACGTCGCGTGAACAATAATATTTATAGGTACCTACTGATTAGAAATGAGTGTTAAACACAAGGATCTGTGATCAGAACAAGAGGATGTTTTTTGGGGTGTTTCCTACTGCGTCTGTAAACAGACGAAAAGTAATAGAGAGAATAAAATATAAGACTTCTGCCAGTTTAGGCTTTTTTTTTTAATATAATAAACAATCTGATAAATCCACACTGAAAGATAGGTACAATGTGAAAATAAAACAAAAAAAAATAATGAAAAAATAAAATTATAAAAAAAAATTTTCAGGACCATAAGGATTCAAATAAGGGTTGCAGAGATAACAGTCCTGGTCATTAGCAAGGAGCCATAGAGAAGCTTGAAAAATCGTTGATTTAAATATAACTACATATGATACCACCCTAAAAACACCTTGTGGGGACTCTCCCGTATGAGGTATAGGGGCTCGGACCCCTCAACGACAGTTGCCGCCCCAAAGGGCAGGCAAATAATCGTCCTTGTGACGTTAAATCACACAAAATACGTTCGATCGTAATTACCTGCAAGTACATGCAGGTAATGTACGAGTACCAAATCGTGACATCACAAAACAATGTCATGATCCATACACAAACCAGCCAGCCATCTCTTATCACGATAGGGGATGATGCGACCTGGCCGCCCTCACCAACGTACGTATTATCTTACGTACGTGTGTTTGTGTGCGTGCAAATAAGCCGTATATAAACTACCCAAACCGGCTCTAAAATCGCTAGTGTTCGCCTTGGTTTTGGCTTACCCGTACTTATGTACGAAGTGGTTGAACACGCTTAAATTCTGTTGAATTTCCTTCTGGTGAGAATATCTCTCACGACAAGGTATTCCACACACCTATTATAACCTTTGATGACACAAGTAAAAATATTTTCTTTGATAGAACATAGATACTTCTGTGTGAGACGTATGAAGAATTGACTTCACAAAAGTAGGCGCTGATTAGTTTATGGATCTGTGAATGATTCTTACCCAATAAAATAACAATAATGAGCAATAAGTTAGGGAATAAGCCTTAAATTGTAATAGAAAGATTATTGAACAAATTCGATACAAAAATTATTAAAGTACTTACATAATATGTACCTTATGTGGTATACTCTGTTCGCACTAAGAAGAGCGTGATGTTAGAATCAAAATAATCATTGTGGTTGGTTGGGGAAAGTGGAAAAGGTATCGATGCACATTGCCATACAATGAAAATCATCACTTTGTGGAGTAAACATACACCGTATTTCAAGCAGATGAGTGTGGATGTGGTTTATGACATCAAGCATTTCTTAGTATGAACAGAATATAGGTAAGCAGAAGAATATAGAGGTCGAATGTAAATGCTGCTCAAATCTATGTGACTGATTGCTGGGTACGGGTACAAATTCAAACACCTCGCAATTTTTGAGGAGTTGTGTTACATCTTGCTGTACTTGTATAAAATATGATGAAAAAGAACCAATTGGATCATAACAGATAGAGTAGTCCTTCCTCTCCACGATGCAGTAATTTTTCTTGTGTCTGCTTTTATAATTAACTAGCTGATTAACGTGGCTTTGCACAGGTGTGGGCTGTACTATAGCAATTTGGGACTTCATACATGTATCACAAAATTACAAATCAAAAATTAATTTCCCTTTTTATTAGAAATAAAATGAATATATTAGCATTTTTAAATAATAATGAAAATAATTTATCAGAAACATCATGCGAATATAAATCATTTTTCTAAAATTTCATTTCCATTATTAGGGGCACGATGTTCATAAATTGTTAAAAATGTATAGGTAACTAATGTACAATCCACATAAAGATGAAAAATATTGTTATGATTGTGGAATACCTTGTTGTGAGAGATATTCACATGCAGAAGGTTTTCTATAGGTTTTGCATGTTCTGCCACTTTATACTGTAAAGTATTGGAGAGCCAAATACTCGGAAAACACTGGCTGTTTTGTAGCCAGTTTCGAGAGTTTATATACTTAATTTGGCACACGCACAAAGACACACATACGTATATATACGTATGATATTATGTCATCAGTTGCGTCATTTCTTACCTCCGTCGAGGTGATAAGAAATGCCGCAACGCGTTTGGTATTGGTTTGTGACATCATTGAGATTGTTATCGGGTAATTGATCATGGCCCGTGCAATGTATCTTACCTGTACGTGTGTACAGGTACAAACATACAAACACACAAGTGTAATGTGGTTTAACATCATAGAGACGAATAATTGTCAGCCTTTGGGCGGCAACTGTTGTCAAGGAGTGCGAGCCCCTACTACCTCATACAAGTATTGTCCCTACAATGATAATTTCATTCGGCATATTTATCTTTGATCATATAGGAAATGGATACTCAGGTAAATATGAAAATACGTGTTAACATTATATTCCTAAAATTTCAGCAATTGGGTATAAATTTCACTTGATTTTTCTGGATTCACAACAAATTCTTGGGTAGATTTAGGTTAACAGGACTAACATTCTGAAAACAAATGAAAAAAGACCTACTGCTCATGTGAAAAAGAATCTGTTTCCATTTATGGGTTTCATAATGATATATTTTGTTATTGTTGATGAGATGGGAGATTATTGAATGAGCGCAAAAGAATATTCAGGCTGATAAGGAGGTCATTGATTGCGCGCCAACTTAACATCGATAGCGCGCTAATATCTTTTACCCCCTGTTATTGATAGCGCACCGGTTCATACATATGCCTTTCTGTGTAATGCATTGATAGCGCGCCTAATAAATCTGGCCAGTTTGTATCAGATAATAAAACAATTATCATTTACACAAAAATTTAGGCAGGATGAAAAAAAATAATAGCCATTTAAAATTCAATTTATTCTTCTTTTAATTCATTTGTTCTCAAACTTAGAAAACAATAATTTTACTGTTGCGTAAAATTTCTGGACATCTCACTTTTTTCAAGCATTTATCTTCTTAAGTTGTTCGGCATTTTAACCAATGTCATGCATAAATTATGGATTAAAAATAATTTCATGATGCTTCGTTGGAAAAATGAAACAGTGAGGGAGTAGTGCAGTTACTTTTTTTTACAGTTCAGTGTACCTATTTCTAAATTAGGTTTGAACAAAATTCTCTACACTATTGACAGATTTTGGTGGCAAGCATTCAATTGATTGCTAATTTTTGTATGATCACAGGCAGGCGCGCAATCAATTGATTGCTCATTATTACAGAGGCACAGGTAGGCGCGCAATCAATACTCCAGTCCTCTCACACCCTTTTCTTCTTTTGGCACACTATCGATGCGCTTTTCTGAGTTTTACGCTCAATCGATATGCGCTCGATGAGATAATATCTTTACATCTATATCCTTTCAGCTTCCTCATAAGAAAATAATGCAGATTATTATAGTTTTGAAAACAATTCCCTTCTTAGCTACACTGTATCTCAGCTCATATGAGCATTATGAGAGAATGTATTGAAACTTTTTTGTTTTAAATTTTAGGAACTTTTTTTTTTATTGAAGTATTTTTGCGGTGGGTATGACATATATTTATCTAGAGAACCTGTAAAAACCAAAAGTAGTCTCATTTTTAAGCCCCCAAGGTGAAACACAAGGTATGGAGGTTAGTCATTTTTATCTCTTAATTAAGAGCCTGTATCATCACATTTCAGGAGTAAAAATATTATTTTGTTACTCTCAACTTCATTTTAAAACCTCATTTTAGGAATTAGATAGGTACACTAATAATCTTTACAGATTATAATAAAAAAAATTCAAATACCATCAAACAAACATTAAAGCCAAGTAATTTTTTTTTTGTTTCAGTTATACCAATCAGGAAAAAAATAAGTTGGTAGTTATTTTTTTTTTTAGATTTGATTAGTAAACATGGCGATACATTTTTACTTATTTATAAGACAAAGTTACTAAAATTAACCACAGTGAATCAGTAAATTAAACTTTAAAAAATGTATATATAAATTTCTTTTCACGATTATTTCTCTCAGCTTGCACAAAACCTTCAAATATTCGTTCATTTATTTATTTTCAAGTCTATATTCTGTACAATAGTTAACTCCTTGGCTTACAACTGTAAAAGTTGTGGGTCTAAAACTAGCCACCACCATATTACTCACTCATAATGATGGTCGGTACGTTCAGTTGCGTTCATTTGGTGTTTTCACATAACTTCAGAAAATTCTAATAGATAGAACATTGTCTCCCTGATCCCTATCATCTTCAAACCTCATCATTATAAAAAAATTTCCATTGACCCGTTGAGCAATATGGCCTTAATGAAGCAATTAAAATAACAAAAAAAAACTAACATCAATAGCAACAACAACGACAACGAAACAACCTGTCCCTTCTAATAATCAAAAAAGGTTTATATTCTCTATTCCCACTTCATTTTTTCCCTCTTTCCAAAAGCTATTCCATCCGAAATCCTTGAACATAAATCCTTGGACATAACTCATCAATATTCTTCCTTAACAAGCACAATTTATCGGCGACGGCCACGATGGACATCTTTCTCATTTTAAGGCGTAAGATTACGCATTTAGATGGCCTAACCCCCCTGCAGCAGCACCGCCTCTTCCAGCACGCAAAAAAAGATTTTCTGTCTTCGAAAACAAGCAGCTTCGATGTTAAATTGTAACAACAGAAATAAACCCTATATCGGATCGGAATTCGACCAGGACGATGTATTTATGTTCTGTCGTAAATTATCTGTTCACAATTTTCCTTTGCTGCTTTTTTTCCCCCTCCCTCCTTTTTCGCGCAACTTTTTAAAAATATAGTCGAAACGATATCAAAATGGTGTGTTTACTTCCCGTGTGTGCGTATGTACGTTGCCTGTATATGCATATACACTCTCACACAAACAACAATTGGTTAGACCAGACCCAACTAAATGATTTATTTCTTAATGCCCACCAAAAGAGCCTTATACGTAAGTTTATCGATTTTCACATTAATAAAACGAAAAACAAAAGGTAACCAGCAGAAGCCAAAACTTATTTCAACTTATGCTAACCTTCCGTTTAAAATTGTTAAAAATGAAAAATCAGCAAAACTTCGAAATAAAGTTTAAAACAATTTTGCAGAAATAAAACGTACGTTTTTTATGTAGGTATTTATTTTTGGATCGGCCACAAAAACGAACATACAATACAAAATAGAACGCTGAAGCAATTCTTGATGTTCGGTTTTATAAAAATTGAATAAAATGAACAACAAACTGTAAAAATGACACAAAATTTATTGTTCTCTTTCTGCTCATTGAAACGAAATTGAGTAAAGCAATATTTAACCGAGTAATTCATCAAAATAGATCATTAGACCCAGTATGATAGGAAATAGGCACCCTCCATTTTGTATCCTGTCAAATTAAAACCGAATTTTGCGGTATTATTCATCATTTAGTCTAATCCTGGTTTCAATTTTTTCTTACTAACACGTGAGGTCATTATACCTGGTGTACGTCTTATGATTAATATATGATCTCATTCGAAATTTAATATTATTTACAATTAATTTATTTTGATAGAAACTTTTTTTAATTCTCAAACACGTACCAATATGCATTATTCCTTAAACCTTATTCTTAAATCCAGGAAAACGATATAACAGGCTACTCACTGCGAAAACAGCTTCAGATTGATTTGAATAATAGAGAATGGCAACATACCTAAAAAATAAAAAGTAAGATTAATAAAAAAATTAATGTAATTATAAAATAAACCAGAATCAGAGAATAGACCTCAATATTGAAAGAATCGGATCGAATGTTGTAGAGTCAAGAAAGCAGTCAAATTATATATAGGCCTAATTTTGTTCCTATACCTATATAACTATAAGTATCAAAAGTGAATTCTAATATTTCAGTTCATATACTTTCGAATCGAGAGAAGAGGAGGAAAATTAACTGATTCAATAATGATCATAGCATTTCAATACAAGAAAGTGTCAACAAATTTATAAACTTTCTCGTGGTTAAATTAGTTCTTGAAAAAATTTTCCAAAAATCACATTCAAAGAAACTCGGAGATAACCTGTGCTAAAAACATTAATATTATTCATCCTTCAATTCATCATTTTTTCTCTATAGCTGTCTTCACTGCCTTAAAACGAAAGAATATTTTCGTGAAAATATACCATTACAGCAGTGGAAATCCACATTATTCATCTGAGCCTTGTCACTAATTTTCGAGAAAAAAGACTCTGAAGTTTAATTGCTGCATTCTAAACATAATCAAAATAGTAATTAAAAATCAATTTTAGATTCTCCAAGTATATCCATCAATACTTGATGGTAATGCTAAAAATGTTATTTTCAGAAAATTTCCAATAACTATTAGGAACCTACATCATAAATTCAAAAAATCTGTTTTTCAATTATATGTCAATCCATGTTCAATTCCTGTAAGTTCTTTGATTGGGTATGAAAGTTCGGTTGGTTCTCGGTTTTCTCTCATATGCCGCCACGTGTTACAGTAATAAAACACAATTATTTAATTGAATATCATACATGGCAAAACCCAGTAATAGTCTAAGGTTACGATTTCGTATAATGAATACTCGATGTACAAGTTAACCCAATGAACATTCTTTCAGCATTTTAAATATAAAAATTAATCGATTTGAAATTTAAAATTAAAAAAAAACAAAAAAAAAACGAGCCCTGGATCTTTGAGAGTAAGAAGAACATTGTTTTAAGTAGTAGTTTGAGGGTCCGTTTTACCATAATGGTTCAACGTTAAACTTGATTTAAGACCAAAAAACTCATCCTATTTTTGACCTTGAATCAAGTCCAGCGTTTAACCACATTTAAACCGAGTTGGTGAAATGGACGCTCAGTCTTTTTGTGAACTCAACCCTCACGCCCATTTTCCTATCCCAGGCATAATCTTTGGGAACAATTTTAAATGAATTTTAATTTTAAACTCCATTTTTCATGAAAAGTATTGAATTTTCGCGGCAAAGTTAGGGTACCTTTTTTGTGCATTTTTTCCTTATAAATAAAATAATGTAACTCATTTTTCGATATAACTAAGGCGTTCAAAAGATAACTATTCACATTCCAAAAATGTTGAAACCCTCTATGATCCCATCTGCGTAAAATTTTAAAAGCTAGTTGAAAATAAATAACACGATAATACTTGTTTCTCTATACTAAATTTCGTCAAATTTTTGGGAAGTTACATCAAATTTTGATTTTATCCCTCCCACTTTAGGAAACCACAGCTCGGGAAGTAAGCGTTTCTCAGTATTTGAAAAAAATTATTTTTCTTATTTTTTTGACCCTAAAAATCAATCTCGAAAATTAAGCTCTTTAACTTCCGGACACCTGTCACACGGTATTTACCCAGAATATTGCATAAGACAGGAAAATACAACTTTTATTCCATCAAATAAGCCCTTTGTAAAGGAGTAAGTTGAAAATTCTTTAAGATGTGTGTATTTGTATTGAAAACCTTAACGCATAAATTTCACCGCCAGTTTCTTGATTTACAAACTGCTGATTCGCACTGAATTTGTCAATGTGCGAATTAAGTTCGAATAAAAATTTATAATAATATTGCATCTGTAACGGCCAAAAGAGGTGGTAACGTACCTAATTAGAACCACTTTCAGTGTTACGCCATACACGAGATATTTAACACTGGATAAGAATTAATACCTCTATAATAATTTAAATATTCAATTTATCATCCACAACTATTGTGGACCTTAATGTGTTTGAGAGACTCAATAATATTTAAAACACAATGTTTAATTAACACTTTTCATAAAATAATAATTTTTACGACAACAATACATTGAATAATACGTTAATTACTATAAAGTAGGTTTAACATATGGGATTACAACCCTTTAGACAAGACTGTCTATTAACTAGTAGCACTGTAAGAGAGGCTCTAGGTACTGTGTAAAGATTCCTTCAAATTGAGGGTTTATATACTCATTTGGGGTATGTAAGTGCACGTGATGGATAGGCTAAGTGAGGTAAGGGATTGTTATTATAGGGTTGTGCTGACTCACGATATACTCGAGGGGCAGTCACAATTAGGTCATGAATATACAAACGTTATATCTATATTTGTCAAATTAAATACGGGTAGTTTAGTGGTTGTTTACAAAGAGCTATACGATTTTTTCAATATTGATGAATACCTACATTTTTGGTATTTGAAAACATGTAGACGAATATGTTCGTGCGTTATAGTATCTTCCTACGTTTAAACTAAAACGTTGGACTACAACAGCCAAATTTTATTTTTCATTATTTCAACGGACCATTGTGATTAGTCTCTTTGCTTGGTCCTTCATTATTTTTATTTTATTTTTTTATTTTCAAAAAATATTGTAAATTGTTGTAGATAAAAAACATTTACAGCTACTTGTGGACCTACTTCCCTCGACTTATCATACAACCCAAGTCCGCATATCGATCATTTCACTCGCATGAAACACAAAAATGATATTCTTGTGACCACGAGTAGTCTGTGTAATTCGTTAAATAGTTCCAATTGCCAAAAAAATGTTACACCAAACATCGAGAGCAATAACAACTTCGCGCTCGCAAAACAAAAATCATACATTTCATTCGGTATCCAAATACCAATAACGGCAGCTTTTTGATCACATTTCCAATTTGAAAGAGGAGAACCCCACTGGGATACCTACTGAAGCATTCGGGAGCAGCAAAGTAATCAAGAAGAGGATGGAGAAAAAAAAAAGAAGAAAGAAACGATTGGCGCGTAGTGCCAAAATAAAGAGAGCGAACGGAGGGGAGACAAACAAGCGAAAAAAGTAGCCATCATTTTTTTCAAAAATAAAACCGAAAATGGACAAATAATGTTCGAATTAGTGTCAGTAATAAACGGGTAGAAATTGTAAGTTACGTACAACAGCAGGAAAGGTAATGTTCTACATTAGAGAACCGCCTGTTTACCAAAGATATAAATTGTCGGCCATTCATAAAACGTCAGTCTCTATCTGGGGGTTTATATTTGTAATCGTATCCACACAGTAAACTACAACCCTTTTTTTTAAACAATGCGTTTCTCAACATTATATACACACTCTAGCAGCAGCACAAGTCGCAAAAAGAAAAATGAACTATCACGGGCGGCTATTTTTTTCCTCTTTTTCTGCTTTCCATTGACTCACTGTTTTTTTTTGTTTTTTTTTATTTTTTTTTGTTTTTTTTTGTTTTTTCACAGATTTTGAATAAATTTGTAACAATATTACCAACAGAGAGAATTTTTATACGGTCGAGCGGTTTCAACGAATGCCTTTCACTCGCAGATGATCGTTGAAAACAAAAATAACATTGTGGCAAAATCAATTTGTTGATTTTATGTAGGCTATAATATACCATATACGTATATAGCTGCGTAGAGACGAAACTGTTTTTTCTTTCTTACTCTCACTCTCTTTCTCTCGTGTTTTTTCTATGTTTTTGAGAGGCAAGAATTACGACAAATGAATAATTTTGGGCCAAAACATAATTTGGATTTAAAAATATCCTACGCCTTTGCGACGAAAATTTGAAACGAGTTTTTGTAAATTTACACATCTTATAACTTCAGTTTCACTCACACTGAATAAGAGCGCTGCAACAAACCAAGAAAAAGTAAAACCATTCGATACTTAAATTATTCACGATTGTACAAACGCAAGGGGAAAACTGAACACTCGACAGGAAAAAATGCAGAAAATGTCCAAAATTCATGAACAAGGAATTACGTTTAAGGCTGCTGCTGCTGCTCTTCTGCACCTTTCGATAATGCGATTTTAAAATGTTTATATCTTCGTGGGCAAAATGTGGGGGAGAGGTACTGAGTACGGGTACACTTTCCAGAAAAGTTTCTAACTTAGTTACCGTCGACTTGCCAAAAAGTCGAGATAGGGGAGGGTGAGAATGATACAAATGAATAAAGATGTCGGTACCTACCCACAGCTTTAACATCTTTAAATCGATATGGGAGAGCGGACGAAAGAAAAATATCAAATTGGGTGTACATCAGCACATTTCAAATTTTTCACACAAAAAGGAAGAGAATGATCAAATTTTAAAAATGGCTTTATCAAATACAGCGAAAAATTGTCGCACAAAATCCAAAAAGGGAAATTTTTTACACAACTGTTGTAAGTAGACAGTGACTAATAATAAATTAAAAAAACATTAATTTCAAAAATTGATTTTGTGGAATTAGTTGCATTTAATTTTCGTTTTTCCTGACCAACGTGGATATCGTTGCTCGATTATAACGGAGGTAATAATCTTTTCGATCGACCCTTCTGACCCCTTCTCCCCGCCTCAGTGCCATCGTCACCAACAACAACAAACACTATTATGTCAAGCTTTTTTTTTTTTGAAGGTCATTTTCACGAATCAAAAATCCTAAATACCATTTTCACGATAACTATAAGATTTCAAATCAAATTTTCCGAATACCATTTCACGACACCCACGACTTCGCACACTACACCTAAGTATAATGTGATAAATAAAAGTCCAAATATTTATTTTTGTGTAAAAATTAGCCTATGTTTCTTTGAGAAATTTTTTTAGTAGAATGCCAAAACTTGTGACCAAAAATCGAGATTTTCGTATTTTTTCAATAAGGAGGGAGATACGAAATGTCTGTTATATAGTATAAAGCCTAAGGGGTTTTTCCAAGTAAATTTTTTTTTTTTGGTTCTCTGGAATTATCAAAATTTGCAAAATTTGCTAAAACAAAACTGTGGCAATAGCGCAAAGGTATGTGAGGACCCATCGTATCCTTAAAAAATAATATCATGATCTAGATATTTCAGGAGTAACATAGAATTTCAAAGATACGCAAAGGCAAAAGAGTAGATGAGAAAAATCCTGCAGTCTTGCTCTGGACCCCCTTAGCCAGAAAAATAGTGCGAAATTTAAAAATAGTAATCCCGTCTTTGTCAATGGTGATGATTTTTTGTTTGGAAAGTGTATCAGAAGGGACAAAAGAGAAGTTGTAGGCCCTTCCTCTTATGATGTATCTATCTACATCCTTGTGTAAAGATATATAAACCTACTTGAAAAGGTTAGCATGCGAAGGATTGACTAATGTTACAATCTATACCGAGCTAAAAGAAAATGTAGAAAGGGGAAAATAATACTATTTTTGCAACACCTGTCAATAAAGTAAACTATTATGTGCCCCTTGACGATATACTAAGTAGATGATTTTGGATCAATGCATATTGTATATTCTTTATTCGTCGTTTTTCACATTATATACCATCTTGTGTGCATACATTTCTTTGTACACCGATGGTAAGTTCTTTATGCACAGATTTGTGCACATGCGTTACTTTATACACCCTAAGGGATTTCTATAAAAAAAAAAAAACAGTATCACTGATAACATTCAAACACGAGCCTGACGTCATTGGATCATTTCACGATTACAAGGGAGCACCGCTATGACATTTGATAAATGAAGCAATAAAAACAGTATATTCTAATCTTTTCTTGGTTCAACTTTCTTTTTGTGTTGCAAAAAATAATATTTGACACACGTGTGTATATAAAGTAATTAATTGAAACTTGCGTGATTTGCAGCACAAGTGATGCAAAAATCACACTGAGTAATCCAAAAATCACACTCTGATTAAAATCACCTACTTTATACCCTTGTATCACTAATAACTATTTTTATATAATACATGATCAGGAAGGCAATGTTTAGGCTGGTATTTTTTGAGTGAAAAATAGCTTATGTCATTGATGAATATAATCTCGATATAAAGTCAATGCAGCTCCATGTAAAAAAGTTAAAGCATCTGTGGGGACAATACTCGTATGAGGTAATAGGGGCTCGCACCCCTCGATGACAGTCGCCGCCCAAAGGCTGGCAATAATCGTCTTTATGACGTTAAACCAATTTACACTGGTGCGTTTGTATGTTCGTACCTGTACGTACGTACAGGTAAGATACATTGTACGGGCCGAGATCAATTACCTGATAACGATCTCGGTAATGTCACAACCCAGTATCAAACGCACTGCGTCGTTTCTTATCACCTCAACGGAGACAAGAAACGACGTAACGCATGACATAATTACGTACATATACGTATGCATGTGTGTCTGTGTGCGTGTACCAAATCCTGTATATAAACTCTCAGAACCGGCTCAAAAATCGCCAGTGTTCGCCGAGGATTTGGCTCTCCCATACTTAATCGTATAAAGTGGCAGAACAAGCAAATACTGTTGAAGACCTTCTAGTGTGAATATCTCTCACGACAAGGTATTCCACAGCATCTTTTTACATAAAAGCATATTCAATTTACATTCAGGTACAGGTTACATTTTTTAAATGAAACGTTTAATTAGCCACAATGAGAAAGTTGATATTTTATTCGGTTTTTTATAATTTTTAAGAAAGACTAATCATTATGATAGAATTTTAACATTTTGTTGCTTCATTATCATTAATTATATAAAATATTTTCCCCAACAACATTCAAAAGTAAGTTTACATGACTTGGGAATTGCTCACTTGCTACGTTCGTTTTGCAAACTCTACCACATGTAATTGCTCACTTTTAAACCTCGATGTGTGATATACTATTAAATAAGAAATTAAGCTGTTTGTAAAATTATAATCACTATTAAGGTAGGTAATGAGTAAGAAGATTTACCCACTAGAAGTGGTGTGCTAATGCAATAAACTCCAAATGATATTTATAAAAATTTAAAACATATTAATAATGTATATCACATATTTTTCAATTTTACTGGTGGGGCAAAAATAGTTGGCCATAACAATTATAGACGACTATATTCGTACACAGACGATATTATTTCATTTTTGTAATAATATCCCTAAATTCCATTGACTCTTCTTCTTCTTTCTTCACAAATTAATCTTCTTCTTCTCTCTATTGTTTAGAAAATACACTATGCACTTGCCTACACCTAACAGTATTCAGTGATATGAACTCATTTACACTGGTCCCTTGAATATACAAATCATTCCATTTCATATCTTACCACCACACACTAACCACAGTATAAATACTATACCTCTGAAAAGGTATATAAACTCATATTTTCAATAGAGAAATCGTACTTTGTTTTAGTCTCTCAAAGAATACTATCCTCTAGTAGAGCTCTTTCATTTTACCATTGAGACAGTGTGTTACTGTTCCCTAAATTTCACTTGTACTATTGAAAGTACAAAATATTATTTTATTATATTCTGATTTTATTAATTGTGTTTTATTATTTTATTTAACGACTGAATCCAGAAAGTTAAGGTCCACCATAAGAGTTTTGGACAATAAATTATTAAATTATTTCAATATTACAGAGATATTGATATACATTTTGGTATTAATATTTCGTGTATGGTGTAACACATAATGTGGTCAAATCTCATATAATCACATCTTTTTTATGCTGTTACAGTATATTTCAAGTGAAATAAATTAATAATTATACCAAAATAATCAAAATGTGCTGTGTATTTTTTCCCCTGGTTCATCCTCAGCAAACTACTAGCATAAATTCATGCAATGACAAGCCTCATTTCTTTTCAAACGCAGTATTCGTCGAAATGAGTTTGCATTTATTTACATCAAAAGAATTTCATTTCATCTTTCACTATTGTAGTCTGTTCGTCGCTGGAACACCATAGTTTCTTCATTCGCATCTCTTATCCTCTTAAAAAGCTATATCTACGTATTCTCGTTGTTGTCTTTTTTTTTTTTTATGATGAAATTTTCCCCATTTTCTTTCACACTCTCCGATTTTTACTTTTTTTTTTATGTTTTCTTGTCAAAGTAAACTTTATAACATTCTCGATTGTAAACGACTGCCTTTTTCGACATAATTTCATTCAAACGATTCCAGCTCCAAAAAGTTCCGAGTAAGTCGTCGTATTCAATTATTTACGACGACAATTCGTAAGCTCAAAACTATCTCGATAACGACCCACGATGATGTTATTTCAAAATTAAATATAAGGCTGCCTTTACTGTTGAAGTTCGGCTCTCCAAAAACGAGTCTTAAAGAACGTATTATTGGTAGGAGAGGATCGTACAACAGCCGCTAAAAGTACTTGAAATATTTCTACGGTGGGAAGCTAATTGTTTGCACTTTGTACGTTGATCGAAATCAGACCCGTAGTCAGATATTCTGATTCTTGAATAGGATATGTAGATGTTAAGGCGGGTAATCGAGTATTTGCGCCTGAGGCACCAACAGATGTAAAAGGAACATAGTTTCAACGTGTTTTAGAATAATTGTGATTTCGTACAGTGTAGTGGACGAAACAAAATTCATTCAAACTGTGTGTGTTACCAATTTATTTCCGTTAAGTCGGAGCTTCTTAAAAAGGACACAGTCGCGTAAATTTTGTAATTTTTTTTTTCAGTGAAACCATACAGGTATATTTTTGCGTCTCCAACTGTCGAAATTGTCAAACTTGTACCTAAACATAATTATTCAAAAAAAATCTCGCTCAAAATCGCTTCAATAACCATCGATGACTACTTTTTAGATAATTACACGACATAGATTTTCGATGAACATAGGTAGGTACGAGATGTTCGCGACTACATGGAGGAGTGGAGGATTGCTGCAAATTTTTCGACAACGGTAACCCACATCATTGAAACCAACAAAAACACACATTACAGCGTACACAGTATATCCACACACGCGCACACACACACACACGCAACTGTTTTGGGAAATATTTTTACGAACGAGTTGGGTTACAGAAGAAAATGAGGAAAATGAGAGGAAGCTTACTTTTTTTAATTATAAATATTAAACGATACATTAACCAGGTGAAATTCGCATTCTTGATTTTTCACGGACATATATCTACCCCCTATATACTTGTATATATATATATATATATATATATATATATATATATATATATATATATATATATATATATATATATGTACGTAATTAGAAATTTTTCATCTTCGTCGAGCATAAATTTTAACTTTTTTGCTACATCATCTAAAACCATACCGTCGGAAAATACGGACTGTGGAAAAACAAACCGCCTGTTGTAAACTTTTGTGAAAATTTCCAATACTTTGAAAGTTTTTCGAACGTAGGGAACAAATTATCGGGAAATTATAACGTTTTTTTACACAGCGAATTTTTTCCTCCTTTCCATTCCCTATCGGTGATTTCGATAAATGCTCTAAAACGAAGAGTAGGCTATGGGAAAATATAGGAGAATAAATCAAAATAGGTAGTCGTCATTTTTATTTTATTTTATAGACGATAAAGTGAGGGGTTAACTCAAAAAACTCGAACGAATGAATTGTTTTTTTCACATAAAATACTGTACAAAGAGCATTTTCTGTTTTTCTCCTCTCTCTTGCCTTCCAACCAAACTCTCCACATTCCTTTACAAACAGCCAGTGAAAGTATTTTTTGAGTATACAATATTATAGACGTAGAGTGTGGTTTATTCATCGTCGATGAATCGATTAGAATTTGAATTATTAAAAAAAAAAAAATCATTTACTGGAACGTGGCGTATAGTGCGTGTCGAGTGGTATTGGAAATTTTAATGAATTGGCACAATACGAAAAAGAAATTATTTATTTTGTTGTATTTGGTTTTTCAAGGCACCTACCAATACCTACGCTTACGTAATCGTGGATAATAAAATAGATTCGTTTCCCTTTCTTTCGCCAATCGGCTTGTGTATTTTTTAATCACATTCACCTTAGAATATTTCATTTGAGTAAGCGACCTAGAGGGTTCAGTTCCTTCTCATTTCAATTACTCATCGAGAATACTAATTTTATGGTTCTTAAATAATATCAGCAATACACGTCAGAAAACTTTTAACTGCTGACTAAGAAGAGTTATAGCACGCGGATTCACTACAATTCACAAAACATATATCTATGTCTATACTCTTTACTAATATATAAAGAGGAAAATCTCGGAATCAACCAAACCGATGTTGATGAATTTTTGTATGTGCATTCTTCATGAACAAAGGAAGGTTCTAGGCTTAGTTTTATTATTTTATTACTTCGGAAAACTTATTTATGAAAGAAAATTGATGAAAGCTGGATTAATTGTGCTGCGTGTGTATAAAGTGAACAGAAGAAAAACATTATGCAAACTTATCAGTGCTTCATTTAGTGGCCTTTTCCTGATTTTTAAATTTACATCATCAGACATGTTTTTTGAGGCGCTTAATTCGAATTTGATGTTCATTTTATCATCTAACACATTCGTCAACCTCTCAAAACAGAAGAATTTTTTATTTTCATATTTTATTGCTTAATATCTCACCGGACATGTATTTTGAAGCGCTGAATTCGAATTTGGTGTTAATTTTATCATTAGACCAACTCTTCGACCCTCATTGAGCCTAAAAAGGAAACAATTTTATATTTTCAGATTTTGTTGTGTAATATGTCAATGAACACTTAGCTCAGGATTAGGATCAAAAGTCCTTAGGATCTGTTAAAGGAAAACTGACACAACCAGCAGCTAGTGTATCAATAAAGTTATGGCTACAGAAATTGACCGTAAAATTTTAAATTTAACTGCCATTGGCTGATCAATATATTCGTCATGGTCTCATTTCGAGTACAGAGTGCTACATTGTCAAGTTTCAACAAAGTAGCCATTACTGAGGAATTATCATATATTTTCGCCCATAATTCATGAATGAGTTCAACTAATGGACACTTGACTGTGGTCACAAAACAAACAATTTTTTTGAAGGACCTTCCGCCCAATCAGCAGGAGAATTGCTATGATGTTGCAATACATTGTAATTAGTATTTTTTGCCAATTTCTTGGTTATTTATTCAATATCATGCATTTTATAGCCAAAATAATATCCAAAATACCTGTCCCCTAGCTATGCCAATGCAAATGGGTCTTGTAGCTAAGCTCATTATATTTCACTTTTAGCAGCGCTATATGTTTCATGGCTATGCCCACGAGTCCTGTGCGCACTAGCGATGCGCAGAGGACTCGACATGACTGGAGATACTGGTCTGAGGCGACGCTAAACAGTTGTCTTACAACCAGATGCTGTAGTGGAGGAGTTTACTTTGTTGGTTTAACGTCACAAGGACAAATATAATATCTCGTTGTCACACACCTTAGCTCTCGCCTCGCTGCTAGACAACTGGTTGGCGTCGCCTCAACCCAGTGTCTCCAGTCATGTCGAGTCCTCTGCGCATCGCCAGTGCGCACAGGACTCGTGGCTACAGCCATGACACTGGGGGCGGTGTTCCTGGGTGGCCATTGGTGGCCACCTCCGAAGATTCTCCTGAAATCTAAAAAGATTAGACGAACATGTTTATATATAAGATGTTATTTTATTATAAAAAAAAAACAACAAACATAACACTTATGATATAGGAACATGTGAAAATAGATATGTACAGAAATAAGAAATAGGAACAATTTTCTTATTTTTCTGTCGTTACGATCCCGTAACGGTGACAAGTGGAGAAAGAGACTTTCGACGAAAGTTCTTTCCGATCGCCGGACGCTGCATCATTGAGGATGAGACGAGTTATTGGCCGTAGATCACAGATTCTGTAAAAGGGAATAGTTGGGAATTAGCGTATCGTATGGGCATCGACGATGCTTAAAGTAGTGCACTCTGCCACCTATTACCCGAAGCTGATTATAAAGCACATGACAGTAATAGTGGGTGCCAAAAAATCGTAGTTATGCCATTTTTAGGAGCATAATGTCCAATTATGGCGTACCCCAAAGTCAGTAAATTGGCTTGTCAGTCCAGTCTATTTTTGTCATAATCAGGAGATATCTAGCGGATAACAATACTATGTATCGGGTTTATCTACGTCTCTGTCATCTAGCTCCAATGGAGCCAAGAACTTGAGAGGTCTTGTAGATATTTGCTTGCTTGAGAATTCTATTTTTGCGTGACGCACTTGTCCATCACGAGATTTCTCTAAATCAATGATTTTAGCAAGTTTGTAAACGCCAGGTTTGGATGTGTAGTCCAGAACGTGTACTATATCGTTTACTTTTGGTACAAATGGTACCGTGCGCCCCGGATTAGATAGCGCAGTTGGTGGTCTATCTCTTAGGTATAAGAGATATTGTCTCTTCCAAGTTAGCCAGAGGTTTGTTAGGTAATCTTGGTCGAGCTTCCAAGTCTCCATGAGCTGTTTTGCTGTGGGAGTTGGGTCTTTAATCGATTCATTAATCGGGTTACTTAGGTAACCTAAGTTTGCCCGCAGGAAATGTGCGGGTGTCAATGTCAACTGGTCTAGCTCATCCGGAGATGGGCATAGTGGCCTTCGGTTGATCATTGTTTGTATATCTTTCAAGCTTGCTTGAAAGGTATGTTTGTAGATTGACCGATGACCGTGGACTTTATAGAACACTTGTTTTACAATGCCGATCAGTCTTTCATAAACTCCACCATACCATGGTGCTTTAGCTGGGATGAAGTGCCATTTAATGCCCCTTTCATCTAAGCTAGTGTTTATTTTTCGTTCTTCAGAGAACGTTTTCCAGTACTCTGGTAAGTACGTCGCAATTAAGTGGAATTGCGCTGCGTTATCGGATAGGATAACTTTTGGCGTGCCTTTATCTGCGAAAAACATTAAGAACGCTGTCCAGATGTCCTCGGTTGTCAAATTTGACACGGAGAGTAGGTGTACTGCTCTCGTGGACAGGCACGTAAAGATCAACACCCAATTTTTAATGGGTGTTGTAGTTGGAGTTGCCAACTGTGCTTTCGTTTTTGGCAGGTATTTGTCAAATACCATGAATGGGCCAAAAATGTCCACACCTGTATAGGTGAATGGATTTACGAAAGGTACCAGACGAAAGTCTGGTAGAGCTGAAAAAGATGGTTGTTTAAACGGTCTTGTTTCAGCTTTTTTGCATAGCGTGCATGACTTTTTTAGAATTTGAGGTAACACTTTTAGTGATTTTGGCACAAAATAGTGTCTTCTAAAGTCCGCTATGGTAAATTTCGTACCAGAGTGTACGTTTTTCAGATGCGTATGCATCAGAATTAATTTTGTTAAGTGAGACTTAGGATGCATCAGTATTGGTGATAGCATGTCTCTTGCGTACTCAATATCGGGTAGATAGTTTACAGTACGTAATATCCCCGATGGATCAATCAGGATATGAAATTTTTCGTACAGGATGTACGGAGGATGATTTCGTTTTTCTAATACTTCGAGTAGTTTTGCGAAGTATTTCTTTTGGTCAGCTCTGATGAAACAGAGTAGAGCAAAATGAAAGGTGAAATCTAACGATGCATAAGGTGAAATTAATCTTTTCCTCCTTATTCGTTGTTTACTAAATCGTCGTACGGCTTCTATACATTTTAGAAGTGTGCGTACGAGTTTCGATAAAGTATTATATTTCATTATATCTATGTTGAATGGAGTGTTCAACGGTAGATGTAAGAAACTTTCGAAAGGTATTTCATCTTTCGGAATATAGCATGATTTGGTAGTTGTCAAATCAATTAGCTGAGTTTGGTTTGGTGGATCAGCTATCCACTGCTGCGACAGAACTTCAGGTTCTGGAAGTGTCACTTCACATTGATCTGTATTTGGACCAATGAAGAAGTGTGGGATGAATCTTTTTACGGATTTCATCTGCCTTAAGTATTTGGCAGGATGACATTTGTCAAAAATTGATTCGTCATCAAGTGTTATGGATACGGATTGTTTAGAAGTTGTAGATAAAACTTCTTTCATTGTATGAAATACAGGCGTATCTATTTTGGTCGGTTCATCTGGTAGATTTTCGATTATATTCAAATCGGTTTTTGGCCAAGATTTTTCATCTTGGGATAGCCAAGTTGGACTGGACCACCAAAGTGATTCGGAGAGTTCGTGGATAGAGAAACCACGTGAGCCAATATCGGCTGGATTGTCCGTTGATGGGACATATCTATATTCGACAGGTTTTATACCTTTTATTTCTTCGACTCTATTTTTTACGAATTGTGGATGGACTTTTCTTTCTAATAGCCATGTGAGAACACATTTGCTATCAGACCACAAGAATGTTGGTGCGTTCTGTAAACTGAGCGGTTTACGTAGGGAACGTAGTCCACGTGCACCTATAAGTGCTGCGATCAATTCGAGTTTAGGAATTGTTATCGGTCGCATAGGTGTTATGCGTGCTTTTCCTGTTAACAAATCGTACTGCATGACAATTCGATTTAGTATTGCTAAATCTGATATATATTGCCATTGAGTACGCTACTTGTGACGCATCTACGAATACGTGTAGTTGGTAGGTATTCGGATTGTAAGAGCTTAGATAGAATTGTCTAGGTATACAATAGTTTAGGCTATTGCTGAGATCAGTAATTATCTCAGTGGCTGTTGGTTCGAGATCGTCTGGGATTTTTTCATCCCATTTCAATCCCTTGGACCAGAGTACTTTCATGAACGTTCTCGACGGAACGAATGCTGGTGCAAACCAACCTAAAGGGTCATAAAATGACGATAATACCCTAAGGAATGTGCGTTTCGTCCATTGAGACGTAAACGGTTTTGGTTTGGGCATGTAAAGTACATCATGGTCCATATCCCAATATAGGCCAAGCACTTTTATAATTGGGTTGCTCAATGCGTGCATTGGGTTAAAGTTTTCTCTTAGCTGTTTACAATTGGTGCCCCATTGGGCGAGTTCCATTGAGATATCATTGAATAATTTATTCGATTTGATGTATAAATCGATTGCTTCTTCGTACGTTGGTACGGAAACAATTAAATTATCAACGTAAAATCGTTCTAAGAACTTGTCATGGAACTCCATATCGACCAATCGGAAGTGATGTAATAGCACTGCTGCAAGTAAGAATGGTGCCGTTATGATTCCAAAGGGAACCCGACAAAATCGAAATGTTACCAAATTGCTATTGGTTAACGGATTGTTAGGATTTTTAATCCATAGGAACCGTGTGACATCTCTGTCATCTGGGTGCAATCCGATTTGATGAAACGCTTTTTTAATATCAGCGATTATTGCGTAAGGATTCTTACGAAAGGTTACAAGCATTGCTATTAGATCAGCTAATAGTACTTTCCCTTTGTGCATGCAGTCATTTAATGACAAGTTAGACTTTTTTGTTTTGGCCGATCCATCAAAGACTACTCGGAGTGGAGTGCTTTCTGTTGGATCGTAGATACCCTTATGTGGTAAGTACTGTACTACTTCCGCGGGTCTATCGTTTTCGATAGGTTCTATCATTTCTAGGTCGATTAGTGAGGTAAAATACTGATCGTATCTTACGAAAAATTCTGGATTTTTCTGCAATTTGGGCAATTGCCTTTCTAATCGTTTGAATGCTAACTGTCTATTGTTGACTAATGGTGGTGGGCTATATTTGTATAGCCACCTGATTTGGTATCGGTTGTTCACTAATTTTATATTTTTATAAAATAAGTGCAATGCTTCAGTTTCGGCATCGTCCTCAACGAGGTTTTTGGTTTCGATACCAAGGGTATCCAATTTCCAAAAATTTTCGATACTTTCAGGTGATGTGAAAAATAATGGTTCGAATGCGTCACATTCGGTTGGTTTTCCTAAGAAGCCTCCTAACATTTTTCCGAAATCTGTTTCGATTAATGTCAAGGTTGGTGATAACTGTTTAATGTGCTTTATAAACGACCATATATAATTGTTACCAACTAATAAATGTATCGTAGATTCTCGGTCCAAGCCAGAAAAGTCGATATTAGAATATCGTGGGTAACAGTCTTTGAATTCGTCAAAATCAAATTCGGATAGGTTATTCGCGATGTGTGGAACCGTATTGGCTTCCATTTGAACTTTAGTTCCATCGCGTTTGAATAATTCAAATTTTACAATTTGTGTGCGAATTTGTTTTGACGTTTGTCCAGCTAGGCCTCGAAATTTGATTGTTTCTGCGAACTCAGAAAAATTTTCTCTGAGGTGTTTGTAGGCATATGTGTAAAACATATAACTATGTTTGCTTCCGCAATCAAAAAAGCCGTTAATTTTCACTGGATGTTTGGCATTTGGAGCGAGAATGTACGATGAAAACGTTAAGAAATGAGCGTCATTATCTTTATTAGTAAAAAATGATAGGCACTCACTTAACACTGGAACAGCGGACATGGAACTCAGGTTCTCATCCTCATGGCGTTGCTGGGCAACGAGACTACCGGTTTCTTCGGCGGAAGCTGCAGTCGTCTGTAATTGTACAGTTTGTTTAGGATCGGGTACAGGTAATTTTTGTTGCTGTTTATCAAACAGGTTACCTGGTGGCAAGTATTGTTTGCAGTCTTTTAACTGCTCGATCCAAGCTGCCATTCTGCCCTCTGTGATCGGATATTCGATCACAGGGCAGAGATTCGAGTGATGTTCGCTACTTCCGCACTGGAACCACTTGCAGTTTGCGGGTGGTAGCGCCTTACAGTACTTGGTACTGGGGTGTGACGTCGCGCATCGCTGGCATAGCCGGTAGCGTTCATAGTGTGCGCGCCGAGACTCCAACGTACCCTTATTTCTGCAGAGGTGAGCATGATGGTCACCTTTGCAGAAAATGCAGGGTGTGTTTGGAGTCATCGGCGTACGCACTGTTGACGCTGGGATGCGTTGGCCGGATGGCAGCTGGACCCAAAGGATCCCCTCTGCATCTGTAGTAGATAGAGATTCATTAGTGTCCCTATATTTTGTGCGATTCGAACGTGGTGCTGGTCGCTTTCGAGGATTGGATTTATTCTGTCCTCTTTCGTTCGGTTTCTTGTCTGAAGAAATTATCGCAAAATTTCTCCTGCCTTTAGGTTGAGAGGAATTTTTATTTTGTGGGGTTTGGTTAGGTTTATCGACCTTTTTTGGTACAGAGGTACAGATAGGCTCCGATAATTCCCTAATTTTAATAAACGATCTAACTGCTTCGAACAAATGTTTAACATTTCGTTCGTTACTTTTTAAAGTATTTTGGTACGATCAGGGAGGAAATTTTTTAATTACTATATTGAATAGTTGTTCCTCATCGATTACTTTTGCAAGTAAGCGATACCTATCTACCATAATGGTAAGGGTATCTAACGTGTCTAAGATTGACGTTGTATCGTTAGTGGTTGCCGTGTATGCGGTTATTTTTAGCCACATTTCTGCTCGAATCTTGGATTCGTCCCCATACCTACTATCTAAAAATTTTAGGCGTTGGATGTAGCCAACGTTGTCAGGGGAAAAATGACTTATTTTCTCTACTAAAACTTTCGGTAGAGCCCCTTGCAGTAGGTTGATCTTTTGTGGAATAGCGATATCTTTTCGTTTGTTAACGTAATTGTTGAATCCGTTAATAAACCCAGAATAGCCTAGGATATCGCCATCCCACTTTTCTAAATAAAATTTAGGTGGTTTGAGATTTGCAAACCCTGCATCAACTTGATCTTTAGGATCATGTTCCCAACATTTCGAAATATAGTTTTCGGATGGTGGTTTTTCGATGGAGTTTGAGTCCATCGCTACTGCAAGGGGTGTTACGTTTTCTATCGAGTTTTGTGATAGTTCGCGACACGACGTGTCGATTGATTGAGAGTGATTTTGGGATAATGAGGGTTGGTTGGAACATTGCCTTTTGGGGCTAGGTTCACCCTCATTTAATTCAGGAAACGTTATATTGTCTAATGAATTTGAATTGTCATTACCTGTCACCATTCCTGGATGGCCTCGTTCTCCCCTTGCTGGGGTTCGATGCTCCGCTGGTGATGGTGGCGGTGGCGAACGTTCGCGTTCGGTAGCTTTTGTTGCGTCCGGGAGGTATTGATGGATAAACTCCGCTGCTTGGACGCCGAGGTCCTCATGTACCTTGGCGGAGAGTTCCCGGACTTTCTTCTGCGAGGTGGTCAACACCTTGCGGGCATTGGCCTCCTTACGCAGGGCGTCTCCAAGTTCTCTCGCCAACTCCAGGGCCCTAGTGTCCCAGCGTTCTCGCTCCTCCCTGCGACGCTTCTCCGTAGCGTCCTCCCGTACCTCCGGTACGAATGGTGAAGGATGTTGCGACTGTTGCTGCACATTCGATTTTATAGTCGATTGCAATACCAACAGTTTTCGCTTGACCTGCCTGGCCCTGCGCAAGGTTTCTCTTGCGAGGCCACGTGGTACATACTCAAGGTCTCTAATAGTTGCCTCGATCGCACTGTCCTCATTAGACAGTGCGTTGATTTCGTACTGAGGTACGTGGGGTTGCTCAAGTTTTCTCTCGAGCGATTTCGCGTATTCTTCAGCGTCCTCGAGAACAGCTACAAACTGTTCTCTCTCATCGTCACTATCGGTGACGTCGCTTGTTCCATGCGTGGACGCTTGGCTTATGGGCTGTACGTCCATTCGTACAGGTGTGGTTGATGAGTGGCTCGGGGGTTGCTGCGTGCCCGGCAAAATAGCCGCCGCTTTACGCAGCTCTTCAACTTCGATTTTGTCCACCCAGCGCGGTTGAGGCGCTGGGGTCGCATCTTGGTCTCGAAGCGTTGATGCTTCTGTCTGTTCCTCCTCTTCCATCAGTAGTGACTCTGGGTCGAGGAGGACATCGATGTCGTCGCCACGCGACGTGTTTTTCTGTTGAGTACTCATGTTCTGAGAACAGAAATAATTAAAATTGAGAGGGTCATGGTTGATCGATTTTAAGAAATCGTTTTTTGTTTTTTCGATTTTTCGAGAAAATATTTTCGAAAATTTTTCTAAGTTTTTAGAAAAAACGAAAAATCGGGCATGACCCGTGGGCGAAAACATCATTTTCGATTTTGCGAAAAAATGTTTTCAAAAATTTTTCTAAGTTTTTAGAAAAAACGAAAAATCGGGCATGACCCGTGGGCGAAAACATCACTTTTGATTTTGCAAAAAAATGTTTTCGAAAATTTTTCTAAGTTTTTGCAAAAAATGAAAAATCGGGCATGACCCGTGGGCGAAAACATCGTTTTGAAATTTACAAAACAACAAAAAAAATGTTTTCGAAAAAATTTTTGTAAGTTTTTGCAAAAAATGAAAAATCGGGCATGACCCGTGGGCGAAAACATCGTTTTCAAATTAACCCAAACGAATAAAAATATTCGAATTCATTTCGGTTTCCATGTTTTATGCAGCCAGGAATTTATTTCAGCGCAAACATGGGGTCACAAACCGAATTGATTTCGTAATTAAATTACGTATAAAATTACTAAGCCATGTGCAGCTAAGATCGTTTTGCGATCTTGGCTGTTTTCAATTTGTTCGGACTGAATATTGAGGTTACAAATTTGGGTAACAAATCAATAAAAATTATGTAATTCGAGTCCGAATACCTATAATTTAGGCTCGTAACAATGGGTTACGAATGCATATTGAAAATATGGAGGCACTTTAGGCAATATACTAAAGATTTAAAACTTTTCGTAAGTGTACTTACGGTTTGCTTGTGATTAAGTGGCTGCACCAAAATGGAAACTACACCACTACACTCCGGGGGGAATGAAGTTCACAAATTACGTAATTAATTACGAGAAAACTTGTTAATTTTTACAAAAAATTGCAAATTAATAAGCAAAGACACTGATAATTGCGGAAACGCACATTAACTCGATCACAATTTGACACGAAATGATTGTGATCGTGAATATATTCGTACACCCTGGGTACGTCGTGTTAAACATGCTGATGTCGCTGCCGCTGCAGCGTGATGCATAATTTACGTTTGTGTGCGTAAATGCGTAAAGGGTTACGAACCTTTTTACGTATGTGTGCGTATTCAACAAAAATTCATACGATCTTCTTCAACCGTCCATCGGCTGGTGAGCGCCGATTGGTTGAATCGAGTCTTTTGTTTTGAACACGATCGCTGCATTTCTTGAGAAATTCGATCGAAAAGGATGGATTTGTGTCTCTTTTCTGTAACGTTTTTTAAAACGCGTGAGTGCGAGAGAGATAGGGATGGTAATAAATTTTTCTCTATCTCTCTCGTTTTGAAGGACGGATGTACCATATGCGCTAACGCCTAGCGATGTTTTCTGTATCTGATACAGCCTAAATATTTTTAGGACGAATTTTTGAATTCGATATATATTATTCCTGGAATAATATACGTAATAAATGGCGCTGGGGGCGGCGGAAAAATAATTGAGAATTATTTTTTCGTCAGCGTTATGTGAGCGACAATTACGAACGCCATTTATTTACTAATTAACAATTAGGGGATAATTTACTATACGGGGTATAGAGAAATAGAACTGAATTGAGATTCAGTCTCGTTAGTCAAACTGTTTAGGTTTGGGATTAACTGTTAGGTTAATATTTAACGAGACTGTTAAGTGCGTACTAAGTACGGATGAGAGTCTATGACTAGTGGAAGTGTGTAGGTTCGAAATTAAATTTCGGTTCCGAAATCGAATTTCGATGTTCGAAATTAATTTTCGATTCTCGAAACCAGGTTTCGTTCTGTAAAATTTATTTTCGATATCCGAAACCAAGTTTCGATCCACGAAATTAATTTTCGAATTCCGAAACTACGTTTCGATTCGCGAAATTAAATTTCGATTGAAGGCGAATTATAGAATTCGAGGTCCAGTGTTCGACACTGTGCTCCTGCTACCATGTAGTGGAGGAGTTTACTTTGTTGGTTTAACGTCACAAGGACAAATATAATATCTCGTTGTCACACACCTTAGCTCTCGCCTCGCTGCTAGACAACTGGTTGGCGTCGCCTCAACCCAGTGTCTCCAGTCATGTCGAGTCCTCTGCGCATCGCCAGTGCGCACAGGACTCGTGGCTACAGCCATGACAGATGCGAGCTAAGGTGTGTGACAACGAACATATTTTATTCGTCCTTGTGAAACCAACATAATAGTAAACTCCTCCACTACAATATGGCCGTATCCTTTTTTTTTACCATTTTTGTTTCAGAGATACAGGCCTTTATATGCTATGTTGAATAGGTTTCATATTCATTCATTTGAAGGCACAATTTACAAAAGATGGCAGTACTAATCGAACAAAGGTTGTGGATTCGAATAATACAGGCAACTGAACATTTTTTTTCTTTCTGAATTTAAAAAAAATTAACGTTAGACATGCTAAAATTTCAACAAATTTCTTAGAATTCAAATAAATTTAACTTTGTAAGTACCTACTGAAGATACGGACTTGTTCAAAAGAACGTTTTTTAATGTACTCGATGAGTACAATAAGACGCACTCATCTAAAATCAAATTTGAAGGGTTTTTTGAACTTCTTCATTGAATTTAATTATGAAAATTTTAAATATTTGAGATCCTTGTATCTATGAAACAACCAATTTCAAAACCTCATGTTAATAGGAACTTATTGCTTCTCTCGTTGAGTTCTACAAGATCCAATTGGCTTGGGAGACAATTTTTGGACACCCTGTATGTATAATTATGAGAATTTGAGTTTTTAGTGACAAAATTTTCTGAAAACATACCTACCCCATCGCCAGGTCATTTTATGACATCAAGATTAATAAGTAGATTTTCATAAAAACCTACAAAGAATATCCGTATACTGTCTAGTCAAATACTGAAATTGTGACTTTATCTTTGGAATTAGTGGATCAAAACGAATGAACACTGCAGCTCTTGCGCCTTAAATATAAATACAGAGAATAATACTTCCCGCAACACATCGTATTCGGTGGCACATCTACGCCTTAAATATGCGGAGAGATACTTCCTGCATTACGCAGAGAAGGGAAATGGAAATTGGCGAAGCTTTTTGGTGCTCTCTGCTTCGTGAATCGTGAAACATTGCCACATTTATGAAATATTTTGTAGGTATTCTCTTGTTTTATGAATAAAAAAGGAAGTTTATTATAAACATTTTTGCTGGTTATCTCTATTAATTTTCAACTTCGGTTGATTGATCGCAAAATGGCGAATGATCCGAGCTACGTTTTTTCAAGTTTTCCTATAAGCTTCTGATGAGCCAACAAAGTCTCGAGTTCTGTTCAACCCTTGTTGCATTATTGTCTCAGCACCTGGCTTTACTTGCAAATTACAATATGGTGATCATAGTCAGCTTCTATGCCATCCGAAGGTTGTATTTTCAATACGTCATTTTGTACTCTCTTTCGCTTCTTTACACTTTGACTTGCATTGTTTTATGAGCATCAGACAAACTGCACCAGAGTCTTATCACAATTCTGTAGACTTGACCCATCAGTAATCTTGATCGAATTTAAATCGATGAATAGGAATAATTTTTTTAAATTATTTATTTCGAACCCCGAAAGCCAGAATACGAGTAAGTATGGGTAATAATTTTAGCAAAAAAATGATTTTTTTTTTTTCAATAATGGTCGCATCGATTGTTTTGGGTATTTAATGCCTTTTGACTTTCCAAATACCCAACCAATGCCTTACTTGGCTCAAAAATCAACTACAGTTCACATGTAACTGAGCTTATAGTCGCACAATATTCATCAAAATTGAAAATACTCGACACCAAAGATAGTTCAAAGTCGAACTTGAGCATACTATGAAAAATTCGAAGAACAGTATTTGTAGAAAGAAAGAAAAAGAAAAAAGACAAAAAAACAAAAGAAATAGAAATAAAGAAAAAAGGAAAAAAAATATAAGAGAAAATCCTGAGTAAAGTATTATTATACCGCAACCTGATATCGCATTCACCGAAAAACGATTCAATTTTCCGATATGGTGGTAATAACTTTTCTCTTCTCACCTGATTGTCGTCAACATGTAAACGCAACGATAGAATTTCTTTCCGATTTTTTTTTTATGCTTTTCTTTTTCTTTTTTCTTTTTTTTTTTTTCGGTTGCTTTTTACCGATGCACTTATCCTCGTTTAAAAAACGATTTCAGATGCTTTAACTTCGGTTTTTTTTTTTTCTTTTTTTTTTTATCGCGAGGAAATAATGCACGAAGTATTCTTCAGACGTTTTCGCCACAGTGAAATAAACTTTGAAAAATAAATCTGCGTCGTCGCCCGTCGCGTCGTCGTTCGCGTGGAAAGTGGAAATCGTAAAAAAAAAAAAAAATATGGCTTTCCCAAAAGTATACGCACTAAACAGTACATCCAAATCGAAAAGCCAAGTATATATAAATGATTATTTTATGAATGGTACCTAAGCGAAGAGATTTTGAAAAAAAAAAGTAAATTTCATTTAAAATAAGTTTAATGGGTAACAGTTTCATATGTATTATTGCAAATTTAAAGTTTTCGATTGATTATGATTATTTTATATTGGCAGGGCTACATCTTATAAGATAGTAGGGTCTTTTTTTTTTTTAAGCAGAATTTCACTTAAAAATCTACTAACTATGTTCAATGTGGTAAAAAAATACTACATTTAAAATTACACTTTTAAACAAGTTATCAGCGAAGTTAGTTCTCAGTTCCACTGGAAGGTTTCAGTTCTGGGACATTTCTGCGAATAGAAAAAATCTCTGATTATTTAGTACCGAATACTCAGGCAAATATGAAAATCGGTGCCAACATTATTGTTTTTTAAGTAAATTGGCATAGACTTAATTTCACTGGATTCACAACAAGGTATTGGATAGGTTTAGAGGACAAACGCACTAAAAACAGATGAAAAAAGACCTACGGCACAAGTGTAGAAAATCCGGGCCCATTTACAATTAGATTTATAGGTTTTGTACTCTTGGTACGTTTGATTAACATGGGCGAGATTGCGATTTTTCATCGAAATGGATGCCATACAGTGGATTTTTTTTTGAACTAAAATAGAGGTGATGGTGTGTGATATCAGTTATGTGAAATATATGTAATTTTTGTTTTCTTTTGCTTTTTAATGAATTTTTCAATTGTTATAACTTATTTATCTAAAACTGTAGAATATATTTGTGTGGAAGACGACAAACGTCCTTTCAGTGGTGCCAAAGAAAAATTAAAACTGCAAAACACTAAGAATTTGTTCAAAAATTGGTTGCAAATACATATACAATTGTATTTTTGATGTGTAAACATTTTAGCGCTTGGTCTAGTATTCTGGTAGGAGCTAAAATGAGAATTACAAATCGTAACTCGTACATATTACAATAATTATAATATTGTAAACTGTTGGCGTGTAGGGGTGTGGACGGTGTGGTTGTATGCATGCGCAACGCGCATGCTCACAACTGCACTATTATGTTTACACATCAATCCTTCATGAATCCCCATTGGAACGCACGCTCCTTTTTTATCAATATTATCCGCCTATGATAACTTCCAATAGGTCTATTGGATATCCAGTATGAAATGATCAAATGGAAAAACTGAAAAACTATTATCTTAAATAGAACTATTTTTTCGATAAGTAGCATGTGATGTAAACGCACTCCTATCTTTAGAAGAGAATTTTCTGTTAGAACCTAATCACTAAGTCAGGTCTGAAAATTCAATTCTTTTTGAGAGAAATTTTTTTTCTCAATTTCTACCCCGGAAAATCAAACAACCTCTTCGGAGGGTTAGGATGTATCGCAATCCTTTTCCTTCACACCTACGAATTAGTCAATCTCACACCATAACTCGTAGTGATATCACATTTTTCCCTAAAATGGGGTATTATTTCAACCCTCCGTGAACAATATCCAAGAATTTATTCAGTTTAAGAGATTGCAACTGTGTGCATTTTGAATCTCAACTCTTGCAATGCATAAACGTGAAAATGATTTATTAGGAATTAATCAGTAATTTTGATATTCATATATCTATTGAAACATCGATGTTTGTTTTCTTAAATAACAAGGCTTTGTCCCTCAAACCTCCCTTTTTTTCTTTCTTTCATAAATTAAAATATAATATATATAAACCTGTATATATATTTACTACACATCGATATTTGAACATACTGACATATCATATTGATGCTTTGAATTACATTATATCTGCACGCAGCTACTGTTAATTAATCAATGAAAATATGATGAAAAAGTCCTGGGTGAATAGTGGCGTAGTTTTGTAAGACCAGAACTAGCAACCTGGAGGTTACTGGTTTCAAATCCCACCAAAGTAATGAAATTTGCTAATTAAATGAGTACGTGAGCATGTGAGCAAGTGTGCGTGAATGAGTGAGAGTAAGATGCAAGTTGTGGGTGCATGAGCATGAGCGAGAGAGCATGACTGAGAAAAGGAGTCAAAGTGAGAGAGGGAGTGAGAGTGAGGGAGGAAGTGAGAGTGAGGGAGGTTCCAAGAGATGGAGTGATAGAGAGGAAGCAAGTGAGTGAGAAAGGAGAGTTGAAAATAAATTTTTCAATTTGAATCAATTCTTAGATATCATTCGTGGAGGGATGAGATAACACTCAATTGTAGAACAAAACGTGATATCGTTAACTCGTACTTTATCTTATCTCATAGCAAAACTATCATTCCATCTGACAAATACTGAACTATCAATCAGCTGATCTCGTAGTCTACTCGTTCGTATACTCCCATAAACCTCATCGTATAAGATGAACTATGAATCATGATTGGTCAAACAGATCTTCTTCAAATTTATTGCATTTCTTCAACTGGATTGAGTCTAAACGTCTTTTTTTCCACCTCTGAGATAATTCTGCTTCCTCGACCTCAATACAAAGTAATACCGCACTATTCCCAATCAAACAGCCAGTTTTTTGTTTTTTCAGGAAAAAGTTTGACATTTTTTGCCATAACGAACAACCTAATTTTTAAAAGTCTAAATTTTTCAATCTTGTGGGGATTAGACCATCACTCGTATGAGGAAATAGGCTCGGCCTATCGACGACAGTCGTCACCTTCGGTGACAAATATTCGTGCCTTGCACGTTAAACCAAACACCAAATGTATGTTCGTTTGTACTTGTCTATTTTTGCAGATAGACAAGTTACAAATCTCGGACCGTGACGAATCGATAGATAATTATCTCGGCGATGTCACGAACCGATACGAAGATGCATTCTCCGTACTTTACCGTTGCCATAGCAACCATAAAGTACGAATAAATTATCTACACTATACTTATGTAAATATTACATAAGTGTGTATGTGTGCGTGTAGGGAGCCGGCTATATAAGACGAAAAAATCATAGACCAAATCGCCAGTGTTTGCCGAGGTCTTGGCTCCCTCATACCTTTTTGGTATATTGGCATAAACACGCAAATTGTTCTGTTGAACACCTTCTTTGTTGGTTTTACTTTCCACGACGTAAGGTATTCCACAAATCTTTTTGCAATTTTTTGGTCCCCTTGAAGAACATTACAAACAGTTTTAAGAACTGATAAAACTAAACATTTTACTTAGAGATTGAAATTAATCTTTTCCAAACCAATTTAATTCAAAAATATAAGGCCTAAAAATTTAAACAAAATAGTCAATCCTTAAAAAAGAAAAGTCGAAGTTGAATTTTTTTAACATTTTACGCAACTCACTTTTATTTATTCACGTATATAGGCTGAATGAGATGATTTAATAACCCCATATAAGTTCCTAAAAATCTAACCCGATTAAAGTTCTTCAATGTTCATCGAACTTGAGTGAGATAGGTAGGTGTTATTATTGAATATCCAAAAGATTTCATTCTGTTAAACGCGACGGGAATGAACCGTAAAACTTAATAAAAATGTTCAAATTACCAACTTGAAACAAAAACTTGATAAATTCGTGAAATAAATCGAAAACTGAAAGTCAAAACTCAATAGCTAACGAATTCAAAGTCAAAAAAATGGGAAGAAGACGAAGAAAAATCGTGAAAATTCCTTGACTCACATTCAACCTAGACATCAAATTTGTATTATTTAACTAATACAAAACAATGTCTGCGTACCTATGTTAGCACATAATTATTATAATTATGCTTATAATGATTTATAAAATTTCCAAACCGCCAGTCGGCGCCCATGCTACTGCTCCCCTCGCATTTGCGCACAAATTCTCTCATCTGCAATATTTTTACGAAATTATTCACAAATTATTTTAACTAGGTAACGTTTTCCGTGAAAATGCCAACAACTTTTACGCTTTTTCAAATTTCATTCCTCCGGAGACTTCTGTAATATGGAATTCTTCAAACGAATTATATTCTTTTACCTGCGCAAACACAGTTTCCAGCACTCAATCCGATTTTTTACCGTCGAAACCCTAACACCGTATGTCGTGACATATGTCAGTATAACGTTGCAATCGAAATAAAATTCGAAAGGGACTGAACCACCATCTCAGCTAATTTCTCTGGGGTCGTTTAACATTCCCTCAAATACAAAAATAAAGTACGAACGTGAGAATTAAGGCTGCCATTTTTTGTTACTTCCATTAGGCCTGACGGGTTTCCATTTTCTTCTAATTTTTTTTTCCAAATTTATTTCACGTCACATAAAAAAAAAAATAAATAAAGAGAAGAGATCTAAAGTTTTGACGTTGAGAATTGGTTCACTGCGTTTAATAAAGTCTGAATCAGAAGGTTAGACGAACGTTGGACTCATTGGAATATTATATTAACCGCGAAACAAGGGGCAGTTATGGAAAATAATTAATTTGTTTCTGGGCCTTGCAATCAAAAGTTCATTGTTTAGAGATTAGTCACCTCCATAAATTACGATTCTAAATAGCAGTCTATTCGTTATTAAATTAAATTCGGGGGCATGTTAAGTCCGTTTTGAAATTGCAGCATATTAACCATACCCGGGGCTTTCTTCCAATTAAACCTGGAATAAACCCAAAACTTTAGAATCAAATGTGAACTTGCATGTTGATGGAATATCGTCAATATTTGGCTTAAATTTAATCCTTCTCATCCCCTTTCGTTACCAGAGCGAAGTCAAATGATCGCAAATATTTATTGTAACATCCAGTGGCATAACAACAGGGATACCTACAGGGGGCACAACATACCTGCCCTCAATGAACATCAGGGAGATAAGAAGCGTAATTTATACTTCCTCTCCTTTAATATGGGTCCATAAAGGTAAACATAATTCAATTATATATAATTATTTTATTAAAAAACATAAATAAATACCTACCCATTATTAAACTCATGTATGGCCGACAATATAATCAGTACCTAGGGTACATATATTCTGGATTGTTCTTTGGGACCCAGGAGCTTTCTTGTGAAAAAGAGAATTTAAGGTATTTAAACCTTTTCGAGGTTTTTTCATTCTCTCGAAGATTACACTACTATCGTCTTATAATTTTTTCTCTCATTATTATTTTCAATGTGGTTCACATTTCTATTAAAAACTAAAAGATGAAGGCGGCTAGCATGAAACTCATTGCGAGTTTCAGCGCAAATTTTGGCACAAGACTAGAATGAAAGAGAAAATTAAAAAATAGTATATTTTACTACGAGAGTGCAAAGTGAGTGATCCTTGACGAGTTGTAATTTGCGACACTAGGCGCAGGCAGGGATGAGCAAAATTACAAATTTTTTAATTCGAATCACGGATCACGGATAAAGATTTAAATTTGATTCGATTCACGGATCACAGATACAGACTCGAAATTTAATTCAAATCGTGGATCACGGATCTCTCTTTCAAAAATGATTTGAATCAAATTTCTGCGGATCATCTTTTCGGATCATTTTTTCTAAGAAATACAATTTCAAGAAAATTCTCAAATACGTGAAAGTGCAAAACTAGGTAATAATTTCCTTTTTTCTATAGACTTCAAATTAATCAGCGATAATTCGGAAATATCTGAATCATTTGAAACTTTATTCGAATCATGGATCACAAACAAAGAGTAGAATTTGATTCGAATCGAGGATCATGGATACTGAGTACGAAAGTGATTCGAATCATGGATACGGATCACTCATTTTTGATCCGGATCATGTCCATGCCTGGCCGCAGGCGAGTGTTGGATCCCATTTCACATAAAAATACAAAAGTACGTCCTTTTGTTTTTAGGTAAAATTGTTACTTAGCCAAAGCCCTCTTAAAAACAAAAAAAGCTTGGTTACCTACTTATTTTTAATTGTTGACAATTTTTTTTTATTCGTTCTTTCAGCTTTTGACTGTTTTATTCTATGTACTCAAGTTCAGAGCGATCAAACAAAAAAATTTACGAAGGTAATTTTTTAATAGTTAGTAAGTGTACGAATTTTTTATTACCAATGATTTTTTGGAATTTCCTTTCTCAATACATGTTTTAATTTTTCACATTCATTTGACCATTAAATTTTCCACACCTGCCACTATACTGAATGGATTGGGTAGTGGTTGATAGACCAGTAGCAAGAATGACTCTTTATTTTATACTATTGAAACGATCCGTTACGATTCGATGGTGCCACAACTGAAAGAATTTTCGAAAAATCTCCATGAAAGGATTACAAAATTTTTAAGACATAGGTAGCTTCTATATTTTTTCAAAAAGATAAAATCTTTAAATCCAATTATTTGTAATGGTCAAAAACCACATCCAAAGTACCTGAATATTTTCCTAATAAATGTAGAATTTGTTGCATTATATCGTTTAATAAGGCAATATTTCCACTTCGAAACCGCGAGTCTATATGTAAAAACAATACGAAAATAATAAATTATGGTAGAAGAAAAAATAAAAAACACGTAAATCATATCTATTACACTGCCTCCCTTTTTCGAATAAAATCTATTCTTTAGCAAGCATAGGAACCTACAACCTGAAAATATAATATCTTTTCAAGGTTTTTGACTTTCTCCTAACGTTTTCAAGAAACTTTTTCTTTCCCCCAACGTGGATAGTACTTTTCATGTATTGAAAAAAAAAATACACTCACGCACACACACACAATTTGCATACCCTAGTCTAGATAAAATTTTACGTTGGTATGCTCGTACGTTTTATATGTACTACTCTGTCCCGAAGGGTTGCACCGAAGTTAAGAACATAAATCATGATTTATGGAAATTCTTCCTGACGTCTTGCTGAAAGTACGATGACATTAGGTATAATATAATTTACGTATTACTCTGCGAAATTTCAATTCGGATATGAATACGAACGCTCAGTAGGTAGTCTACATACTACAGAAGTAACGAATACGCTTTCTTAAAAAGTGTTCCTAACGAATAACGACAGGAGTTAATGAGATTTCAATATCATCTTTAATTTTTGTTCCCCTGATACTTAAGAAGAAATTATTATTTGCGTTCATGATCGAAAAGCTTTCGAAAAAATACGTGTCATCTAAATTGCAGTAAGTACAGCATAGATGCATTTAAGAGTTCCTAAAAAATTGTGAAAATTATTGAAAACGACAAAACGTTTCAGAAAAATGAATGAAAAATTGTCACTACTGAAAGAATACTGGTTTCAGCTTTTCGCTGTAAGGTGATAAATTTAATGGCGTTACTAAATTTTCCACCTTATGTTCCGAAATTTGGTTGCACTATCAAAGTTGAATACGAGAAAATTATCTGTCGTAAAAAATTTTACAAAATTTTAATTTACAATATTTATGAATAGTCTCGAGTAAGAAGCGTTAGAAATGCACAGGAGAGGAAAGAAGCTCAAGAAAGGAACCTTTTAATTGAAAATATACCAGCCTTAATAACAAAGATAATCTCTATTTCATCAATGAAATATGGAAAGTAGGCTAGCTGTATAGAGATGTTTTTATGCATCGAAATTAAAAAATCCCCGCTGTTTATCACAATAATTATCAAAATTCAATATCTGAAGTAAGTCCAAAGGCGAATGAAAGAATCCAAACTCGATCAAAAGACTCATAGAGGACTAAGCCTGATATAATTATTTATTATTTTTTAAATTCTTTTATTTAACTCGTAAAAATCGATTGGTGTCTTGTCACGAATGAAATGAAAGAGGAATGACCAAAAACCAGAAAAAAACCCATACAAAATGGAATAACGTTTTTTTCGGCTTCTATTTTGTTTTTGAAAGTAGTTAGGTTTTCAAATAAAATTTATTAATTAAAATTGATCTTATGAACCAACCCAAGGGTGAATATATTTTTCAGTTCATGACCTAAGGCAACTTTTGGCGTTTGAAGCTCAAATTAATGTATCTACGCCCTATATTATAGAGTATATACCTAATGAAATACACATTTCTATGTAATGAAGTACAGGTCGCAATTTTAGTCCAATTGTCTCGAATTTTTGTACACATTCGGATCCGAACAAGGATGGAGCCTATTGTTTTTGGGGCTGTTAAGCCTCTCAGTAAGTCCAGAATTTTAAGAGAAATTTTTCTAATACATAGGGCACAGTCTTGTGTAGGGGATTAGGTGATATAAAGTGGGTTTAGTGGTGAGTAAAAATAGTTTTTATTCTTGCACTTATAAGAGAAAAATGTACGATCAAAATAAAAAAAAACAAAAAACAAGAAAAAATGCTTTAAATCATGTATAATTAACTTATTTCAAAAATGTAAGAGCAGTTATGAAAATAAAATGAAACAAAAATTATAAAAACACAAAATAAAGACATAAATACAGAAAAAATCAAAAATATAAGAGCAGAGCTGCAACAGTGTAACAGATGTGGTATAGTATCAGATAGATACTCTTTATGGAGCTACACCTTACATGAAAATATTAATATCTGTTGAATATTAATTAGTTAAATGATTTATTATCCATCCTCGTATGGTGGACTTTAATGTTTAGAAATCAGACGTTAAATAAAATATTTCAAACACAAAGAGTAAGTTCACAATAGAATAATAAGTTTAAGTTAAAAACGAGTTTTTGAAAGATAAGCTTTTATTTATTTATTTTTTTTTGGCTTTAGCTTCATGCGAAATAAATATTATTTTGTTGCGGAAGGTTGGCTGCAATATTGGTATATTATAAAATCGCAGTAGTGAGTAGAATAAAAACTTATAATAAAATGATAATTTTTGTACATACAACAGTACAGGTAAGTAATATTAGAGAATAGTATTAGACGGTAGCTCAATAAATAAAGTATAGTACAAATATTCTCTTGAAAATGTGAGTTTATATATATTTTGAGGGATATGTTTTTTACACTGTAGTTAGTGTGAAAAAAGTATGTATGAAATGGCAGGATTTGTGTATTCGAGTGATCAGTCTAATTGAAGTCACCAAATACCGTTAGGTATTGTCTGTATGAAAGTAATTTTAAACAATAGAAGGAAGTAGAAGATAATATGGAATTCAGGGATATTATTTGTTTTTTGAATGAAATCGCCTGGGTGTTTGAATATAGTCGTCTATAGTTTTTATGGCCGACTATGTATGTTACAAGAGCTCTATAAATTAAATTTTTTCACTAAAAGCATATAATAAAAAAAAAACATTGAATTAATTAAATTTATTTTAAAAATATAAATGTAAAATGCGTTTAAAAAATTTAAGAGCAGAGTTATTTCTGTACTATTTGTTTGAGGATCACTAACAAGTGTAAAACTAGGAATGACACTTATTCATATGCATATGATGATGACATAGGTATTGGCAAATTATTTTCTTATAATATTAGGGTGAATCATTTAATCATTTTCATTCTTCATCAGCGAATGACGTATTTTTAATTTTCACCTCACTAATTATTGAAACTAGTTGTTATTTATAGGGGGACTCTAATTCCCTCAAACACCCTTGTAACTGCACTAGCATGAATGCACTCAATTATTGCAAACGACATAATAATATTGTAACCGAATAAAATATCTTAAGTGAGGTGATTTTCCCATGTAAAAAAAATTATAATAAAGAACTTAGGGCCATGATAACATACAGGGTTGGGGAGTTGGAGCCCCCCATGAATGACAATAAGTGTCAATAATTAGTAGTATGAAAATAAAACATACATCATTCACTTGTAAAGAATGAAAATGGTTTAAAGATCCACCATGTAGGTACATTTCGACTTCAAATTTAATATTATAAGAAAATTCGTTTCCAGTAGCTATTTCACCATATATGAATAAGTGCCATTCCCTGTTTAATGCTTGTTAGTGCGCCTTAAATAAATTATACGTAGAGAACTCTGTTGTTAAATTTTTTAAATATATTGTGTATTATATTTTCTAAAAAAAAATTAAATTATTTCATTTTTTCTATGCTTCTTAGTTCGTAGTAAAATAATTTAACGTTTGGAGCTCTCCTCTTATATTTTTGATTTTATCTGAATGTTTGGTTTTTATTATTTTTTGTTTTATTTTATTTTCTATAACTGTGCTCTTATATTTTTCAAATAAATTAATTAACTTGTACTTTTTTTTAAATACATTAATTATACATTTTTTAAAGCATCAATAATATGTATATAACATTTTGAGCAGCGTGATAATTTTTTACCGACAGATATCTCCATTTTAGGGTTGTTATGCCCACTATTTTTGTTGGTTATTTTAGAATACAACTAAGTAAACCAACAACAAACAACAACTGCAAAAAGCGCTTGTTGAATCGACAAATAAATTTTTGGAAATATCTACTGAAATAATTGTGATAAAAAAATGATAATTGGTCCTAATTCGAAAGTAGGTACTTGTCTTCATATTCCGCAGCAAATAGCATTTCGTTTTTGCTATTTGGATGCTCACAAAAAATCTGCTGCCAACAGCAATTTTGTGTGGGAGCTCAAAGGCACACATAACTGTATACATCGTTTGTACGTTTGTAGTAAAAGTTGCTGCTTGCTGTTCGTTATGTGGTCGTATCTTCATGCAATAGAAATAAATTCCACTGTAACAAGTTATACTTAGGCCTCTTGTATTTTATTCAAGAAAACGTAAGTAGGTATATTAATCTACGATGATTAAAACAAATCTAATCAGTTTTATAATTCAAAAATTCTTTGCAGACTCTGGAAATAACCGTTAATTTAACTTCGAATCTATATATTTAATACTCGTACATAGGCCTACAATGTAAGGTCGGCCCATCTACTTAAATAAAGCGCTGTTAAAATTAAGTTTTAGCCAAAAAGATAATCGCAACCATTAACTTCTTCTTTTGGATTTCATGTTCGCCTCACTTCCCGCTTCCCAGAAATTTTAATCATCAACCTAAATTTACGCGTTATTTTAGTCTCATGCTTATCTAACCATTTTCGGTCTATTTTCGTCTTATTTCTTGACCCGACTTAACAGCATTTCTAATTTAAAATTTAGAATAAACTTTTTAATTAGAAAATGTTCACGTTCAGACATATAATTAACGTTACAGTCCAACCCAATTTTTCCTGAAGACTACTTCTTTCATTTTACCACTAAAGTTGTTTTAAAAAATTCATTCTGACTGGTCTGACCATTCTAGATACACAACTGTTATGCGGGACCATTTTTTTCTTATTAAATACCACGAGTGCCTCCTTATAATTAGAACATTAGAATTACTCATTAAAACTGGTACGTCTTATGAACCTTATATGTAGGTATATTTGCAGAATCTTCTTATTACGGAGATTCACATGTCACGATTTTGAGAAAATTTCATTACACTTTCTCCAATAATGATTCCCAATTGACCTGCCTAACCATATTGGTACATAAGATGGGATAATATATTACCTAATGAAATTTGTAAACAAACGGTGGAGCATATTTTTCAAAAAATTGATAAAAAATTATACGTGCATAATTTTTGGGTTCATATTTAGGTAAGTTAAATTTGAATATGGGAAAAATCCGATTTTAAGTTTCATAATGACAGGAGTTAAACATTTTTTTATAATTCAAATTTCTCAATTCATATTATGAATGCAACCTGCAATAGACACATTACAAAACTCCGTCAGCGTGCAATCTGGATTTTTTTTAAATTTTGTATCAAGACGAAAGTCCACAAATTATTTTCTCACTAAACGAAAATTATTGTCCTATATGAAATACATTTAATTGCCAGTTATAGCTGGTGGTGGAATGTCTATGCAGTCAAGTTCACCGTTTTTAGCTGGAAATTATATAGGTAGCAGGTTTGATTCCTTAAAACAACAAAACCTTCATTTGGTGACCATTAATGTGTGCTGGATACGGATGCACTCGAATGATGCGTGATGGAACTCACAACTCTCCTTCCTAACTTAAGTCATTTATGGTGCCCTATATAATGGGAATATAACGCATATAAGCAGAGTAAGCCCGTGTGTATATGTGTAAGAGATGTTTGTAGCTCCACCCATCCTCCCACAGCATCCGACAATGCATATTTTTCAACTCATGTTGAGTCTCTCTAGAAGGGAGTGTGTGGGAACCGCCGTACCTTGTCCTACATGAAATACATTTGCCAGTTATAGCTAGCGGTGGAATGGCTGCGCAGTCAAGTTCACCACTTTTAGCTGGTGAATATGTAGGTAGCAGGTTCGATTCCCCAAACCAACCAAACCTACAAAAATATATACTTAGCTTAAAAATGACTATGCACTGTCTATAAATATGATATTTTAGCTTAATATTGCAACTGTTTATAACGAAAAATAGAAGAGAAAAACAAATTTTCATATTACTACAATTTGTTTCAGATGAAAATTATAATGGACTTGAGAACTCCAACAGTCGTTGATTCAACCTAGTCGGAGCTCACCAGTTACACCATAGTTTGGTCCAAAATTTACGGAAAAAACTGGTTTTCCTGGTGACTGAGGTTCAACCGAGTTTTATGCAGCTGGTCCCTGAAATGATGATAGGGGAGAAACCGCTCTGTGGTGGACAACTAATATGAGTCTCCTTCACTTGTACTACCGCAGTTATTACGAATAATCTGAGTGATGGCCAAAATATAGGTACCTATGTGAGATAAATTGTTGTCATTAAAGCGTTATCGTGCATTTAAAGTATTGAATTCGTTTGGACTTTCCTTCAGCTTTAAATTTAGAATAAAACTGCACCAGATCGATTGAACATACATACCAGGCGATTCTGGGTAGATGAAGATAGCGAACTAAATCTAAAGAGTTTGATTCGTATCGAAGTTGGTAATTAAATGAACGATTCATTTACTCCAGCAAGTTTTTTATCTCATTTTGCTTATTTCGATATTTGCAGGAGTTCAATTTCCAAGCAATGCACCACTGGAAAGAAACTATTTTTTCCAGTAAAATTTTATAAGCTGTAACGCTCGTTCTTGTGTTTTGCAACTGATCGCTCGTGGTAGGCCCTAGGAAGAACAGTTTTTTGAACTACGTCCAAAGTACGAAACCAACAGTTCAGAAAATTAGGGTAACAACATTATTACAAACTACAACGAACGTATGTACCTAACTACCTACCCAAACTTTTTTCTTTTTTTTTCTCTTTCATTTTCTGAATTGGTCTCTCCAGTTATACCGCATTTCCGCCTCGGCAGCTTATTTTTGTTCCTCTGTGTTCGTTTTATTTTATTTTTTTGTTTTCTTGTTTTTTTGGCTTCATTATCCTACATTTACGGTTGACGTGTTGAAAAGTAATAAAGCACCGGTTAGTTATTGAGTGCGTACGAAATCAGTTATTTGTTAATAACACGAACTCGGTAACTCGGTTCAGCAAATCTGAGCCACCGCAAATTTACCAAAAATTCGTATGAAATTGCAATTTTACGAAATGGGGTACCCAATTTCGTGGACTGTAAAATGCTTACTTTATATACGGTTTAACATGAACTTTATTGCAGTGGTACCTAAATCTTTCAAATATATTCAAACGATATTATAAAGCTTCAACTTAAATTTTATTTTCAAACTGGCTTTGGAGGAGTGGTCTATGCCTCCCTTCACCCGCTCCAGTTACAAATTTTAGATATACATATGCGTGTAATAGGTGGCGAAATATTATGCAGAAAGTACTTTGTATATATATATATATATATATATACGTACCTATTTATTATAATAATACGCAGAGCGCCCAGTTTTGTTCTTGTATTTTCTTTTGCCGTAATCTCGCGTTTAATTCGTTTTAGGTGAAATCTGAAGGTGGAAATTAATTTGTTGTTAAAAAATAGGGGGGTCATGGCCGAAAATTTTTTTCTGTCACCGTTAGTTTTTGAAATAAATAAAAAATATTAAAAAACGGCAAATTTCTCATTAATTTGCAGTTTATTTATGGCTGATTTATGAAAAACTAATGGCGGTAAAAAAATAAATTTTTGTAAACAACTCAAGCCAAGCCAATTTTTTTCTCTTTTCGATGGTACGAATCTCAGCTTTATGGCTCAAATAGTAGCTAAGAAATCGTGAAGTGAAAGAAGAGCAGTTTTTTTCAAAATTAAAATGTTGTGAATGTTACAAAAAACGCGGATAAATTTACAAAAAGTGGTATTGAATTTTATAACATAGATTTTTAAATCGTAACCCAGTTGCGCTGATTTGTAAAATCGTTATGATCAAAAGATTTTTTTATTTTTTTGTCAAGTTATTTAAAAAAAAAGTCTATAGAGATGAATTTTGAGTAAGACCAGAAATTTCGTGAATATCAGTTGTATGGGGGTTTTCTTAAAAAACAGCAAATTCGACGAAACGCATTAAAAGTATTCTGGCTACAAATTTCTCTCATGATAAAATTAACAGATTTTAGATCAGTACAAATATTTTCTAAAACAACTTACAATATTATTTATTTCTTTCTGAAAAAATATGGTCTTACGCAAGAAAAAAATCGAACATAAAATAAAGGTAAGATTATCGTTGGGGTGAATAAAAAAAATTGCGATTTTCGATTTTTAGTAGGAGGAGGGAAAAAATAAGAGAGAAAAGTATTTTGTATGCAAAGTAACTACAAAAAAAATTGATTCTAAAATGAAAAAACGAGCATTTATACAGGAGATAAAATTTTACTATGTTTTTGTTGTTGTCGCTCACTCCGTTATTACCCATATTATTATTATTTTTATTATTATTAAGGATCGAATCGTGAATAATAAAAAAAGTTTGAACGAAATCCCGTATACAATTCAAATACGAGAGTTTAGGTTCATTAGCATTCGAAGTTTTACCATATTTATTCGTTTGAAAATCGATGAGAAAATATACGAGTAATAGACAAAAAAAATGCAACCAGTAGGTAGTGCGAAGGAGGCTGATTGTGAGACGAAAAAATTTGATCATTTAAGATTGAAGATGGTAGTAAATCGGAATGATGTGACGCCAGTATTGGTTCGATTGATTTTAATAGCCATTTTTGAAATCCATTCACTTGATACAGTGGTTCCTAACTGGTGGTCCGTAGCCCAGATTTGGCAAAGGCGAATATAGAAATATGTATAGCCTACTTCATGTATCAATGAATTTTAGAAGGGAAGGCAGGTGGCATGTAAGTGGTGGTCTGCGGTGAATTAGTATTTACAAAAGTAGTCCTTGGCCTCAGTTGAATTGGGAACCAACTGAACTAATAGAACTGAATGGGAAAGATGAAGCATAAATTAATAGCCTAAACCTAATGTGAAGTTGTTATTAAAATTCAAGAAACGACGAGTCTGTGAATTTCCACAATGGATAATTTTGATTAATATTTTGAAATTTATTTTTTTTTATCTCCATAATTTTTTTGGCCTCTGTTTTCAAACTTCTTTTTTAGTGTTAATATCGCTGTTCACTAGTCCTTTATTTTTTTTATTCAGAAAAATTAGTTCCAAAGTTCTCTTTTTATAAATGGCTGGGGGATGAACCCACAACATCAGTTAATAAAAATCTCCGCACCAAAGGTCAAATATGTGTTCCAAGAGCCAAAATCAATTATTTTTGGCATTTTTTTACACCAGTTGAAAAAAACTTTCAGAATTCATTTTTCTATTAAAAACAGAAACAAACGGACAGACACTGCTATGTAATATTACTGGGAAATAAAGACGTGACAAGAAGCATGACGTGTGATTAATAAAAACCTTTTTCTCAGAGTTGGATAGGAAATAGGTCTCGTAGAAAATTTCTAGTAACTTTTTGTTCATAAAATTATACTTCGAAGCTTTTCTCATTGAAAAATTTTGACGATAAAATTAATAATAACGAAGGTATGCCAGAAAAGTCAGTTTTGGGTGTATGGTAACTTGGCCACATTTGACACTGTAGAAAACGGTTCTGGGGGGTCAGACTATTGGCTTCTTATTTTCAAGATTCATTCCAGTCCGACTACAAATAGAAAACTCTAGTAAGATTTTTAATTATGTCGAATAAATAAACTATCAATTTTTGTGGTCACACACCTGGACTACATCCATTGAGGCTTAAGCATCAAAATGAAAGTAACAATAAAAATTTAAAAATTTGCGCAGACTATTCTTAGCAGATTTTTTTTTTTTATTATTAGAAGAAAAAACGTTTTTCCGACGCAAATTAGTATTTTTGATTTTGAGGTGCTGTTGTCTTCATATTACAACCTACGTACAAATTAGTGGAAATTATAGTGTTTCCTATTCAGTTTTTTACATCTTCATTTCTTGTAACATTTTGAACAATGAGGTAGGTATTACCTATTATTCTTGATAACGTTGTCGCATAAGCTTAAACTTATTTTTGAACATTATTTTCAACATAATTTTCGTATGCTTTAATACAGTGATTCCCTACCAGGAACCAGATGGCATGCTCTCTTGTGGAGGGGTGAGATCAATCCGACGAAAGCGTAAACACACTTCTGAAAATTCCGTATTATGATGGGTATCGTAGCTATCTGAAAGTTATCTTGAGCGAAAAGAGTCAGTGGCATGATGAGAAGCTAAGCGGCACGAAGATTTTAAATTACAGGAAAAAGAGGGGCAGACTGCCATCCAAAAAAAGTTGTGAACAACTGCTAACGCAATAATTTATTTTTAGGGAGTAAGAGAGAGAGTGAGTGAGAGAGTGTGAGTGAGAGTGAGTGGTGAGAGATAGATCCTTCTCTCTCTCCTCCCTCTCCCCTTCTCTCACTCTCTCTCTCTCTCTCTCTCTCTCTCTCTCTCTCTCCTTCTCCAAAATTTCATATACAGTATCATTCTCTTCACTGATTACATTCCTACAGCCAACATTTTAGCGTACATTTTTTTAAAAATTTGATTGAACTTTTGCAAACCAATATTTAGTCAAAAATAAGTTAAAAAATCTTTTACGACGGAATATGCAATATTCAAAAATGAAAGCAACTGTTCGCATCGCATGTTCGAAACCACAATAACAATAAGACGTTCGTTCTCGAAAAACGAAAAATTCCAATGCGAACAAGTTGCTACAATAAAAGCAATAATCCGACATCTTTGCAAAACTTGAGGCGTAAACTTTTTTACCAGCGAAAATTAATAAACTTTCGACATTCGGCAAAAATCGCAATAATTTCGAACAAAATTTGTTCGTCGCTTCCTGCGAGTGGTATAAAATGATGACAAGTTTTTTAATGTGTATCTTCGTTCGCAATTCTTGGCCATATTACATTCGCGACTACTCAAAATATTCAAATTAAAATTTTGCCTCGCACGCATCTGAGTCGTAACTTTTTCCTTTCATTTGAACACCGAGCTAACGTTGAATTCACGTTTGTGGAATAAGTTAAAGCAGCCTACGTTTCTTGAAAAAAGTAGGTAATCTTAATCCCAAGTAAATATTAAAAATTCTATTTTTAAAGACAAAGTTGAAAAACGCCGCGTAGGCCTTACCTACGTTAAAACTCGCTATAATGACATAAAATGAAAAGTTGGGCGAAATTTTTTTCGACTTACACACCGCATTTACTGAAACCAAAAATATATCATTTGCCTGAATTTCGTTCGAAAAATCGTCGACAGATGAAATTAAATTTCCATTCGTTGCACTTCACAAAAAGGACTGCGATGAAGACATTCGCCCAGGAAAATTTTCATAAGAACAACTTGGGGTTAGGGCTAATTAAAAACTCAAAACTTCGACGCTGTAAGTATCTAGGAATTGATTCAACAGTAACTGATCATTGAGAATGAAAATGAACCACTCACTCACTACCTAATTTATAATTTTATATGGCTTAGTTTATCCACAATTTTGGATTCGTGGTCTACAAAATTAAACCGTTTACCAACTTGGCCTAACAAAATCGATTTTTGTTAATTTTCTTTGACCAACTGTCGCCAATGGTTGTCTCGACCACGCCTAGACTAAACATTGAAAAATATCTCTGTCGCGCATCAACCGCAGTAAGTGTGTATTTTCCAAAAGTATCAAATTTTGTAATGGCTGCCATTAAAAAATCAGTCGACCGATTTCGCTCAAATTCAATACCAAATCAGTCCCAAATATTCTAAAACTACCATAACAATTTCATGCCAAAATCTACAAATTTACGGGAGTTATCGTGATGACAATATGCTGGGTTTGCAACATTTTGAGAACCCCTTCCTCAAAAACTAACGAATGAATTTCAAAAATTTTAACACGAATGTGTGACTCAGGAATACTTCTAACACTACCCTAAGTTTCATTGTCATAAGTTGAATAGCGGAGGGTTCACAGACTTCCAAAATGAACAAAAAGTGGAATTATACCTATATATACCCATATATATATTGTGTACAGAAGAATTTGAGTGACCTATATATTCGTGATCTACGACTCAAGATCGGCGCTTTTCAACAGGTCTTACCCCCAAGTCCCGTCATTGCACTTAATGCAATAGTTGTATTTTCCTTTGGAAAATACACTAAAATCAATTCTACTAATAACTGAAGTAATGATATGAAACAATGTAAATTTTTTTTGTCGTTTCTTTTGAAAACTGACATTTTTTTCATATTTATAACCTTTCACATTAATACATTCCAATAAATTAATAGAACATTCTTCACCATAATGAATTATGGGGCTGGATAACCGGTGTATCTTATGATTATAAATAGAGGGCATGTGACTTGTCCCGTGGAATATTGGGTGAAATTTACGGAGGATTTTTTTTATCCAGTCTTCTTTATGCATACCTACATGAAGAATGAATTTTAAAAAAAAAACTCTAGCGCAGTAATACATACCTGGAAAACCCAGTTGGCCAATTTTCATTGGCAATATTAAAACAAATAGTTGAAAACAAAAAAAATAAATAAAACCTAAATTAATGTAATACAGAAAAAACGCTCGTAACCCCTTGCGCCGTAAATAAGAGAATGACACTTTAAGCAATACAGTCGATTTGCTTTACTTCAGCAATTTTTCATTTTTGTTTTACATTTTTTTCCGAAACTACTGAACCTGTAGGTATCAAACTTCTACCAAACTTGCTTTCACATGATAACAATCTGTCGCGAAAATTTTTTTAGATTTTTCAAAACCGTGAACGAAAATTCTTTTCCAGTTTTCTAGGAAACTACTAAACCTATAGGCACCAAACTTCTATCAGTCTTGCATTATATATGTGAGAAAAATTTATTGTCAAAATTTCAACCCGATCCTTTGACCTGATTCCTCTTGTAACTTCTTCAAAATTATGGAAAAAACACCTTTCCAGCAATTTTTCTTTTCCCGTTTTCTCGGAAACTACCAAATAAATAAACCTAAACTTTTATCAGACTTTTAATAACATGAGAAAAATCTATTGCGAAAACGTCAACTCGATTCTTTTGTAGTTTCTTCGAAATTCTGAGAAAACCACAATATAAAATAATTTATTTTTTCACTATCGAAGCAATAGGGACCAAATTTCTTTCAGACCTGGTCCTATATGAAGACTACCTTTCTTGAAAATTTCAGACCCCTTTTACAGTTTTTAAAAAATAGTGTACCAACAAATTTGGGCGACACATATACACATCTATACATTATTATATATATATATATATATATATATGATATTATTGATATACATATATATAGATAGATATATAGGTACGTTCATTTCTTGATCCCACGGTACAGGTCGCAATTTTTATCAGATAATCACGAAATTTGATAAGTACATTTATACTAAGCCAAGGACCAGTCCAATTGATTTTGGTGCGGATCGGCCGTACGGTATATCCCGCACCACTACTTTTGTTTTTATTTTGGTTACAAAATGCTCAATTTTGCGCCAATAATTTACGAAATTCGACATAAAAATTTATTGTAATTTATTACAGTACGCTACTAATTTTGGCGCGGATCGGCTGGACTGTACTTCCGTTACTGCTATTTTTGTTTTTGTATTGGTCACAAAATGCGAAATTTTAGAACAATAAATATGTACGAAATTTAAAACAAATATTTATTATAATTTATTGGAGCATACTACCAATTTTGGCGGGGATCGACCGCACGGTATTTCTGATAAAGCTTCCTTTTTCCTCTTTATTTTCTAATTTGCATTAACTTTTTTTTTTTTTTTTACAAAAATTGTCCTCATGTTCACGTTTTTTTTTTTTTTTTTTATTTCATAACTTTATCCCATTTCTTTGATTTTATTTGAAATTATAGAATTATTTAACGTACTTTATCCACTTAATTTATTTTTCATTTTTTCAAGAAAAAATGCTTTTGTATTTTACATTGTCTAATATTTTGTCAGCAGCTAACACATTTCATACAATCATAACACACCATTGAAGCATACAAACTCACAAAACATTAATGAGACCATCAAAATTCATAATTATTTTTTCTCGATAACCTATTTTTGCTAGCGAGCCTTGCTGCGCTAGAGTCTTTTTCTTTCATCTTCCTAAAGCATATTGGTGAAAACGACATCCACAGGCCTATGTAAAGGAGTATGCTTACACGAGTAAAGGATAGCGAGAAAAATCTATTTTCCAAAATTCATTTCTCAAAGAATTATTTACGCCAAATGAGTAACTGGAATTTTTCTCATCTAACATTCTATACTCTTCGAATATGAGGGTGAAGATGGATACGTTTTTCGTCATACGTTCACTAGCTCTTCTCCATTCATGGCATCCTCCCCGAATAAACCACCCTTCTTAATATATTTTACAAAAATTGTAAAAGCGAAAGAGAAGGATCGTAAAAGAGTCGAGTGAACACATTTTACGGTTTGATTACGATCAGAGGAATTGTTGGAGTTTTTTTCTATTTTTTTTTTAATATACTTATAGTTCATGAATCGAACCGAAAATACGGCAGTGGAAAATTTTCATTCGCCTTCATTAGACTTATAGAGGGTGAGTCAGTTTTCAACGCACCAAACAAAAATTTCCCTGTGGTGTGGGCGTCAAAAGCTGACTCGCCAAATTTTTACCACAATGACACACCAGAAAAGTCGAACGGGTGTAAAAGGTATCATCATGGTGAGAACAGCCAGCAAAGGAGTACCTCCGGAACACCTTTCCTAAGAAGGCAACTGCGGCGCGGGGAAGTAAGATGGCTTGACCACCACATTTATCTGACTTCAGACCACGTGACTTGTTTTTTTGGGATTACATAAAATCTTTAATTTACCAACGATGGGAGCATTTTACGGATCTTGAAAGCTTAAAAACTGTAATTCAACTTTTCTGCGTATCTAACAATAATTTCATACCCAACTGCACGCAGTAGATAGGTGCGAGGTATTATAAATTATGATCAATTAAGTAATTATGTACAAGCCAATGGGAGGACACTTTGAAAATTCAATTTAAATTTTACCCCACGTTTCATTTCAATGAGCGTGCACAACATTTTTGTATTTTTGCACCCAAAAGTTTTCATTCATTTTTTAACGTACCAAAAATAATAGCTATGTTCGTTTATGTCGGATTCCATGATACAAATTCGGATTTTGGGCTGCTATTCTGGCAAACATCTACGTCTTTTAAGAGTTTGAAGGAGCTTATACTCTAATATTGTTTTACTTGCTCCTGAAAATATGAATATAATTCATGGAATCTGACATAAACGAACATGGAAAATTTCTGTACGGTGCGTCGAAAACTGACTCACCTCACTCACCTTGTAGGTATGTATAATTATACGAGGTCTTTTGTGAAGTGAAAGCTCCAAAATATGGACTGTTTAAAAAAAGAAATAGGTAGGTACATGTGAACTAAGGTAGGTAAGTAGGTACGTATAATTTCTGTTTTTAGGTAACTGTGCGATGTATTATTGAGTGATGTACGAATACATTTTGTTATTACTCAGTTTAATTAAAATTGACCTCATGGAGGGGTTAGGGGGAGGGGTAATAAAAATTTTCTTTTTCACGAAAACAGAAAAACTGATGATACCATTTTCCCATTTTGATCTAATTTTTTTTAGGTAGGTACTTACCCATACCTATATACAGTGGAAACCTCTTAATAGGCAGGTATTGGACGGTACTCTGTTTATCCCTAATAAGCAGTGTTCCATTTAACGATGTTGAGAGTTCAAATGAAGAAAAAAACATTATTGGTGAATTTCATTATTAAACTTCTGGTACAGTCACATTAAAAACTAATGAATTATTGAATAAGTAATTATATTATACAATATATTCCTGCGTATATTTATGACAAAAAAAAAGTAAAGATAACGGGGATTCTGGTTGGAAATGGATGGACAGCGGTACTTTTTCATAACCTAAAGTGAAACTAATAGACTCAAGACAACACAAAATTATGTAAGATAAGAAGAATAATTACAAAGTCTAACATATATTACCGCTAATGAACTGAAATAAGATTATCCTTTCATAACAGTTCAAGGTCTCTTCTTCCTTGTCTATGAACTTATTTTTTCCCAGTAAATCGATGTATGTATATATGTACGTAGGTATATATGTATGTATGTATGTGTGTGTGGATGTATATATGTGTATAATACATATACATATATACATATGTACCTATGTATCACCTAAATTTTTGGTTCACGGTTTCGAGAATACTACAAAAGAATCGGGCTGAAATTTTCTCGATAGATTGTCATTGTACGAGTGCAAGTTTGATGTCTATTCGTTCAGTAGTTTCCAACAAAAATGTAAATCAAAAATGAAAAATTGCTGGAGATTTATTTACGACGCATGGGGTTACGAACACTTTTCTATTAATTTCGTTTTTTTTTGTTTTTTTTCATTTTTCTTTTTCAATATTTTCAATGAAAATAGGTAAACTGGGTTTTCTAGCGCAGTGATACTTCGCTAGAATTTTTATAAACTTGTATCCTACTCTTTTGTAGGTCTACTAGTTGAAAAAGCTGCAAATTATACAAACACACAAGAACATCGACCGAGTTCCACATAAAAGGTGTTTTTGGACGAATGCGTCAGTGCGTGGCGAATTCAAATGAGTATAAATTCAAAGTTTTCGAGTTTACGAAATCATGCTTGTTCGGTAAAATTTATTTTAGTTGTGCTCCGTAAGGTTTGGTGTAGTAGATAAGTTAGCCTGAAATTAAACCACCCATGTTTTCTTGCCTAACTGAAACAAAAAGATGGAAATAGGGTGTTAGTTGCTTAAGTTTAATACCTACGAGAGGAATAATATGATTTAAAACAATTGTAATAAAATTTAACTTGAAATTTATTAATCACCGATGAAACAATACATATCTCAGGCAGTTACATCTGCGGGAGTTCAATAAAAGCGAGACTAAAACATACCTGCACCGTTTACATCTTTCCAAATTATAAAATAAAAAATGAAACGCCAAATATCGCAAATTATTTATACATCAAAATTACCAGTATTTTTTTTTATTTTTTTTTACAGTTCTTTCATATTTTCTATGTTTGGTGGCTGTCTTGGTCTAATTCAATCAAGTCATGTTCTTAGTATAATGATATTGATAATGAAGGAATAGTCTTGTCAGCCGGTGGCTTTAATATTTCATAGCAGTGGGGGTATCTCCGAGAGACCATGTGCAGATGAGGCGGTTGTTTTGAAAACAAACAAAAAAATATTAGTTTCTACACCCACGTATAAGATGGATTCAATTTATTTTCTTATGATTTTTGGAAACACACTCCCCACTTCTCCTCCTGAAGCCACCCTTGGTTCGTATTCTTCGTTTTAGTTTTGCAAACGAGGTAAAACTAAGACAACTTTCCTTATCACTAAATATTCACGCGTCTTACACTCCTTTTTCGGAGAGTTTTGAACATCCTTTTTCACGTCCAATGAAAACAAGGACTAAGGGAAAATAAAATTGATTCAAAAGCACATCCCATGCAAACAAAATAGCTTATGATCCCTTTTAACTCGATCTAACGCCAGCAGCAGACAAGAGCTGCGTTCGACATGTTACAGATTCCTGTAAAATACAGGCACCTATAAACTGAAATTTTATGGATTTGTAGAAAGAATTTGTGTAAAATATATGCTAAGTATATAATCAAATTGAAATGGTAAAAAAATCTAAAATCAAGAAGTTGAATGATAAATACTTAAAAGGATGATTAAAGGAAATTTTCCTTAAAATTCTCGTATAATTTTTACAGTGGCCTCTCTCCCTAGGTTACGTAAATGTAGATACCTACTTAGCCTACGGTATTAATTTAATCTTTAAATCTATTATCACAATAAACAATTTCAAATGATTTTCTGTAAAAACATCTGTAGAGATTTCACAGAAAATGAGCAAAATACGGTCACGTCAATCGCAGCTAATATATTCCAAAGAGCAAATAAAATATGATGGTGATCTGTCCGAAAGGTTTTGTTTTTCATTTCCAATTTTTAAGATAAATTTGCAATACAACTCCCCTACTTGTGAGGTTTTTTTTTTTCTTTTCAATTATTCGAAACTTCAACAGTCATGTGTTAACCCATTAAATTCTATTTGCTTAGGTATTTCAAATTCTTGGGAATACTTGAGAAAAAGTTGACGAAAAGCAGTTAGTTCCTTAGTCGGCGATAACCAAGACCCATTTTCTTTTGATGTTCGTCAACAAAAAATCATATTTTCTATTCAAAAAGACCTACGTATTCTTTATTCTTTAGAAATAATTTCCTCCCTTCTCCAATCTGCAAAGAAAATTTTTCTATTTTTCGCATTAACACGATAAGCCTTTTTCCCTTCCACTAAAACCTTCGACTGCTTTCAAGCGACTTTGTCACGCAATTCAGAAAGTTTTCTCTTCATCATTAAACCACAGTAATCAAATACGAGTAGATAAATTATACGACCCAAAAGTACGTCAAATTGTCTACCTCATGTTACCGAGAAAAGAAATAAATATGACGTGATATTTTTTCCACCCTTTCTAGAATCTTCGACTTTTTTAAAACTTTTTTTTTTCCTCATGAATAACGAAGGGAGGCAAAAACTATTAATCCTGTTTAATCTTTCCGCAAGCATTTTTAATGAGTTTTAATGTAGCACGCGAATAACATCTCAAAGCTTTTAGCGAACGAAATGGATTAAATAATAACAAACGCTTGTTCAAAAAAAAAAAGAAAAAAAAAGAAAAAAAAAAAAGAAAAAAAAAGAAAAAAGAAAAAAAGAAAAAATTAAATATTACTTAAAGTAACGTTTAAAAACTGTGCTCAAGGAATCAAAAAATGGAATTCGTTTTTCGAACGAATTTTAGCTCAACTTATGGATCGGTATACCTGCAAAACGTCGTATTTTGCAAACGAAAGAGAAAAAAAGTATACATCAGTTTTTCATCATAACAGAAAAAAGAAGACGACGAAATTAATATCACATTAAATAAAAATGTTAAAGAAAAAATATTAATTAAGTCAAGTAGGTATTACTAAAATAATTTTATTACAAGCCCATAAAAAAAACTAAAAAACTAGCGTAGCGGTACTTTCCTAGAAATCCCAATCTGCCAATAATTTTCATCCGTAATTTAAAAAAAAAAAAAACCTCATTCCAAAAACTTAAAAAAATGTAGAAAATATCGATAGTAATCAATATTTGTACAGATAGTTATCGATACTTAACAAAATATCAATATATCGATATTTCAATGTTAGTTTCAGGTAAAAATAATTGATGAAAAACTATCCATAGTCATCCATATCCTTAACAAAATGTTGGGACCACCAATCCTCCTCCCCTCTCACACCTGCGGAAACTCGACTTTACTTTTATAAACATTTTCTTAACTTATAATACACGCAGGTACACTGATTCTCGTTCCGAGACTCATTCGCAATACTTCGTACATGTTCGTTCCTTACATAATCTCTCGTACTCTGTACTTCATACAATTTCTTAACGCAATTGCACACTTTTGAGATGTAACTTGACAACATTTTTTCTTTTTTGTCAAACTGCACATACTCTGCAAATCTCAAACTCTAGTTTTATGGGAAACTGTACTATGAAACAATAGGCACCAAACTCCTATCAGATTTAGTAACTTATGAGGAATATCTTTCGCAAAAATTATAACCCAATCGCTTTCGTAGTTTTTTCAAAACCGTAAACATAAAATTTTTTTAACAATTTTTTTTATCTTGTTTTATCAGAAACTATCGAATTAATAGGCATCACACGTCTATCAGACGTGCACTACATAAGGATAATCTATCGTGAAAATTTCAATTCCATCACGTTTATCGTTTTATCAGAATCCTGGAAAAACTACTTTTCCAGGAATTTTTGTAGTTCAGTTTTCTCGGAAACTACCAAACTGATAAACCCCAAACTTCTTTCAACCACTCTCCCATATGATATTAACTTTTCGTAAAAATTTCAGCCCTATCTGTTTGGTACTTTTCTCAAATCCGTGAACACAAAGTTCTTTCCAGTAATTTTTCTTCTCCATTTTTCACTAAAAATACTGAACTAATAAGCACCAAACTTCTATGAGACTTGCACCAACAAAAAAATAATGTATCGTAAAAATTTCAGGCCAATCCCTTTGATCATTTTCTCAGAATCCTGGAAAAATGATATTCCCAAGAATTTTTTGTTTTCACGTTTTTTCAGAAACTAATTGATCTATACCTAGGTACCAAAATTCTTTTAGATTTTTTCCTATAAGAAAACTGTTTCTCGTAAAAATTTCAATGCTATTTATTTTGTAGTTTTCTCAAAACCATGAACACAAATTTTGGGTGATAACATACATACATACATACATACATACATAAATAAATATATATATGCACCTATATACAGTGTCCATATTATATAATATACACATATATACATATCAAAAATTAGGTCAAAATGGGAAAATGATACAAATCGTTTTCTTTTCTCATGAAATAGATAATTTTCATCATCCCCAACCTTCACCCTTTTATGAAGTCAATTTTAATACCCCGTTTGCAGGCAAATTTTGTGAAAAGAGACCAATTTCCTTGGGATAAAAAAACTGTAGCCTAGTTCTCGTCATTAAATTTTTTTTGCTAATTAGGCTTTAGCTACGCTGGCATTTTACTCATTCTATGGAGGATGTATTTAGGGTAGGGGTATGGTTGGAATCCGACATCAATAATTATCTACCATTTCTCAGTCTCATACTGGAGCACCAATCGTACCAAACCAAATACATCGCCATTTTGCGTCAAGAATATGACGGCAGCCGAGCTCTTTTGAGTGCAAAGCACAACACTCAACCACTAGCGTCGTTACACAGAGCCCGTCAATAACTTCTAATGTAGAAAAATATGTTATGTCCTTTTTTATGCAGGTTTTCATTTGTGAAAATCAACTAATTAAAACTGCCTTCATACAAATAGCTACCGACCTAAAGTTGGAACATACCTAACGCATTTTTTGTTTCATCATTTCTAAGTACGTATATTAGCCTAATTCTTCAAATTGGTGTGATGCTAACCAAGGCGAAAGTGAAAAGGGCCATTTTTGTTTCTTGTTACAAATATTATGGTTCAGACAAAAAGATCACAGTTTTAACGTAAGAATTCATAATCAGTAGACTATTGACCATCGGATTTCGACCATTTCTACCACCCCACAAAACACCTTCGACATTAAAATATATCCTCTAGCTGTTGGATAAAATGAACATTTAGCTGAAACCCATTAAAAAAATAGTAATATGAGATCCGGCCCTATTGATTTTTCTGCAGATTAGCTTGATGAGAACCCCGATATCTTCAATTTCATTTAAATTCAATGATAGTTATAAACGATAATGACTATAGACAATGTTAGAAGGTATTGATGTGATATAATTTATTGGATGGTAATCATACGTAGTTTCAAACGAATGTATGCATTGACAAGTGGCGAAGATATGGCTGAAGAGCATCGTTTTCTTAGGAGATACTTACTACCTATCTTTTGAGCTAATAATCACTAGATCTTCAAATCTACTTTTTATAGCGGTACCTTGCTGCTTTAGACTTTTTTACCCTGTTTGCTTGAAAACCGGGTATTAAAATCATTTTGACCCGATATGTGTGTGTGTGTGTGTGTGTGCGTGTGTGTGTGTGTGTGTAGTCAAAAATTTTTTGTGAGAAAACTATCAAATAGATGAAGCTGAAATTTTTACAAGAGATAGTTATATATCATATGGGGCAAGTATGAAAGAAGTTTGCTGCTCATTGGTTCAATAGTTTCTCAGAAAACTAGAAAAAAATATCCTGAAAAATTCGTTTTTCAGGATTCTGAGAAAATGACAAAATAGATTGGGCTGAAACTTTCATCATAGATTATCTAATTATGTAGGTGCAAGTCTGATAGAAGTTTGGTGATAATTAATTTGAAAGTTTCTGAGAAAACTGGAGAAGAAAAATTGATGAAAACAAAAGGCATGTGTTTTGCTGGGGAATCATGAAGGATTGATGGGTAAACATAACAGCGTGGTTGTGAACATACAATCTCACACCTATCTACACCTCAACTAAAACACACAAACGAGAGTTATAATATTGTAAGATGTACGAGTCGTAATTCTAGTTTTAGTCCCTACTGTAGATCGAGAGTCAAAATGTTTACACATCAATAATTTTATGTTCATGGTTTTGAGAAAACTGCCAAATAGATAAGGCTAAAATTTTCATGGAAGGTATTGCTAATATAGGGCTAAGTCTAATAGGAATTTGATCCCTATTAATTCTGTAGTATATGAGAAAACCAGAAAACAATAAATTCGTGGAAAATAGATTTTTAGCAACAAAACATTGATAGATCGAAATTTTTGTTAAAAATATTAGTAACTAGGTATCTATATTTTTCTATAAATGTCGATATATTGATATGTTTGTCAGATACCGATAATTATCGTTACAAATATCATTTACTATCGATATTATTTTACAATTTTTTCAAGTAGTTAGAATTCAGGTGTTTTTTTTTTTTAAATTATGGATGAAAATTGGCAAACTGAGTTTTCTAGCAAAGTATTGCTACGCTAGTTTTTTTTCTTCATTTTATCGAACTTTGTATGCCTTGAACTGCTAAATAAAAGTTCACAAACATGAAAATAAATGTTTCGTCAGATGAAACATTTTTATTTAAAGAAGCGAATTAAAAATTTCGTATCACGTTAAAAGTTAAGAAGAAAGGTATAAGGTTCTTTAATTATTTCGTCGAAGACTTTTCACTTTAACTTTTTTCCTTCGTCTACAGCAGGTATTTCTCTCGCTTCACTGTTTTTGAAATTGTTTCAACAGAAATCAAGACAGGATTCAACGATTTAAAAGGTTTTTGATTGCTTAGTATTCCCTTTATGAGATGAGCATCAAGTTGATACTTTTTATACACAGATATCAAAAAACTTTTTTCTACCCTTTACACAAGTTCGCTATTTTAGTATATATAATTTTAGACGGTTCAGTTTTCGACAAAAAGTTTTATTCGTTCAAACTTTGCTTGAATGGTGTAAAAAAAAATACATAACTAATATCACCGCAGAAATTTATCACAGTTAAACTTTAAGTGAAAATATTTAATAGAAGTTTTTTTGAAGAAATAACATTATTTCCTTTAAGAGAGAGCTTAGTCGAAATTACGTAGATAATTTGAACTAGTTTTTTGTGGTTCCATTTCTACTGGTACATGGATACTCAGTGCTCAGTTGTTATTTTGCTTTCCCAACATTTATACGATACTTCAGAAACAAATTTAATAAAATTTTCAAAAATTCTCTCTACTTGTTTTTAGTAACGCACAAAACTCTTTGTTATAAAGGCCAAAGAAAATTACCACTGTATTGCAAATTTTATCATCAAATTTTAAAAAATTTTCTGTATTGGGATGAAGACTATTTAAATCTTCGGTCAAATTCCTAGCGAAAATTAATTTCTTTCGAATTTTATTCATTAAAAGTACACACTGTAGGTACCTAATTAAATACCTGGGTAAGGTATCCATGGAGTTATAAATTTCATAAAAACATTTTTTCCTGATGTACGAAAAAGAAATTTATCTATAATTTTTAATTAGGTATTTAATGAGCAATCAGTTTTCTTGCACTCCTTTTTTCACCGGAACTACTGGACCAGTTTTATTTATAAATGTTTCATTTGAAAATGTATCAAGAATAGGTGTGCAGAAGCTAATTAATAAAAAAAGAACCCACTGGAAGAGTCGAAATGGAAGCGGAAACGGTGAAGGTTCCTACAGGCTGAAGATTCATGGGCCAGGAACTGATTCTAGAGTAAACGTGTTATTTTTCAGTGAAAAACTTAGCAGTAAAGTTTTAAAATGAATGGAGGAATGGAAATAAGGACAAAACAAGAAAAGGTCTTTCAGACTAAGAAGTTATGAGAGCAACGTGGTTTTTCAGTAACATAGCAGTGTTAGACATGGCAAAACATAGCGGGCATATGAACTTTTAGGGGAACACTAATGTTGACTAAATGCGCCAATAAAAAGCAAATGTGATTCGAACAATCAGCAATCAAACGGACTGTCGATTACGCTGCAACTCGGGTACTGAAAAGAATGAAAAAGGTGACATACCTAATTGAAAAAATGCATTGCCTTTTATGGGAACTCGATCTGTTTATTGCCAACAAATAGAAACTAAAGAGAACCCAGTGCTGCTACGCAGCTATAATTCACACAGATCTACATAACTGTTAGTGATGTGTCGGTAGTTCACTAACTAGTTCATTTGAACTGAACAATTCAATGACCTAAATGACCGAAACCTAAACTCCAAAAGAACTAGTTCGTGACTGATTTGAATTTTTAAAATGATAAGATACGTTGGGAACGATTCAACAAACAATGACAATCCGATACGTTTACGAGAAGACATCTTTTAAACATATAAATAGTTCGTCACTTCACTTGAGAATGAGGTAAGAAAGGAATAGGTATATATGTAATTGCACTAATTGTACTTGCAGACAAAACATATCTTTCTGTTCACAGTTTACGATAATACAATTTTCATATATTATTGAACTAGTTCATCATGACCTAAATGATAAGAATTAAGAAAATAATGGATAAATTATCATTCTTAATTCTCATCATTTAGGTCACGATGAACTAGTTCATTGAACTAGGTATTTTCATGACCGAGACCGAATGAACTATACTTCAAAAAAGACCTAAAATTCCCATCATTAATAACTGTGTCCTAACCATCAATTAACCAGATGCGTTGATAAGATATTGTGAAGAAAAAAATTATTTCGAGTTAGACTCAAATATACGCATAGCCAAATATATCTGTAGCTATGGTCACGTGATAGTGTTACAGAAAATATGGTTTATATTTATAAGATTACCTATAAATTAATTTGTGTAAATATCCTTCATTTATGTGAATTGGAGTTTCGCAGAAATTATTTTAGTGCCTGGTAGTGAATATACCTGCTTGGAGTTTCTAAAACATTTGAGTGTTTTAATAAAAATTATGGAAAAGACGTAGAAAACTGCTTGAAAAGAGGTCAACAGAAAAATTAACAGAGCCTTCCTTAGATTCATTTTATTAAGAAAACTATGCAGCTTCAAGTATGTCAACTGTTTACTTTAAAAATGAAACTCACAGAAAACTTGCAGAATTATTCAGATTTCTACTTGAAAAAACAAATTTCCCAGCATGTTTCAATAGAAGTGATAAGAATTTAACCTTTTTGTTGCTCACAAATTTGGCCACCAGATGCCGGCCACTTCAGTTTGACGGTGAAATTGGCATATTATAGTCCCCTCTAAAATTTTATAGGTCTGTTTTTTTTTGTCATATCAAACGCAGCAATAGCTATGATTTATTTTTAATTTAGGGGAAAGAGAAGTAAACAATCTAATTTCAAAAAAACTAATGGAGTGGAAATGAAGGCAAAAAAGTAAAGCCACCCACAGATTGAGGCTTCATGTGCATGAAACTGAATCTTGAATAAACGAGATTATTTTTAAGTAACATGACATAGCTGTAAATTTTTTTCTTCAGTAGCGATGAAGAGGAAAGCGGATTCAAATTTTTAAAAACAAAAGTGAGCGGTTAGGTGGAAATGGGGCAAAAACAGTAAAAGACCCCCACAGTCTGAGGATTCATAGGAGAGAAACTAATTCTTTAATGAACTAATGTTGTTTTTCAGTGACATAATATTGTAAAATGTTTTTAGGCAGAAGGCGGAAGAAGAGAAGAATCTATTTTTTTTAAAACAAAAACTGTTGTAGAAGTAGAAACAAGAGCAAAAATACAAAGGCGACCGCAGATTGAATATTCATTTCCAAGTAACTTATCCTTCAACTAATGACATAGTTTTTCATTTTCAACGACTAAGTTGCTAAAATTTTTTAGGCAGAGGAGAGAGAAGAAGAAAAGTTTCTAAGGAAAGGTTAGGGGTTCATCAATAATAAATAAATAAAAATGCCCCAATGTTTTATCCCTGATGGGGCTACAACGTGTGAATATTTTTAGTTTTTTAAATTTTCCTCAATAGGTAAGGGATTTGCCTATAACAAAAGTAGCCTACATCAGTACCTACTATAGTTAATGTATATGAAATTTTAAACAAACCGTTTCTACAAAGTTTTTTATTATTATCGTAGGAATTGACATATAGGTTAATAAAGAAGGATTTTTTTTTTTGTTGAAAATCCTAATAATCTGCATTATTTTCTTAATAAGAAACGGAAAATGAAAATAAAAGACATAAACTATCCAAAAAAACTAGCATACTGATGTTTTTCATCAATGTGTTGTCTGTAGTTTTGCTCATCCTATTTTGTGTCTGTGCATACATGGTGTTTCCAGTTATGGAAATGTACCATCAAAAAATGATGAAAAAAATTATAAATTCATTTTCAGTTTCACAGTAAAAAAGTAATTCTGAGATTATTATGATTTTGAAAAACATATACAGTACTTTTTTTATCACCCTATAACTCAGCCCCTATATCAGTTATAAAAATAATGTGGGGAAACCCGTTGTATCAAATTTTATGCGTATTATTTTTGTTCGGAAATACGCATTACATACTGTACCTACGTCGTTGAGTTATCCAGTAAAATTGAAAAAACTAAAAAAAGGCACACATTGTAGCCAATCATGGTGAAAGTACAGGGTATATGTGGATAAAGCATTTTTATCACTTATTGAGAGGCCCAGCCAAAAATATTGCAATCATAGGACCTTTTGCAAATTTTTATTCCATTTCAACCAAGTACACATACGGTAGGAAAAATTTATTACAAAACAAAATTACTCGATTCAGAGCAACAGGTAGCTAGCCATAATTAAAACAGTAATACTCTTCTAAGTAAAAATACGTTATTAAGGACATAACATATTTTGGTTTTTTTTTCTTTTTAAATTATTTTTTAGCATAGTCAGTACCAATCTAAGTATTATGAAAAAAATTTATTTTTAAATTAAAATTTTCGTTAAAATGAAGTTAATGTCAAAGTTCCTCCGCACAGTTTGAGATCCCAAAAATTCGTAACTTTATTAAAAAGTTTTAAAAATTTGATCACACGTAGCGTGGATTTAGGAAATGTAAAACGTAAATTCATACAGAGCAACACAATTTTTTCTCTCCAAAACGGCGATTCACTCCTTTTATTCTTCTTTTTTTCCTTTTTTTTTCCTTTTTTTTTCAAAATAATTTATGGCAGCCAGCGCTAATTTACTCCCAAGTTTTGCATTCTTTTCCGTAAATACTTGAGTGGAATAAAAGAAAAGAAAAGAAAAATAAACGGAAATTCTTACTCGGTTTTGTTGCAAAAAGAAAAAAAAAAGCCTTTAGATAGGTATTTTATACTTTTACTACTACGAAAAAGTTTTCCCTTTTTGAACTTATTAGTAGGTTGTTTTAAAATTACTTTGGAAAAAATATAAAGGTTAGGAACTCATGCAGAGTACGGGGTGAGAAAAAAAAAACACAGAAAAGGTTTTTTGAGAAAAAAAACTGAAATGAATGATACGTCAACTTTCAAAAATTAATCTCATTTCGATATCTATTTTCATCGGTTTTTTGTCCTTTTTTTTAGTTTTTTTTTTCACCTCATAGTATTATTTTAGGTGTTCAGGCCGTTTCTGTTTTTTTATTTTTTGTTTGTTTGTTTGTTTTTTTTTCAAAGTAAATATTTACTCCGCGTATCGAATTTTAATTAAAACTTTAATTTTTAACCATGCCGCGCTCGTGGTTTGGCACGTTAAATTCCATCATAGCTTAGTTAATCGAGACAGCTGTTGAAAGATCGAGAAGAACCAACAATTTTCGAAATATTGGTATGGTAAAAATTCAAAAATCGTAGCAAATTTTTGGATTTGTTTAAAATTTTGTTAAGAATTGAACTCAGAAATTCGAAGCACCACCACCATCAGTCTATTACATGAAAAAAATAGCCCACTAAATTTACTATTATTTTTCGAAAATAAAATTCTATGGTGTCTGGGAGTGAGAGTAGACGTTAAAAGTGGCAATTTCGAGGTTGTAGCAAAATTTGTATTATGGAGAAGATTCTATCAGATGGAGTGAAGAAAACAAATCAAATCAACATAACGTACAGAATGAATAAGATCGATTCGACTTGTACTTATACCGTATAAAAATTCGATTTCTTGCTCATAGGACTAGTCCATCATTCAGGGAGAGAATACGTAATCTCATTTGAAATAAATTCTCTCTTTTAGGTACCTAATCAAAAGTGATTGTGAGCTTGAAAATTTTTTTTAACACAAATGTTACCAATCCAGTCGATAAAATTGAAAAATTTTGTAACATAAGGATGATAATCATTGAAAACAATTGCGAAAACCAACAAAAATTTTCGAATAAGCTTCTCTTTTTTCAGGTTCATAAAAGAATATTGAATAGGTACCAGATAACTCAAAAATTTTGTTTTATCGAAAAAAACGATATTGATTTACGAGTAGGTATATCTATAACTCCAACCAATTTCCTTCATCGTGTGCAGCGTTATCTTTCTCCGTATTCAAGACACAGGAGTGCCCTTCAATAGGTACTCTGTACTGCGGAAAGTATTATTCCGTATGTTTACAGCGCAGAAGCTCCAGTACCAGCGTTTCTGCTGGAATGTGAAGATTTCTACATTAATAATTTATATTGGGCCACATTCTTGAATGTTTTTTTCCTAAGTGACAACACTTAAGTAAACTTTCCCTTATACTTAAGTACTGAAACCACAGATTTTTAAATCACTTATATAGTGATTTTTTTCACCAAGATATCATCTATAAGAATATTGCGTATTATATCACTTCTTTCGATAAAAGATGATAAAAATCTGTCAGTTACAAAGTTCAAAATTATCCCACAATAGAATCATTTTTTTAATGATGAAAAAAAAAAATCAAATATCAATCTATATATATAAAAGAGAATGTATGTCTGTTTGTCTTTTGTGCATTACTATACCATTCATCCGATGGCCCTGAAACTTTTGGAAGTTGTTGAGTAGGTATAATCAGGGGAAGGTTTCTGGCATAATACAAAAAGAAAATTTCAAAAAGTTGTCCAAAAAATTCCTGAAATATGTATTTTATTCAATATCGATATATCGAAAAACAATATTGCATCGATCTGGTGAAGAAAATCAATACATCGCGAAAAATATCGATGTTTGTTGTATACCTATGCAATAACAGTGACTGCGAGTTTGCTTCTAATTCCATTGCATAGGATATAGTAATATTTTAATTGAATATTTAATTGACAACCAAAGGATTTTGAGGTGAGGTTTTCAAGTTTCAGCATTTGTTAAACTCATTGAAATGCTCACGAATGTTTAAATTTACTATTCTAATTTTATTTTTTTGGGAGGTGTCATTAATAAGTTCCATTTTCCATTGGACCGAGAATTCATCTACAAAATCTTTTTGATTCATCACCATTGAATTAATCAGGATTCAGCGACGAATCGAAGAGAATTCATCTACAGATTTTCTTCAATTTGTCGCTCTTAAATTAATCAGGATTCATCGACGAATCGAAGAGAATTCATCTACGAATTCTTTTCAATTCGTTGCCATTAAATTAATTAGGATTCAGCGACAAATTGAAGAGAATTCACCTACGAATTCTCTTCGATTCATCCCCATTAAATTGATCAGGATTCAGCGACAAATCAAAGATAATTCAGCGACTAATCGAAGAGAATTCATAGCTAGGTACAAATTCTCTTCGATTTGTCACCATTAAATTAATTAGGATTTAGCAACAAATTGAAGAGAATTCATCTACAAATTCTTTTCGATTAGTCGCCATTAAATTAATCAGGATTCATCGACGAATCGAAGAGAATTCGTAATACAATAATTACATTAATTACTGTGGAGAATGAATTTGGTATAAATTTTAAAACCCTCAATTCAACTACGGTACCTATTTTTTTTTCCAATTCCTTGAATTTCCTTTCTTCAGAGATAGCAGGAGCGCGATGGGTCCGCTAGTACTAAGTATAAAAAAAGTCTAGTGATAAAGGTAATGCAGTGGAACAGAAAATCAACGTATTCAACTCAATATCAACCTTTGAAAGAGTACACATATAAAATAAATTATTATGCAATTACCAACTGCGCCAATTACTTTGACTTTCAACAAAATTTGAAGTCTAAGTAATGAATTTTATTGAGTTTACAAAATGATAATTGTGATACAATAAACAGGTCTGTTTATTCGACAGCGACTTTTTCCTTATTCTTACAGATGATAATCATTCTTCGTACAGATCATAGATCGGATAATATCTAATCAGAAACTATTGATGTTTGTTTGCCAACAATTTACCTATTCAATTCATTCCAAAAAATTTTCTATGGAATTGTATCGTAACGCTATTAATTTTTCAAACTTCGTGGATAACATAGGTAAGAAACGAATAAGTCATTGCTAAATAACAAAATGAAACTTTTCAAATGACGGTATTTATAAATTCACCTATTTATACGACCTACGGTCAGCATTTCTTTCATATTGTGTACGTATTGGTAAAATTTCTATGTAATAAAACTCAACGTTGATTGACAACAGCCTTATCCGCCACATAGGTACCTTTAGAATGATACGTTCACAATTCCAAAATTTAATGTTTTAATTTCAAAACGACTGTCGATTTTCTTTAAATTATACACCAAAAAAGTATTCAAAGGTCACTTCTAGCTTTTCTGGGTATTTCAACTTAGAAGCTTTAATTACAAATACCTAACACCGAAGATACTCCAGATTAAAAGATTTTCCTACTTCACTTAGTTTTTTTCATTTTTCTTTTTTAATAATTTGTTATATACGTGAGAAAATTTTTTAAAGAAATTCATTTTAATTTCATCCGAAATAAAGTTTCATTCTTTTAGAACTCATGTTCTTCACAAATCAATGGATTCTCCCCTCTCTAAGAATAATATTGTTCGATTTTTAGTCGAATACGAGTATATGCCATACAAATTTAAACACCGTTAAAAAAGTTACGCATTTTAATAACAGTGAAAGCATAATTCAGCAAATGTATTTTTTGATATTATTTTTTTTTATTTAAATTGAAACGAGAAGAATAACTTTTGAAGACTTTTGAAGGAGCAAAGAACTGTCACAAACTGGTGCTTTCTACGACTTTTTTTTCTTTTTTTTTTCGCCTTCTGTTACCTTTTTCTGACGCAAAAAGTGACGTGTATCATGTATTCATAACATCTATTATTTCGATTTTGCTTGACTGAAGGTGACAGACAAAAAAAAAAATAAGTACCTGTTGTATTATTGCAGCAATTTCAAATAAATAAACCTGTAATTCTTTTATATTTTTATTTTTTTAACCAGTAGGTCTATCAAGTTTTCAACTTAGAAAATCAAAAAACTCTAAAGCAGTGATACTTCTTTAGAAAACCCAGTTTTCCAATTTTCATTGACAATATTAAAACACAAAATGAAAAAACAAATAAAATAAAATCTGAAATAATGCAGCGCAGAAAAGACGCAATAGTGGCTCGTTGCGTCGTAAATAAGAAAAATATACCTCAAGGAACACGAGAGACTTACTTTTTTTCAGTAATTTTTTCTCTTAGGACGAAATCATTTCAGAAAATACCGGACTGATAAGCAATATCTGGGGTAACTTTACTCTTTTGAATCTTTTATTTTTCTGTTGAAGGTTCATGGCCATTGCTGGGGACACCACGTATGTACAAGTATGAAGTCCAACGTATAGACTACATAATATATTAATAGAAAAGCTCCGTACGCTAATTTATTTGACCATCTTCACGTCCATATTCATTTTTTTTCCAACAAGAAAATAATATAGATCATCTGCTACTATTGAAAGTAATATATTTTTTTACCACCCTGTATCTCAGCACCCATGATAGTAATGAAAACGATGTACTTACCTATAGAGATACTTGTTTGTTTCAAATTTTTTCAACTTTTACATTACTTTTGTATTAAAGAATTTTTATCGTCTATCGCTCAGCAATCAAGGAACCATTTAAAAAACTCGAGGTAGTAACACATTCGAGCCCCCATTTGTGGATGCGTACGGAGGCACGACATATTTATTACTTATTCAGGAGCCCATCTCCAACATATCAGGGTACAAAACCTTTGTAAGTATCTTTCAATTCCATTTCGAACTCTTATTTACTAGGGTGTGTCGGCATTGACTGTACGCATCTAAATGGGTAGAGATTCATATTATGAAAAAACCATAATACTTCTACTTTTCCTAGCAGCATGACATTTTGATTTCGAAACCAAATAACTTGGACGCGCAGACCGTGTGGAAAATTCTCAGGAGGAAATTATTATATTTGTTGAAAAATATTAAAATATGTCACGCGACTATAATATTATAAAACGAATGAAATCAGAATGGAAGGGAGAGCAATAAAAATACTTTTGAGGACACCATATAAATTCGGCCATAATATTCTCTATTGCCAGCGTCGTTAAGCTTAGAGAATAGACGTAAATATACTTGGATAATTCTCAAAATTCGTTGATGATTCAACGAGTACCTACTTTTTTTTATTTTCCAAGTTGGACATTTCAATTTTCTAATCAACGGAATATGTTAAGACGTAACACGTTCTGTGATATATTAAAAAAGTGAAAAATCATCCACGACCATTATTGTGCCACTTATGGAGGGTTCAAAAAGCGGGTGTACATGCTTTTCAAGTTGAACATCTCAAATTTTTTATGAATGCAATATGTTGATTATACCTGCCATAATATATTTTTAAGCTAATAAATTATCCACGATCATTATTGTATCACATATGTGGAGGTTTAAACTAGGTTTGTCCACTATAAAGACAGTTACAGAAAACTTATCCACTCTAAAGACAAAATGAGGCTGCTACTCTACAGGACAAAATGGCAGAAAAAATAACTTCAGCAATCAAAAATGTGATTTTAGAATGATTTTTTAAATTAAGTTTTGTTGTATCATAGTCAAAAAGTTTGTTGATTTTTTCTACGCTCTTTCACTCCATATTTATTTGTAGCATTCTAAAGACACAATTTAAATGTTTTTTTTTTTTAATTTATGCAAATAATGCCTTAGAATATGAGTAAACCAATACAATTTTCAAATTATATTGGTGGACATAATGCATCTCATCATCACTATTGCAATAAACCATGTGTGGCAAAAAAAAAAAATTGTTTGTGTAGAACTGTTTACATACAGTTTTCTTCACTCTGCGGAACAAAAAATCTGTACACACGACTTTTGCCTTGTGTATGTCTGGCTGGTATGAAAAATAGAAAAAAAAATACTGTTGCCAATCAATAACGTAATAACCCTGACTCAGATCATGATTTTAGTTGCACCACCTAGCGATTAGGTAGAATGAGTATTATTGTCAGTTGTATAGTGAAAATTAAGCTGATTACAGCCACTCTAGAGGACATGTTGACCCTTTAAGGACAAATATCACCTGTTTAACTAAATTATTCGATCTTTATTTCAGTATGAGTCACTTTAGAAAATTGATTTCTCTCATTTGAGATATTTCCGGTGAAAATATAACTATAATTTTTAGAGTAAAGACGCAGGAACACCAATCATCAACGAATTTTGAGGATTACCCCTTGGAGTCGTATAGAGTACACAGAAAACGTTTCAAATTTGAGTAAATTTAATCTTCTGCTCAATCCCAATTTCCACATGGACTGTTGCCTTTTGTAAACTGACATTCTCAAACAAACGCGAAGCATAATTTTATTTTTTCCGCGAATGGCTATGCTCCCCTTCAACTAATTTTCAGCGACAAATAACCATATTTCTTCGTACATAAACAGCCAATTAAAGGAGTCTTGAAAACCAAAAAATGATCCTATGTATAATATCGCAGAGCAAATTGTACCATCAGCTAGCAAAAACTTTCACCATCTATTTAAAATAATATCCGTCAAAATTGATGTTTCGCTTCAACTGGCACACCAACCTGCATGAGGTGTTTAAAATACTTTCTCCCATTTTCGCCCTCCATCTCGCATCTTATCACAATTCCCTTTTGAAAATCCATACACTTATTAAAATTGATTCGAAAGCTTTACGAATAGCAAGTCCGAGTGGCTAAATAAGTTGATTAGGTGCGAAAATGAAAAACAAAGGTAGTAGAAACGGAAATTGTAGTACTTAACTAAAATTTGCTGGACGGTTTTCTTATTTAATGAGACAACAGTCGAAATCATAAGATTAAAATAATAAATAAATACCCGCACGCTAAATTTTCACACCGTTTCCTGATCCGATTTACAGATTTTGTCGAATGAAAATGGTTTGACGGCAACTGGCGTGAATGCCATATCCTATAAAATTATGACCGAAGGTGAACAAGCCTCTAATTAGGTAATTTAATAAGGACGGCTCAGAGAGACGAAAGGAAAGGTTGTCTGAAAATTCCATTAAGATAATGAAACAATTGGTAATTGAAGATTGTTAGGCTTGAAAATGGAAGCGAATGGACGTTCGGAGTTTGCTAATTAAGATGATTGAGGAATTTTTACGAAACGAGGGGTTATTGTTTATTTAGGACTCTATTTTGGGCGGAATATCGTTTTGTTTCAAACACGATTCCATATTGAACGATAAAAAAAGATATAAAAAAAAAAATTTCAGTCGCGTAGCACTCGAAATGTTTTTTCTCGACTGGGTCATATCGAGAGTACCTAACTTTATTTTGATTATTTCTCAATTTGAATTTTGTTTTCCTTCGGCTCGCGGTAACAGAGGTCGTTTTTCGCAGAATTTATAGCCTATTATACGCTTTTATGGCAGTCACTAACGCGACAAAATGTGACATAGTTCTTATACTAACATCTAGGAGCGCTGATTTTTGTTATCAGTTGTCTCTCATCAAGATGTTTATCTTTTAACTCATGTCAGTTCTTCTATTTCCAACCGTTTTTATGATGTCGTGATAATACTGTAGAAGAGGGTTACCGTGTTCAAATGCCCACAGGGTCGTTTTTTTTTTCTTTTCTAATGTACATTTTTTTCGGAGTTTTAGACGCGGGACGTTGGTGGAAGGAGTTTTACTCGTCTTATAAAAGCGTATTTAAAAAAATTAATTTTCACCTAATTTATTTTACGGCTGTGGACGGAATGAGTCAATAGTTTAGTAGCTTAAGACTCCGAAATACAGATATTTTAATCCCATGTGCAAGATAGTAAGACCAAACCAAAACAAACCTTCATAATGAGTCGAAATATTTGGTGGCCACTGGTCTCTCATCCACAATCAATGATAGTTTTTTTGTTGTTTTATTTTAATTTTTTTTTTTGAAAGAGATGGAGTAAAGAACGAGCCAAAATTTTGGAATGGCCGTAGAATACTAAAAATGAAAACAAAAAAAAAAATTATATGGGAAGAATACACTGGAAAAAATGATATTCTTACATCAAATAATATATTTTCTGAACCTAGACACTAAAATAACGGACTGACGGATGCAATATTTAAAAAGAGAGGTCTATTAAATCGTTTAGTCTTTACTGGTAGAGGCTGATCTGATAAAAAAGGAATTCATTTTTTCAGTGTTCTCAAGGTTTTACTTGGTTATTTTTCTTCTTTTACAAAATAAAAAGAAATTATTCACTAACTGTGTAAATAAATACGTAGCATAATTTTTACATAAACAAATTACAAATTTTCGAGCTCACAAGTCATAACTTCTATTTAGTAAATGTCCGCGATTCGATTCATTCGATTCACTGTACTGACCCGTTCACAAGGATTCAGACGCGGTGCAAATAGCAAGTCCCATTTATATACAGATAAGTACATACGAACTAGTTGGACTCGATTATTGGAAAGACTCGTTCAAATGAACAGCTGGTTCACTAACAACTGACATATCTGTACAAGATATGAGTCATATATTAAGAGGTGGCTTTGACAACGACACAACCTAGTGTTGCCAGATGTATGGCTTTGGCCGTAAACATACGGCTAATCTAATGTGAAACGACTGTACGACCGAAGGTTGGGCCATACAGCAAAATGTACGGCTTTCAAACCATTATGGACAAAAAAAAACGAAAAAAAAGTGTTTTAAGAATTGTTTGGAAAAAAAAAAAAAGCAAAACAAATCAACAAACTGAATTCTACCTACGTGATTTTTAACATGTTATCAAGTAAACTTTTTTTATCAGGGCTGCGAACTGATTTTTTTTTTTTTTTTCATCGGAATGGAAGAGAAAGAAGTTAATTGGGAAACAAATGTCGTTAAACCAGAACTAATCTGAAGTCATACCCAATCCTGTTTTCAAAAAAGTTAACAAACTGTCAAACCTGTAAGGTGTACGGCTTTGGGTAGTGGTATACTAGAGCTCTGTAGATACAAGTCCGCAAATACGCCATTTTGTGTCTATAATTTAATTCACATAACCCTTTCAGAATTTCAGCCTTATTTCAAGAACCAATAAATACGATTTCAGCGAAATTTTCACAGAATTGTTAACAAACATATGTTAATATTTCATGAAAATCTCAGTTTTCTACAAGCAATGGTTCTCCTACAATAGCATTCGATAACTTTGATTGCATAGTTTAATCCCATAAAATTGTGTTTGATAAGGGGTTTGTTTATTTGGCCCTTCAGTCTGTTGGGCGAACGTAGATTTCAAGTGAAACAATGAAAAAGATCAATGAAATTAATAAAAAAATTTAAAGCTATAAAATTTCTCAAATTTAACATAAATATCAATGAATACACTTATGAGCTGTTGGATACAAAATGGCCTATTTCTGGACTCGTATCTGTAAGGCTTTAGATATACGGCTTTTTGAAGGTTTGTCAACGCTATCTTACTCTCAAAATCTGGCAACACTGCACACAACCAAGTTTCCAGGTTTCTACAAATTGTAAAGTAGGTATGTACGGAGCGAAATTTTTCATGAAAATTGGTTTTATGCAGTAACATCAAAAGTATCGATCATATGCTACAGATACAGTACCACACAAAATCTAGACAGGTGCCAATACATACGTGAAACCAACTTACGTATAACGCTGTCAAAACAAGCCACGGGCATCGAACTAAAAATTTTTCCAAACTTGAAAAAAAAAAAAACATTAATCAAACGAACACCGTAGAACCACTACTCCCCTTTTCCATCCTCTCTACTCCCTTACCCCTTTATAAAATATAAAAATATAGATGTATATATACTGTATATACATATAAGTTATAATAAAGACGATACTCGCAGCACCTTTTTGGTTTAACGAAGTTGACAGCTTATTGTATTGGATGAATGAACGCGTATAGTATGGACGAAGAGAGTATAGCCAGAGGAAAAAATGCAGAACGAGAGGAAAAGAGTGAACGAGCCAGCTATCCATCACTTCTCCCTTGTATTTCGCCTCATGCTACTGAAAGCAAAACAATGTTAGAAGGAGAGGTGCTACTTTTATACTCTGACTCACCAACAAACAGCGCCTGTACTACAATATTTTCCAAGTATATATACGAACTTTTAAGATGTTCCCCCCGTATTCGGTGAGAAGTTCTCAAAAACAATTTATTGTCTTTGACATGGGCCAATGAATTCAATTGTTATTATCTATTACCTATTATTATTATTATTATTATTATTATGAATTCCGTTTAATATTAAACTAGTTGCGATATTGTAAAATTCAGCCTATACCGTATCCTTTTCACGACAAAATAGGCTCCTCATCTTCGCTTTTTTATACTCGCTCGTAACTTGTTTAATCCTACAATACGGTAATTAAATTACGTTCAAACATAAGGACTCGATGGAACAAAAACAAAAAAAACAAAATCTATATGCCTGCCCAAGTTTTGGAAGAAGAGATAGTTTGAACACGTGTCAATACCAAGATTCAAACTGTGAGTATCACATTATTATAAGTAATAAGCCTGTACAAAAACAATGCATCGTTTCTTTTTTTTCTTCACTGACATAGCTTATTAAAATAATTTTTTCAAGACGAGATTGAAGCACTATGAAATAGCGGCGGCGAAACAACGGTGATAATTTTTCTATATCCATTCAAAATATTTGTCTTTGATTGGGAAATTCCATTCTGTAGCTCCTTTCAGCTCAGAAAGAACTTTTTATTTGCACAAACCTCCAATAGAAAACAATAAGACTTTTATGTGACGCAAGAGTGGGTCACGACATCTCATGAAACGGACGCATTGACTGTACGCTGCGTTTACACCAAATAACGAACGCTTTTTTTTTGGCTTGTTTGGTGTAAATCAAAGAAATATAGAAGAATAAAGAAGGAAATCTTCCTATACAAACATCACACAAAAATGGTTCATCTTAAAAAGTTTCCAAATTGATACACTTACAACGTTGGTGTTGATCACAATGGCCCATATTCACAAATATCACTTTAACCTCCCTTCACTTAAATTTCACTTTAAAAAAGTATTTTATACAATTTCATAGTTAAATCTCTTATGAGAGTTCCAATTTGAAAATAAAATGTTACCACACTCTTAAATACAAAATTGTACCAAAAGTCATTTTTAAGTGAAGTTTAAGTGAAGGGAGGTTAAAGTGACGTTTGTGAATATGAGCCTGTGGGATAATCCACTTATTTGCTTATAAGGACATACCTGAAAATTGGAAGAAATTTGTTTTTTTCTCTATTGTAAGAGTGTGGCTGTGTGTTCTGCTACTTCATATGTACACATATATGGGTAAGCCAAAACCTAAGCAAACACTAGCAATTTTGAATAGCTAGTTTCATGAGTTTGTATAAGGAAATAGGCACATGCACCCAGACACACAGATGCCCATATACATATGTACATGTGTTATAGAAAGTAGGTACGTCATTTCTTATTCACTGCTATAACAATTAATAAGAAATGACATAATATGTTTGTGTACTGGTCTGAGACATTGCCAAGATCTTTATCTATCGAATTATCATCAGCCAAACATTGTATCTTATTTGCCTGTGTGTGCAAGTAAGAAAATACAAACAAACAATGTGTAATGTTTTTAGAGTGCAATGCAATTGATAAGGATAACAACGTACATATTTGTGTAGTCCCCACAAAAAAATTTAAGAAGACACTGAAGACTTTATTTTAGTGTATTTCCCTTTTTCCATTTGGCAGAAATACCCAAAAAATATGTAGATAATTTTGGACATGAATCCTAAATCTCAACTAAATTCCTAACAATCAGAGTTATTGAATGCAATTGCGAGACAACTGTTGTAATAGAGAGCTGTAATTTCTATGAGACATCAGAGAATGTTGGATGAAAATTCTCTGAAAATTTGGCTACAATTGCACAACGGAAATTCTACTATTATGAAGATTCATTTCATATCAGTTAATGCTTTTCCATACAAATACAATCACTGTTGGTTGCCAAGAGCTGAAATTATTCAAAAACGTGAAGGTATATACCACCTAGCTAAATATTCTGTAAAAATTTGGCTGAAATTATATGTTTAGTTTTCAAAATATCACTGAAATTCTCACACAATAAACATTCAGTTCATATAATTTTCATTTCCCTACAAATTCTATTGTTTCAAAATTAAAATGAAACAGACATAAAATTCCACTAATAACACTGATCGTATATAATTAAGATGAGATTCATGTCCAAAATCACATACCTATACCTATGTTGGGTGTCAGTTCAGATTATGTGATTTAAATAATGTGATTCAGTCTAGTTGTGGAATTTCAGCGATATTTCTGATGATAAACGTTCGATCTTGGCCAAATTTTCACAGAATTTTTAAACAACGAGCTTCGATGTCTCTGAAAAATTTCAACTTTCAATAATCAACGGTTCTCCCGTAATCCCTCTCGATAACTATGATTATGTTTGCGAATAAACAAAATATCTACTACCTTAAGCAATTATTCTCCCAAATTTGATAACTGCTTGTAAGTTGTAGCATAATGAACAGCAATAATTTCTTCCAACTTCCAGGCATTTTGAAAGAAATGAAGTACCAATCTTTTAGCTGTAGTAGATATCTAAATAAAATGAATAACTACTTACCTATCTGGGATCCATGGAATAGTAGAATAAGTAGTACAGATATTAATACTGAAGCGTAGCAACAGGAAATCAAATATAAATTAAATCTATTTAAAAACGGTAAAAAAAGTACAGATTGTTGGGAAAGACCACGAATGATGAAATTTTCAAACATATTAAGCAATTTTCAAATGTGATTATCAAAGAGATACATCCCTCAGAAAAATCATTGACCAAACTAAGCAATAGGTAACATAATACCTAACTACTGCTTGAGATTATTTTCCCTCAGAAATTTTCTCGGTTTCTAAGGGTTCAATCTTCTTGTTCTTATGTTTATTTTATTCCTTGAAACCTCCTCTAAAAATTCTTTCATGGGGAAGAAATAGGTATCTCTTTATTTACAAAACTTAGGACCAAAAAATGGTGTAAAAAAGCATTATATTTCCTATGCATTTGTTCCATATGAACTTCTCTGAGATCAATATCAACGCTACCTGGTGACAATATATGTAAACTTTTTACTGTAGTCAATTTTTAGCCCATACCTTTCCTTCTGTATTCTTCTACATTTCTGTGGTGTAAAAGAGTATCAAACAAACCAATTAGAACAAACGAAATTCGCTATGCAAGCGAACAATAAGTAACAAACATCCTGAAACATTGTGAATATAGGAAAAGATCGAATGAACTGCGAATGTTCATTTGGTGTAAGCCCAGCGTTAGGGAATAGCAAGGTTGTAAGTTAAAGGGAATCCTGGGAGTCTAAACCCTTCGTTTTCAGTGGCGGCTTGTGGAGTGAAGCAGGTGAAGCGCCTAGTCAAATTCCTATTGAGACTATTTTTAAATACCTATGAAAACTTTTTCATAATTATATTGAAATGTCTTGTACAGGTAACTTAGGTACTTAAATAACTTATCAAAAATTATCATAAAAATTTGCAAATAAATAATTTATTTTAACTCCAGTCAAGGTATTAGTTTTTCAGGATTTTTCACACCCCAAATGATTGGTATCACACGTTGAAAGAAGAAAAGTGAATGTATAATTAAAAATAATTTCATTTGCTTATAAATTAGCCTGTAAAATTACTTGACTTCAATCTATAAGTTTACTTTTTCACAAATGTCTCTGAAAATATGTCTTCGATGATTCCCAAGCAACCCATCTTTGACTATATATTACTAGACCAGTAAAAAAAGATGATTTCTAGTTAGACACGCCGGCGCTAAATAGGCAAACAAAGTGTACTTCTTGACGTATTTGTTTTTGTGTTTATGTACGTTATCCTTATGAATTTAAATGATGTCTTTATCAGATATATTCTACATTGGTAACGCAGAAGATACGCTGGGGTGGCCTACTTTTTCGCGGGCATGTCTTGACATTAAAAAGTACATTAGTCATATGGAGTTTTACTGGTCTAGTACTATATATTCAAAGGGTCCATCCAATTAAATCAATTTAACCTCGAAAAAATCAAGGTTTACATGTCTTTTTCTCGTACCTTCATTTTAAACGGTCGAAACAAAAAGTATAGGCTAGCTTATTCTTTCTTTATTTTAAATACCCTTTTTTGCAGACATTTAGAAAAAGTTAAAATTTTCACATCATAAACTTTTACTCTAGAAAATAAACGATCGGCACGCCCTTATTTCAATGTCAAATAGATTTCAAAAAGTTCGAAAATTTTTTTTCCGTAGTGAAAGGTTTTATTTATACCTACACCAAAACAAAATCACTTCCACGGCACGAATATTAAAAAAAAAAAGAACAAAAAACCGAACGATTTTTTATATAATTAACGTGGGTGGCTATTTCATGGTTATCCTTCCAAAATCAACGCTATTTTAGTTTTTAATCTTTCTCTTTATTTAAAAACGTATAAGCTAAAACAGTGACACTAAAAGCATTTACGGGATTATTCTGCTAATGTTTAAGTTACATGCGCTTTTCATTGGTGCATCTAGTCACGTGATATTTATATGTACAAGTGAAATATCTTCCCTTAAAGATTTTATTGCGGCAGTTTTTTGCCTTATCGAATGCAGCTATGGATTGCCCAATTTAATATTTTAGGAATTTACTAATACTTTTTTTTTTTTTTCATGGTGTTTGATTACATAACCACATACCCACTCAGCAGTTAGAAGATATATTATTTGACGTCCAAATAGTTAAGAGGATAGTCGGGATCCGGTGACCAGTGGTCTACCAACATGAATTTTCCAATCATATACTGGAGCTCCAATAGAACCGAACCAAAATAGCCGCCATTTTGTGTCAAGAATGTGACGACAGTCCGTTTATAACTAGCAGCCTTTCCACCACAAATCCAAACTCCTAATCACTATGCCACGCAGACCCCCCAGCTCAAATTTTTTTAAAACACAACTTGTTTTCCAGAATAGCTTGAGAATAATTCAAGGATCAGCAACACAAATCTTTGAAATTTTATTCAAGCACTCAAAACTAGTACCCTTCCCAAATAAAAATAAAATACCAATTCAATTGATAAAATAAGTCCCCATTTTGTAGATAAATGAAACAATACATGATGAAGGGTGAAAACCAGAGACATACAGCTATATAAAGAGATGTCTAACGGACATCTCCTTAGCTGTTTGTCTTCAGTGAAAACTTACATACTGTAAAGTAGGAGCTGCCCCTCAAATGTTGACTGGTATTGAAATAGTTATTTGTGATACAAGTGCGTAAAACAGGTAATTTTTCCACAAGTGTTATTTTTACAGCACAAGCTGAAGGTGAGAGATGAAAATCACCTGAGTAGTAATCACCTACTTCGTAGGAGTGTCATGCACTATTTTCTAAAACTCCTCCCCAAAAACAAAATTTCACCATGAAAACAAATTTTTGTAGTGGCACTATAGGCACTCAACTCATATGAGGTACAGGGGCTCACACTCCTTAATGGCAGTCGCCACCGAAAGGCTGGCATATTATTCATCTCTATGACGTTAAACAAATACACATACATACGTTTTTATATTCTTACCTGTATGTAAATACAAGTGAGATACAATGTTTGGGTAGTGACAAATTGCCTAATAACAATCTTGGTGATGTCACAGCCCAGTACCAAAAGTGCTGCTTTGTTTCTTATCTCTATAAAAAACAGGAAATGACATAATTAGATGACATAATTCTATAAGTATATGTACATATGTATGTCTGTGTGGGTGTGACAATTTCTCTATATAAACTCACAAAACTGACAACAAAATCACCTTTTTTTTTTCTGGGATTTATCTCTCCCATACATTTATGTATGATGTGGCAAAACACATAAAGCTGTTGATTACCTTCTTATGTGAATACTTCTTCACAACAAGGTATTCCACAAGCACTTATTTAAACAGTACAAAAACAAAAAATCCATTAATTTGCGTTTTTTTGTCATTTATTTTTAAGTAGCTAAGGATAAATAAAAAATTTAATGGCAAAAAAATTGAAGCAAATTGTCACATCTTTCCAACTACACCAACTGCAGCTTTTTATCTTAAACAGTGGTTGAAGAATTTTGACTGAAAGAAAAGATCGAGGTTTCTAGATTCTAAAAAATGGCTAATACTTCATTAATTTGCGTTTTTTCCATTTGTTTATTTTCATTCAGGTAAAAATTATTTAAAAATTTCATAAAAACTGGATTCCAGAAAATTTTCTATTCTTTCCAACTATGCTATGATTTTATCTTTCTAACTTAAATAACGGTGGAAGAATCATTGAGTAAAAATGAGAAGTTTCTAGATTCCATTAACCAGTCAATTATCCATCAATTTGCGTTTTTTCCATTTGTTAATTTTCAAACAGTTACAGATAAGTAGAAAATTACACCTCAAAAATATTTCGTAAATTTTATCCTCTTTTCAGCAACACCAACCTCAGCTTTCTAGCTTAAATAGAGGATTAGGAATCATTGAGTGAAATAAGAGAGGCAAAATTCAAAAAATACAGCAATTTCTTTATTGGATGAGATGTTATGCGCATGCGCAACCAAGACTGTGATTTAATAATGTAATCAAGTCCCTAGCTGCGCATGCGCAAAATTTTAGTTTTTCGCATTGGGGTAAAATCTCCTACTTTACCTATTGTTAATAGGAATGAAAACGTCTTTTTTTGGGTCGGATGTTGCAAAAACATGCTTTTCAACTGAAAATTTATCATGGTAAATGATAAAACCTATGTAGTTTTTTTTTATTTTTTGTTTTTTTCAATAAAAATTCCTTTTTTTTCCTTTTCTGTAGAAAGACCATACCAGGTGCTTTATTAATTGAGCACACCTCTTTTTTTTCATTTGTTTTTGAAGATAGAAAAAAGACGTTCAGGTGACTTCTTTTAATTTTTAACGTAGATTTTGTATTTGTCATTAGAAATACCATAAACTGAACCTAACTTCATTTTTACAAATATACATACATATATACATGCGTACACACATCCATACATACACACATACATATATACATACATATAAATACAGAAAAGCAGTCAACTTGATTGAAAATTTATAAAAATAAATAATTTCCTAATTCAAAATGTTATCATTTTCTGGCGTGAAGTGAGGGGAAGACAAAAATATTTGCACAGTTTTAACAATTTAGTAATTCCCTCTCCTCATATAAAATTTCCTGGCACTGGACCTGCAAAGTATTACCATCTTTCATCCCACTCCTGTTTAAATCGAATCCTTTATATAATGTGTACGGTCAAAGGTTATCATTACAAAACGATGTCTTTGTGAGGACAAGAAAATAAAATATTACCGTTTAGCCTGCATTCGGTGAATATAATCGCGCATCCAAACTCAAATATTATACTTATAATGGAGTTTCGTACCCTCAATGTAAACTGTTGAAATTAATTTTCGCCGACTTCCATCCGTGTGAACACACGGAACCTAACACGATTAATGATGAAATGGACTTCGTAATATACAGCATTAATTACATTGCAAAGTTTTGTAATAGCAGGACAAAGTACGAAATAAAAAAAAAAAAACATACACAAAGGGTTGAGATATTTGAAAAAAAAAAAAAAAAAAAAACTTGAAAAAGGAAAATTACATGCTGCAAAAAATGTACAAAAAATTCTCACCTTTATCTCCTCAACATTGTTCTAATGAGTTTCGAATTTGCGGTTACTTTTAAAACGCTCTCAAGCGTGGAATGAGTCAGTGCAAATAAAAAAAAAAGTTTTGTTCCTAAAATTTTTCCAGTCATTTTGCTTTCATAACGTAGTCACATGATAATCGCGCTGAGAACCTAGGGAAATAGCGAGAACTATATTTTCCTTGGTAATTTCTAAAACTAAAAATTAGATATTCAGGCTGGATTATTACCGTTAATTTTTTCACGGCTTTCTTGTCGTAAAAAGGTGATGGTAATTACCAGTGCTGCGGAAAAAAAGAAAGAGAAAATGAAAGCAGTTTTATCATCTTTGATGGTCATAAAGCAGCAGTTTGATGGTAAATTAAACGGGTTGACACTAAACTTTACACTCAGAAACTAATAAAATCTACCTACCTATCTTCTTATTCTGAGAGTGTAAAATTATACAATAAATATTCTGTTCTTCTTCTGTGCCATTATCAATTTCCCAATTTGAAACCGCATGTGGGGAAACTACTCTTATGTGGTGATGGGGCTTGGACCCTTGACGACAGTTGACGCCGAAAGGCTGGTAAATATTTGTATTTATGATGTTAAACAATTTCACAAATATGTTCGATCGTAATTACCAGTACACACATACAAGTAATGTACAAGTACCAAACTGTGACTAATCTAATAAAGACGATGATGTCACAATTCAGTACACTATACAAGAAATGACTACCAACCCGTTCACACAGATGTATGTAAATACTACATATGTGTGCTCATGTGTGTGTAAATAAGCCCATATATAAACTGTCCGGACAGGCTCTAAAATTGCCAGTGTTTGCCCAGGTTTTGGCTTACCCATATGTTTATATATGAAGTAGGAGAAAACACAATACCCGTTGATTACCTTCTGATGAGAATATCTTTTTCTCAACAAGGTATTCCACACAGTATATGACAGCATTTTTTATCAGATTTATTGATACTTCTGAAATATTCTTAACATGTTGCTGAATGCAACATTTTTTCAACATTGTAACCAATATTTTTACCTTCGTTGATTTTTGATTACTATAGGATGAACAAAATTTGACGCAAATGTGACATATGTTAAACACAATGCATTTTGTTGTCAGTGGCATGAAAGAGATTTTGTTTTACGTGAGATTTAAAAGTTTTTGAGTTCTATGAAATTTTTTATTGATAAGAGTGATAATGATTGGCAACCTCCTAATGGTGTGTTCATAAAAGGGATTAAAAAAGAACTTAGAACTAGTTTCTAATTTTCCCATGTTAGACTAACTTCTAGAAATTTAAATATGACCAGAAGAAGTGATTTTAATCAGAATCTATAGAGTTTTTGGTGCATTACTCGTGAAAATTGGTATGATTAATTTTTTTTTTAGAGAAAATTATTGGCTAAACATATTGTAGGTTGCTGGCATGGGGAGTCAAATGGCAACTTACAGATTGGAAAATAGCAACGATGCTATCTGTATGGCTACGCCACTGCCAATAGCCTTGTGAGGTACAGGTATATATAGGTTCACATCCTCACAACCATCCCCCAGTGCTGTATTTGCAGTTGCAGAACAATGGCACACAAAAGGGGTGGAGCTAAGCTGCTGCTATAAAGGGTAAACCAACAAACCCACAATGCAAACTTAAGCATATAACTCAATGCCACTCTATGGAGGGGGTAGCTCTGGGTGTTCATTTGCTCATATTGAGAGTCATTATTTCTAAAGGTTGAGGACATGAAAAAACAAACTGTAAATGTACAGATCGGAAAATAGTAATGATGCTATCCACCTACATACACTACTGCCAATAGCCTTATGAGGTGCGGGCATATATAGGTTCACATCCCATTTTTTCCCTATAAAAATATTGATTTGCGGGGGGAAGAGAGAAACAGGATTTTCAGGATGTTATTTTGAAGGTTCACCCACACCCATTTAGTTAAAGAAAAATTTTTTAACAGGAAACGTCCATTTTTGTGTTGAAATGTCTAGAATAAAAGTTGAATATTGGATTTGAAAGTGTCAAAGACAAATTAAATTAGAAGAACATCAAACAAGGTTTCTCACTCATCATCTTATATCTCTGCTTTCAAACAAACCTAAATTATTCAAAAATCTACTGAAAAAAACTTGGAAGCAGTTATGAAATAATATAATGTTCAAATTTGAATTCAGTACATACCCTTGGATTTGAATTTTTTAAAACTCTATGTGAAAAATAAATTGATAACAGTATCTGTTTGTAGTTACCACGAAGATTTGAACTGTGTCTGGTTTGGTATATTTTAATTTATTTTTGAAAAATGAGAAAGAGACCTAGATATGCAAAAATATATTATTCTTTGACTTCCTCTCATAAATTTTTAAGTGAAAATTTTTATGTAATACATGATCAGAAGGGCAAATCTATGTTATCATTTTGCAAGCAAAAAGTAGCTCTTATCATTGATAAATGTAACCTTGACAAAAAACGTGAAGTATCTTTTTACATGAAGGCACATTCACTTTACATATGTTCAGTTTACAGCGAGGTAGAGGTTATACTTTCTGAAAAAAACGTTCAATTGTTCCGTTTTTTATAATTTTTATGCAAAATTCATCATTATGATATAATTTAAACGTTTCGTCGCTTTCTGATCATTAATTATATAAATATCTTCCTCAACAAAATTCAAAAGTGCGTAATACATGATTCAAGGATTGCTCACTCGCTGCGCTCGTTTTGCAAACTTTCCCCAAATTGTAAATGCTCATTTTTGAACCTTAATATGTAGGTAATATACCATTCTAACTTGTTTGAAAAAATCTTTACTCAAAAATAATACGTATTGTTTTGTTACACAACATATCTAACAATAAAAAGTATAGTTGCTCCACACTGATTCTTCAGAACACAATTTATTTGGTTGAGCGTGTGATTTGTCTACAGTTTTAATAACGTGGATGAAAAAAATAAAAAATAAGGAAAAAAAGTTCTCGAATTTTACAAGTACAGCGCAGCTTTTGAGGTAATAAAATCTGACGTTAAGCTGAAATCTGAAATCCGAGGAAATTTTTATTCGCAAATTGAAAAATATTTTTTCAAATATCTTCACTGGAGCTGTTTTTGAAAAGGGTTTTCTGAAAGCTACGTACATTTATATAGTATTTTAGATAGTGGATAGGTACCTATCTACTGTATATATACGAGTACTAGTATAAAAGTATTTCTATATTTCCCGTGGGTGTTTTGGGCCGATTTCAATTACTCCTATTTTTATTTGTGGGTAAAAGTCCGTCTCTCTATCAATAATTCGTTTCTTATTACAACTATGTGTCACTGTAATATCGAATTTTTTCTTCTTATTCCCGAGTTTTTTGTGCCCGTAGAGAAATAAACTTTGTCTTCGACTCTTTTTCCATTGTTCATTTTAACGCATAGTTTCATCTTCTTTTGAGATATTTGGAAAACCTATACCTACTCGTAAGTTATAAATTTTCGACAGTGGAGAAGTTGGAGAATATTACTTTGTGACTATGAAAAATGCGTACCTTTTTTAAGCACTATTTCTCTATCAAATTTTCCAGTTTAGTTTTTTTAAATAAGGACTCTCCCATTTTTTTGGGGCACATTTTCGATTTTTCTCATAATTATTTGACATCGATCGAATTATTAGGTAGGAATTGATGAAATTATTGGTTAAAATGTTCGTTTTCGAAATAATTTTCCAATATTTATATTTATAAGAGTTTCAAGGTAAAGGGTATAGGAAACGACTTGGTATTTTGGGGAGCCAGGCCCTTCTAATGATGTTTTTTTGGAAGGAAAGGAAATAATTTAGTAAATTTTAGTAAACATAGGTATTATAGGTAAGCGTGAATACATACGTTTTTATTGTATTATATAATTAAAATTAAATGTGAATCAAAACATTTTCAAATTTTGTCTTCAACTCTCACACTCAATAATTTCACTAAGTCGATGCCATTGGCTAGGAGCATGAATTTTTATCTTCTGAGATGACAAAAATAAATCAATAAATAAATAAATATTTCCATTGGTTTTGTCATCATTTTTAAAATAAATTATAGCATAAACTATAGCCCTATACATTGTGATTAAAATAGCTCTTTTCCCAGTAAAAATGAGGAAAAAATTTTCGTACAGTGAAAAAGGCTAAAAATACCACTTAATACGAAAGCTCTAACTAAAAAAAGGTGATAATTTCGTCATGAAAAATACAAAAGAGTACCAAACTGATGTTTCTCACGTTGCAGTGAGCATCCCACCAAAGCCACTATATTTCAGTGCCTCGTGCTACTGAAGTCCGAATAGAAACAGCTGCTAGATTAGAATATTTTTTTCATTAGTTCGGTGAAATTTCGCTGGTAGAGAGTAAGAAGGCAGTAAGTGTCTACTTAATTAGACAAAACAACAAAAGTTATAAGAGTATGGGCTTGTAAATCAAAATTGAAAAAACCACGATCATGCGGAGTTCAATTTTCATTTACTTTTTAGGCAGAGGCAAAGTAACGATAAAACTTTTGGAGGGGATGCTCAAGGTCTTGTCATTTTTTTCTAAAAGTAAATTTAATTTTTTTTAAACGCTTCTATTCTAGTCCGATTGGGAACAGAATTTGGACTTTATTTATCGCTCGTATGCGGATGGAGTATAAAATAGTTATCAAATTCGCCGATGGAGTGTTTAAATTGCGCGTTTTTACTTCTCTTATTCGGTAATCTATCAAAAATTCCCTTAAACTAAAAAATAAAAAATAAAAAAGTAAAAAATAATTTTTAGGTAAATGCTTTTATTCAAGTTAAGTGCCCTAAAAAGGAGAAAATAAAATAATTTTATTTTGTTTGTATCATCTAGAAATGGAATCAAATAAGAGCGTGGGGCGGACATAATGGCAAATTAGTATAGGAATTTAATGTCAGTAGTGCGATGCTATTGTTTCAATATAGCTTATATTGATGGTAGTGAAAAGAGATGACTGATACAGGGCCATATTCTTAGTCAGTTTTTTACCTCAGGGAAAGCACTTAAGTAACCTTTCCCTTATAGGTGCTCAAGTACTGAAACCACAGATCAAATATCGCTGAAGTGGTATTTTATTTGAAAGCTGAGGATTGTCTAGGAATATGGCCCATTCTGATACGCATCAAAATTATATCGATCCCTCAGAGCTTGTAATTATGTCTTCCTCCAAGGTTGAATTGAGTTGGTATGGAATGGCACGGATAAATTTGAATTCATTAAATTTGGGTATTGTTGTCCGCCCGACGCTTTTATTTGATCCCACTTCTAGATGATATGAACAAAATAAAATTATTTTATTTTCTCCTTTTTATGGAGCTTAACTTGAATAAAAGCGTTTACCTAAAAATTATTTTTTACTTTTTTATTTTTTTTTTTTTGTTGCTTTCCGTAACAATTCGTACAAATTTAATTTCTTTTCTGGAGTAGAGAAAGAGTTTCACCAGATATTTGGCGACTTATCCCCACAACCCCCTAACTTTTTCACTGATTTTAGGCAGCTTAAATTTTTTTCGAACATTTTAAACATTTTGAACATTCTGAAAATTTTCATATTTTTTGAATTTACGCTGACATTTGTCAGATTATATAAATTTCACTAAGCAAACTAATGAAACGAGCTTTTTTTCAAACAAGTATATCATACAAGTTGCATATCTCCACTTCGCTAGGAATAATTTTCCATTTTTTAGTAACCATTTAAAATTACAGTATTTTTCATCTGAGAATCACATCGTTTTTCATACTTCAATTCTACGGACTTATATCTAACTGTGAGATTTAAAATTTAACCCACTCGACGGCGAACATCTGGTATAGTAATTCATAACCAAAACCATATACTAAACCTACCGACTAATAACTGATTTGAGAGGATAAGTGTAGAGAATGAAAAAAAACAAAAAAAAAAAACGTTAACTTACCTAACAGAATGCTCCACTGTGCCGGTGGCCGCCACTGTGGATAATGTTTTGGAAATTTGCTACTGGTCCAAAACGTTTGCATTACGAGTTTATACACGATTAGTTTATCTGGCGAACAATCGAAAGTCGTATCTGCGGTTGACGCGCATTTCCAGAAAACAATGCACCCGAATAATACTCCGACAAATGAAAAACGCACGTAATTCCGCATTGTCTCAGTACCGTAGTTTCGTTTTCATCAGATAATTAGCATTTAGCGAGCACCAACTTCAGTTCATGAACTTTACGTCGTTGCTCATCGTTCTAGTGTTGCTTCCCCTTTTCAACAGACAATGCAATAATCCTGACTGCAATCCATAAATTCTGAAAATGTAAAATTAAGAAACTATATTTACAAGAGGAAAATACTCCCACGGTTCCGAATTGGTATTCATTTAAGCCTCAGTTTTTTCACGTAATTAAACGTTAAGATTGAAAATGTTTAAGGAGAATCCCGAATGTTAGACGTAGCAGTTGGATTAGACGTCAGTTATGTGGGTACCTATTGAGGAGTCATTTATTAGAAAATTAAAATTTCAAATGTTAACTCTGTACGAATGTTATATAAAACCAATCATAAATTAAAGATAAAATTTTGAAACTCAAGAGTGTAGATAAGGGGGTCTTAGATGTCTATCCCCACCTCTTGGCTTTGAAAAAAAATTGACATAGAAAAATTGTGTTTTTTGGTGGTGGTGACGTTATGGTTGGAAGGGCAGTCAGAAGAGATGGCCGAGAATATTTGGACCCTCCCTCCTCACGGTGGAGCAATCTCTACCATTGTGAAACTACAGAATAGTAAAGAGAAACCCGCCAGTCATAAGACTTTTATGGAAATATTTCAGTATAGGTAAGGTTAGAACTAGAAAAAATTAATATTAATCGAAGTGATGAGCACATTATTTTGGGAGACATTCACTTAAAATTTAGCCATAGTTTTTGAAAGAAGGTCAGTTAGTTTCGTTCATATTCAAAAAACAGTAAAATATTCAAAATTTAGCTGCTTAAATAATTTGAAAAACTTTGGAATTAACTGTTTTCTTTGGTTGATCAATTTTGAATAAAACGAATGATAAGTTCAATTTAGCCATCGGTAATAATACAATTCTTGTAGGACAAACCGAGACTAAACCGCGAATTCTCTGTGCGAGAACAGAGCAGAATGCAAGAACGATACTTAAAAATTCTTATATTTTTTCCATTACCAATAATTAAATCAGAACAATCCATAGTCTAAACATGTATGTATAGGCAGGTATATGCATAATTTCGTTAAGGTAGGTAAGTAATTCTTAAGTTACTGTTGATACTTAAGTATATTCATCACAAGTTAAACAGTTTCCATCCGAGTTGGACGAACTCATAGAGAAATCCCCGAGCGACCGTTGCTTCACGGAAGCTGCAAGGCTGGTTATTATAAAAATAAAGAATCCGACTGCCTTTTCTGTAAGCAAGAGTTTAAAATTTCATAAAAATGTTTAAAATAATTTTTTCAGCTAGGCCTACTGGCTGTTTTTAAATAAGAAACGAATTAGTGTACATGTCGCCGTCAAATGCGAAAGTCATCCTTTATCGAAAATGCCTAAGCACTTACTATTTTCTGGTCAAACGCTATAATGAATCCGCATTATAGCTTCTAACTGAATAAAATTAGACATTGTATGTATATAGTGCGCATTACTCTCCGGCATTTTCTATAATTATAGAATTTGGCCAAGTTTCATAAATATTATTCGTTAGTCAAAATCAATAAACCATCAAATACTAGTAGTCAAATTAATTCAAACGTATTATTAATAAATATTATATGGAAAAATTTCAGTCATTTCAAGCATTTTATTTTAACGTTCAAAAACCAAAAGGAAGAATAGGTATAATAGCACAATTATTGGTTAGAATTCGTCATTTCGACTGCAGTCCTATAGATTAAAGTTGTGTCAAAAAGAAAGTTAACCCTGCTACCTTGCAACTTCCATGCAAAAATTTTTACATGGAAGCAGGTTTATTCTTCACATCAAGGTTATACTTCGATCAATGAAAATCACTACATTCGGTTTGCAAAAATATCAGTCTAAACATTACCTTCCGAATCATGCATAATAAAAAACAACAATCCACCTCACCTGACCCGCCACTATATCATCACCCAAATGTCATCGCTTTCATTGTAAAAAAAAATTAAAGACAAAAAATAAAAAAATTTCGGAAAATCGTTCATTCGGGAAAATAGCGTTTCAAGAAAATGTCCGAAAGCCAGTTTTTATCGAAGTAAGGCCGCTGAAACCGGTATTTTCCGGGCCACGTTTTAGAGTTGGTCCAACCCTGGTTTCCATGTTTATAGTTGAAATCGCGCCTTGTGTCTATAGAACTATAGGCTATCCCATTTTAAAGTGCATAGGCTGCGTACCTTACTCTTCAGAAGAAAACATAAACTTATTTAATTTTCAATTAAGGGCATGTAATAGCGGTAAGTATATTTTCAGTTAGGCCTTTCTAAAAACAGTGCAGAAGATTAATCTTCCGAAGTTGTGAATTGAAAATTTTAACCATCACGAGGACAAAATATGACAACTTGAGTGCTAAAATAGAGTCTGAAAGCTGAAAAGAGAAACGCCGTCGCAAATGGTGGGATTATAAATAATACCGGCTCAAACTTTTAATCGATATTGTCTTCTTTGAACCTGCGATAAAATTAATGTCTAAAGTAATTTCAGTGAAATTCGAGCGAAGACGGTGAAAATAATTCAAATGAGAGTGAGAAATGAATTGATGAGACGTCGTATCTATAAGAAATATTACCTCGTTCCGATATCGCAAACAAGACATAATAACCGACACACTTCAAGTTGGTGTAATTAGCTCGATTTTCACCGCCCATATTTTGGAAGGAAAACATTGATGACGTCAATATTTTATGAATGAACAAATAAATTCGCTTACAATCGTGTAATCTTACATCTTTTTTTCTTTTTTATAGATATATATAAGTACGAGGGTTGAAATCATTCAACATTTTTGGCGTAACAGTCGGACAGTAGGTACACAAACGTGAAACAATTTTCCTTGTCGAAATAAAAGAGGAAAGTTTATCAACCTGATATACTGCTCAAAGCCCAACACATTACTATTATTAACGTTAACGTGGTTATTAGTTAGAGGAGTTGATGAAACGTACCTCAGATCTTCCCTCCACGAATAAAAATACTGATAAAATCGTAGAATAATCACACGTGTTACCCATTAGGAACCTATTGAGAAAATTTTAAGCTTAAAATAAAGTAGTTAACCTAAATTTTAAAATTTAGGAATGATTAACGTTCCCTAGCCGCCTACATGTGCGCTCAGGACTGCAGACTTACTTCATAAATACTAAAAACCTTATTTTGTCCCGATATACTTACATCGTTTTAAAATGTATTCATTTAATTTATATATATATAAATGTATCGGAGTTTTCATCAAGAAACTCTTTGGGTTATACAATACGTAGATATAATTACTACTGTGTTCGAAGGGGACGCTTGCGGTTATAGGGTTTACATGTGTTGAAAGGGTTGGCTGCTACTGGTCTCGAACCAGGAATTTTAATTTTGAATCCAAGGTTAGGTATTAAACTATTGCTTCGAGCGGTAGACTCTGAACATACATTTTATAGAACTTGAAATTTCTATAATTCGAGTTATAGGTAGTCTGCTACGTACGCTGTAATGTTAATATATGACAGTTTAACGCCTTTAAAATGTGTAATATTTGAGCTATAGTAAAAAAATTTGAAAACGTCGTTTATTTTCCACTATTTTATCATACGTACTTACAACCAAATTTTAATATAATTGGCCTAGAATAGGCCTATATAAATTTACGCAATAGATACAATTTTCAATCAAACGCGATAGGTACTTACAGGTTACAAAAATTTTTGTTCAATTGATAAAAACTTCGGTACAAATATTAGTACTAAGTCGATAACAAAAATTATTGATTTGTGGGTTGACCGTCCGATAAGTCCGATTAGTTTCCATTTGTGGTCATTTAAAGATTTTAAAGTACATTAGTACCTACTCGATATGTGTCAGTTACCTATATAATTGGTTACTAAATTTTAAAAGAACGTTGGTTTTCCACTATTTTAACATTCTACTAAATTTAGTTGTTGTTGACTTTAAGGTTCATAATCATTTTCGAAGGGTAACCAAGTCAACTAAATTTGTATGACTTTTTAACCTTCAAAATAATACATACGATATTAATTTGCAATTCGGAAATAAAGAAAACTAATTACTTTTTTCTCGCTAAGTTTGTGTGTCAGAGTTTTTTACATGTTACCCAAATTAATATTGTCGACGTTGTATTAGGGCTCAAAGGATCATCTTTTGTTGGACGAACTATAGTCATCCCCTGTTTGCCCCTTCGAAAAAAATTTACTTCTTATTTGGAACGCACTATAAGTCTTCTTATATATAAGAGCCATTTCGAAAAGCTGTCACCTGGCCAGTTTTACGAATACATACGTACATTTCACTATAACTAAAGATAATTTTGTTCTTCATACTATTACCATATCAATGCATCTGACTGATTATGGATCTGAATGAATTATTGCTCCGTATCAGTATTGTGTACTCACTGATATAATCATCCAATCATAATAATCATATAGGTACCTAAGTGCTATAATAGTGGTTAACCCTTTAATGACATTCTGGACGTATCTAATGGATGAACTAAGATATCTTTTTGCGATATGAAGGCGACACAATCTCTAATGCATTATACAAAATTGTAATCACTGAAATCTCCAACCCCTCTTTAATATAGCCTAAACATCGGTAATGGTTTGTGGTACACTCAACTGTTTGTCCTCTCGTTAAGTACCAATTTTTTATTTACCGAAGACGTTTTAGGCTTAATTATTTTAAAATTTCATCAAAATATTGATCAAATCATTTGAAAAGTAGGTATCTGACCTTTGGTGTTGTTTTTTTTCGACGCAAATGAGCAGATGGATTTTTTTTCTTCATTCTTTTTTTACCTTTGTGATCTCATTAATTTTTACACAATTTTCGAAAGAAAAAACCATTTAATATGTATAGGCTCGTTTTTGTTTAATTTCATTGGCCTTATAAATCTGAAGAACTTTTTTTGAACCATTAAAAATAAATTGTTTTAATGTATAGGTATCATTTCCGAAGTCTTAGGTGTTTGGTGAAGTCGTCTCCTAATCCCAAAAACATAAATGAAGAATAGGCGTTTTCAAATGCCCCTTATGGAATTAAGAAATGCAGAAAAATTAATTTGCCCTCATGGGACACCCTTAGAAGTGAAATTTCTCAAAATCTAAAAAATGAGTTTCAGACAATAAATTAGACGAATGACCTTTCAAATCAAAAACTGGTTCAATATCCTATCGGAAAAAGAAGATATTGAGACATACGTAAAAACACATTTGATCCCATATGACCCCCTTAGAGATGGAATTTCAGAAAACCTTCACTTGGTGAGCACCTACGACATATTAGAAATGTAACTTGAAAATTTCAGGTCAATAGGTTCAGTGGTTTTGGGTGGGCTTTGATGAATCTGTCAGTCAGTCAGGAATTCTTTTCCTATACATATAATTATATACAAGTATAGAAAATGTCTACATTTGGAGCCACTGGAGAAATAAAGCAGAACCAACTAAAAAATCGAAGGTGAAATTTTAATTCAGTCAGCAAGTAAAAAATGAAAACACAGGTACCAGCTGGTAATATCAGAAGTAGGGTAGCTGATCGAATATTCAGTCGAGGCTGGAAAACTTTAAGTTTTATTTGAAAAATTTAGATATGCATTTTCAGGGCATGCGAAATTTGAGCCTATTACTATACACGTTCGGTCAGAAATACCTATGTAATCTCAAAATGACAGTAAATTAGTAAATACCTTCGTAGAAATGAAATAATGTTAGAAGATATGCTTTACGAAAATACACACTGAGATAAAGATTTAACGCATAAATTATCAGAATAATTCTTTGAATGTTCTTTCCAAATAACAAATTTAAGAAACGTTATCCTTTTTTTTTAATGGGTTAAGAAAAATTAGTCAACTAAATAATTCAGGTACGTAATATACTTCAATATCGTTAGCTGTTCCTCATTCCACAGTATACCTACTTGACAACAGAATAGAACAGTAAGGATATTTTTATTTTTTTTTTTGCTAAACTGTTTCGTAATTTTTCATCAATCTTTTGTTATTTTTCCGCCTCATTTAATATAGGCTGAAGTAATTCTTGCTAAAAAGTTTAGTAATTGTGTTTAGACTATTTCTCAGGGGTAATTTACCTTTCTTTTATTGGTAATAATTGATAGCCTTCTACACATTTCACCAGTTTTTAGGTGCTAATTACCGATAAATTTTGTCAAACTAATGCTAGAATTTACACCAAATTCATCAGTTAGGCTACTAAATTGCTCGTCGGTGTTTTATAAAAAGATTTTGTCAGTGGATACCTATAGTTACCAAGTGTGCGCACAAATACCGAATACGTTATTAATCGACAACAAAACCTTTCTCTCTGTATACTATTGAATCACGGTTATTGCTCCTAATCAACCAAATATGTTACCATTTCCAAATATTATTTAAATTTTTTTTTCTTAAATCATTGAAAACCTCATCGCAAGCGTAGTAAAGGTGAAAAATTAAATTTTAGTGTTAAAAAAAATTATTTCAAACATTTACCCCACTGATAAGAGTTTTTATATTATAATATATCAACTCATAAATCACGAATCATGAAACAATTTTTTACTTACACCTGAGAAAAGAAAGCTGTGCATTTTATTCGATAAGTATAATCGGCTGTATTTAACAAAATATCAATACGATATTTAATGTAAATATTATATACTATGTACTTACGTATTCTGAAGCACGTTGAAAAAGCTGTCCGAATTCAACAACACCCTCGAACACACTTTCACGAATCAACTGGTAAGAAAAAGTACGTTAACAGAGAAAATTCGTGAAACGTACGCGAATCCCATCAGTAACTGAAGAAAATGCGCAAGTTCGTATTTCTCACGTGAGACTGTAGGGATGATGCTGCTGCTGTAGTTTGTACCCTCCCTGAACCATCATCGTTGAATTTTGAAAAGAAATCTTTATTTTGATAAATTTGTGGACTAAGCGAAATTATGGTAGGTAATGTTTTTTGTATTTTTTTTATTTTTTTTAAATTTTTTTATTGATTCTTTTTTTCAGCAAACACTCAGAATAAGCCATTATTTGCAACAGAAAAAATATTCAGTCAATCTTCCATCGCTTAGTTATGGATACCCATAGGTAAACAGGGAAATTCGTGCCAAAAATAGCACCTAAAGCCTCAAAATGTACATGAATTTCACTCGATTTCATTAGATTCGCAGCAACCAATTTAGATAATTTTCAATTCACAGGACCAAGAAATTAAAAACAGACAAAAAAAGACCTACTGCACATGCTCAGAAAACCTATGTCCGTTTTATAGTTTTAGAATGATGGCACGTTCGATTGACATTAGCCGGATAGGGCTATTGGCTATCCATTACTAAATGATCGAAGCAATCAATGCTGGATGAATGCGACACCTGGGCACAAAAAAAATTATTCAAATATCATATTATGCTTACAAAAATATAGTTTTCATTAGAACAGAACATAACCTAAGCAAAAGTACGGAGGTAAATTATGAAAACTCAAAAATACAATATTACAGTAAATTCCCATGAATTAGAAATTCGTCCAGAGTATACTTACTTAGTCTGTAGGCCAATTTGGCAGAGTCGTACTAAATGAGAGATGGGGTGGCTCTCCTCCCCCCAAAAATGTTTCAATTTTGCAAAATTGAGCACTTATATATCTATTAGTTGGAAAAATCATGTCAGTTGTCAAAATCATCTGAATGCTGCAAAAATCAAGCAAGTTTTTTTTTTTTTTTATTAGTACGAAATTAAAATTTTTCAGCATTTTGCAATATTTTTGTTTTTTTTACTTTTTTCCCCACCCAAAACAACCATCTCGGTACGTCTATGCAAATTGGCTGTTTATCAGCCTAAAGTACATCTTTTATTATCTTCTACGAGCACCTATCGAAGAACTTACTCTTTCGATTTAGTAGATTCTTATGTAGAATACATCTTACTTTCCTAAATTAGATTATACCAATAAAAATCAGGGTGTCCAAAAAAGTGGATGGCAGAACCAGACTTTCTTCAATAATTCGAAAAGTATGGTAACTCTAGGAAAAGAACTGTGTTTAAGAGCGGTAGTTCCAATTAATCTTAAGAAAACACCATAACTTAATAATAAGCATGTTAATGTGTTAAATATTGGACAAATAAGCCCTTTCAAAGAAGTTTTGTGCTGTTTGTCTGTATCTTCATTAGTTTTCATGTTATTTGAGTTGAACGAGTGTTGTTCTTTTAACAGCGAGGAAAATTAAGAAAAAAGTGAAAATTTACCAGTAAAATTGTATATTTTGCCCGTCCAACAGAAATAACTTAAAATTAATGGAGATACGGACATAAAGTATAAAACTTTTTAAAAGGAGCGAATTTTTTGAAGTATTTATCATACTTATATAATGGTGTTTCATCAACTTTTTTCCGAGATATTTCAAACAGTAATCACAAACCGCTAGTTTTTTAAAGAATTTTATTTTCATGTTTGGTTTTCTCTACTTCTACAGCCCCTTTGATTTTCATTTCTTTGTCTCACTTTATTTCTCAAACTCTCTTCTCTCATTTCGTTCCACAAAAAGTGAGTAAACTTTTTATTTGAAAGAATTACAAGTGAAAACTGGTCGAATTCTACAAAGTGAATTGGCATGTTAGAAAAACTTTTTCATTTCTAACTCAAAACTGCAGTTCCGTATGCACCTCTCTAACATAATTATGTTGTGTTCCTAGCATACTGTACCACCACCAGGAGTTTGGACAACAATTTTTTAGGTCTAATCTTTCCTATCAGATTCTAATTCGGCCTATACATACTTATAAGTTAGGCTGAGTGGCGTTCTGGCACAGCCAGGAGGGATCAGGGAAATCAGTCTCCCTTCTGATTCTTTTTTTTTTTAGAAGAATTTCACAGAAGGAGACCAATATAATTTATCATCATGACAAATGATAACGATGGGCATAAAAATCAAAAATTCAAATAAATTTTCGATATTTTCTTTTTTTAGTGAGTGGAGAATGAGCAAGGGAAGAGGGACCAGTGCAAGGGGGATATGTCCATCCAAAATTGAAGAAAAAAAAAAGAATTTTGGAAGAATATGGAAAAATTATACAAAAATGTTTTTTCTCGCTTCGTTAGCACCAACAGACTTCCCCACATAAATATGCCTTCCCCAAAATTTCTCTAAAGATCCGCCACTGGGGGTGGGGGAAAAGGGGTAAGGTATATTCCATCCAATCATTTCCCCTAAGAAAATCCTGGCTACGCGACTGGTACACGTATTACTTGCTTTAAAGTAAAAAACATCAATTAACTCGTAACACATGACAGCAAGGCTTGTGTGTCGAATATTTGATATTCATAATACCTTTCAAAGGAGTGTAAATTTTAAATTAATGATTTAATTTAACCCTTTCTTAACCCAAAGCCACAACATTGGAGTAATTAGCAACTTTTAAATAATTAAGAATTTCGAGAGACGGTTTTTTTTTTGTTTTTTGTTTTTTTTTCAGAAGAAAATGTAATTATAGCTCTGTTTGATAGGACTACACCAACTTACACCAACCTACAACAGGAGGGCGATTCCACAAATATAGGAATTTTGTATAACTTTATGCCAAGTTTTACTTGAGAATTTGTGGAATATCCCTACCGGTGTAGGTTGGTGTAAGTTAGTGTAATCCTATCAAACAGAGCTATTACCTACCAATTTTGCAGATGCCAGTCAGCATTTTATCTGGCAACAAAAACATGATAATTAGTCTAACTTGACTGATGACTAACACCAAATGTGATATTCCAATATTTTTTGTTTAATTTTCAAAAGTTTTTTACTAAAAGTACTCTTGAAGAAAAATGCTAACAATTTGACGGAAAAAAAATCATTTTCATGGAAAGTATGCGTAGGTAGGTACGTTTATATTGTATAAGTTTGCAAACACAGATGGTTTGAAAAAAAAAAACATTCTTTCGAATGTATTTGATATTTTTACCGAAGTTATATCCTGAATAATTTAGCAATTTATCTCATATCATAGTCTGCTTTCGACATTCGTATAATATCTGGTAGGTAAACCCTTATTTTTTTGATTTAAAATATCTTACCCAATAGAAAAAAGTTCTAAGTGGACAGAATATATAGTAGATTCTGTTGAAAATCGAAACCATTGTTATTTGCGAACTATTTCAATTCCTTCGTCTTTACAAAATGTTCAAAAAAAAGAAGAAAAAAAGTCGCATATTATTTTCTTCCATAAAATTCAATAATATACCTACATTATATTCTATATAGAACGTGGGAAATAATTGCCTTTTAAATTTTTTTTTTAAATAGTTATTTATGATGCAAGTACGTAAAGTAGGTGATTTTTCTACTTTTGTAGCGAAAGCCGAAGGTGAGAGATGCAAATCTCGCTAATTATATGGAAATTTTGTAAATTTTATCCTCTTACCAGCAACAGTGCAACATCAACCCCAGCTCTCCAGCTTAAATAGAGGCTGAGGAATCATTGAGTGAAATAAGAGACAATTGTTTCAAAATTGATATATTGTAATATGTTATATAATTGAATTAATTGAAAGAAGTGGCAACAATGGTACTTTATCAATGAGTTTTTTACGAATTTAGAAAATACAGCTGCAGCCTGTTGTATAGGACATAGTACGCATGCGCCCCAAAGAGCGATTTAATAATCTAGTCAAGTCCCAAGCTGCACATATGCAAAATTTACTTTTCAATATTGGGGTAAAACTCCTAAAAACTCCTACTTCAAGCATAGTCAATACCAACAAAAAGTCTGTTTTTGTAGTAGGTGTTGCAAAAAGTTAATTAATTGTTACTACATGAATGTAACTGGTGATAAATTCCTAGAAGAAAAAGTTAAAAATTAAGCCTATTGTTGTTAAAATTGGTTTTACATCAACATAATGATAAGTAAGCTCCAATTAAAGCACCTGATATTACACTTAGACATACTCCCTTACAGAAATGAAGCACAAACAAAAATTTTCTTTTACTTAAGTAAATTAATTGAGTATTTAGTTCCTTAAAAAAAAAAAAAAAAAAAAAAAAAAAAAGTATGCAAAAATACTCTATTTTACAATCTTTTTCATTGTCCAATGAGAGAGATTTTTTGTTCGGGGATGTAATTAAGTTTGCTAAAAGTCAGATAGCCAAATCATTGGTCATAAACTAAGCTAAAATATATGTCAAAGGCGAAATACTAATAGCATCAAGACCTACAATAAAAACCAAAAGTTCCATTTTTTAACGTAGTTGGCAAGTACATATATAATAGCTAATTATAGATTAAAAAATTATCATAATAGTATGAATTTCAGCTAAAGTCAAAAGAGGCTTCTCAATTCCAAAACGCGTAACTTGAGCTTTATTTTTGAAATTGTTAACTTAAACCTGAGCGCCTAAGCTTCATTAATTATCTTAAGAATAAAAAAAACTCAACCATATTTTGACTTTGATTTAATTAAAGTTTTTCGCTTCTGCAATAGGTAATTTTTGACTAATTGATGTAAAAATACGCCAACTGAAGAAAAACAAACTTTACTGCAGAGAAGTAAATTACGGTTGGAATTTTAATTCCTTTTTTTTTCTTTTTTTTTCTAATAAATTTTCACTTTTAATCATAACTGTGCTAAAAAAATTAATAAAACAATCCATTCTTCTAAATTTTACGTGCGGCGTATTTTTTCTCAGTAACCTGCAGTGAACTTATTCGAGAACAGTGTTTTATAAACTCATTTTTCACAAAAGAATCTTTTGATAATTTTGAGAGGTAAGGGTAATTTTTTTCAAAAATACCCTCAAAATTTTATTTTATTTCTCACAAATTCTCTTTATTTCTGCGCTTGTAAGCTGAAAATAAAATTGACTCTCCTACGATCGAATATTTTGCCATTCGTACAATATGGTAAATCAAACAAAAACAAAAATAAATGATTTAATCGGGATTTATTCATTAAGTGGCTAGATGCAAGGAGAAAGTACTCAAAATCCAGAGAAATGACTATTTTTTAATTAGGTAACTATAAAAATAATTTAAGATTTTTACCGAGGCTATTTATATTTGAAAATTAAGGAATTAAAAGGGAGTAATTGAAGAAAATGAGAACTTAAAGATTGAAAAAATTACTATCACAAATTTGGGCGAATCCACAAATAAGAGCTACTCATTCAGATTAACGCTTTTTTTTTTTGTTTTTAAATAAAATTTATTTTATTTAAATCATTTTTACATGAGAAGTTTTAAGTTGGTTGAAAACATGTTTTGCAATTTGTTAGAATATAATACTACTTGGTGAAATTAAATATAACAAAAAAATGAAAAGAAAATTATTTGGAAAAATAGTGAGTAAATATTACGTTTAAAATGAAGTGTCAAGGAAGTTCGCAATGAAGTAAAAGAATGAAGTGTATGGTACCTATTACAAAGTTATTAAACACTAAGTAGGTACGCATTTTATCAAATGATTGCTTATAGCATATTAAATAATAAAAAGAAAACATGCTTTCGATCAGCTACTTCGATTCATCTGGACTTGATGTTCTTTTCTTAGCAATATAGTTTAAGATTTTTTCAAGTCACTTCTGCGCACGAACCTTTGGCCGTTTGGAGCAAAATTTTTTAAAATAATGGAATATGATATATTCAATGTCTGTACCAAATTTCGTGACTGTTGGATGAAAATTACGTATTTTAGAACCATTTAGGCCCCAAAAATGCTATATAATAGAATGTATAATAGACAAACCATAGGGCCGACTTGGACAAAAAACAATAGGATTCGTCCTTGCGTACATTCAAATAAGTATACCAGATTTCAAGAATATCATATGAAAATTCATTTGCGACCTGTATCAAGTTTAACAGAAATGTATATAGGTATATTTATATAATTTCAATTAATAATGCCAAAATTTTTCCAGGGTCACGAGACGAAAAACTAACCTACCCCCACTCCTGGGTCTCAATACAAGATCGGTTTTAATATGTAGATTTTCTTCGAAAACCTACATTAAAATAATGTACTCCCCAACGTTGTGTTAATCTTCATACACATTTATATCGGAAATCCAATTTTTTTTTTTTGTTCCAATGATTTGTTAAATGCTCGATGTAGCAGATCGCCGCAACAGTTCGGCAAAGTGACAAAAAAAGAAAAAAAAACAAATTTACCTACAATTTTACCTACCAATAAAAATTAATATATCATTCCACGAAACACAAGGTCAGTTACAAACTTATATTGCATATGAACGTAAAATATTGAAAAGAAGATATGACACATCGGCAATATACATACAAAAAAATGTGGAACGCTTCACGATTTTGCGTGTCATCCTTGCGCAGGGGCCATGCTAATCTTCTCTGTATCGTTCCAATTTTAGTATATGTACCGCCGAAGCGAGTACGTCAACGTTAGACGTTTTTCTGGTATATATACACAGAATATCACAACATTACAATATCTGAGAGTATGTAGGACGATGGTATTATGCGTGCATACTTAAAGCTAACACCGCCACATACACGCTGACGTGAATCGTCCGTGGAGCCCTAATAATTTCACGCATCTCTCAACATGAAACACGAACCCATGTTGGTGGAAATTTTACCAACTGTTTTATTTTAATATGCGATGTAAGAGTTAGTTATTGACAAACGCGAAAACGAAAATAAGAAAATTTCATAGCACTCAACTGTTTAGTCCATTTCAAATAATGTGTTTTAATTACTGTATTATGAGCATGATTCGTTGTAGCATCAATACAAATGACACATTATAAGCTGCATTCAATGTATGGAAAGAACTGTAGAACATCAAGCAATTTTGAATATAGAAAAGAGCGAAATTAGTTCTGTGCGAAGAAACATTCTGTTTGATTTTCAAGTGTAAAATTCAAAAGATTAATAATTCTCCATAAGTGCCAAACATTTCCAACCCGACCGCGACCAGTGGACCAGGTGAGTGATTCACTTTGATCCATGATCGCCTTTGGGCCACATACGCCGATCGATCCCATCAAAAAGTTATTTTTAAATTGTCCTACAGAAGAAACACATTTTATTTTTCGTGTTTCGTCATTTCGCAGAATTAGCATAAAATTTATAGGTAATTAAAAATCTGTGGGTTTACCGTTGAACTAACAATGAGATAACTCCACTTTTAACCTGCCTTTGACATATACTATAACCTTCATTCAACTCAATTAACCATATAGCCTATACGACTTTTTCGTCATAACGAATGTTGCAAGTTCTATAATTACTCCAATTCTAGACATATCTCACAGTAATATTTTACTTATTCCCTTATTCGATTAAAATTTTAAATGCCACACAGAAACTTGTTAGATTTGTGTTTAGATTGGAAAAAATCAAAATTATTAAACTTCTATAATCGTAATTATCGATCACATCGTGGCCGATAATTTTTTCTATCAGATCGACGCTAAAAATCTAAAATACAAACGCAAAGATTAATTAATTAAGAAGGTATCATATTTGTAAATTATCCACAAAAAAAAAGTAAATAAAAAACATTATTATAGGTACAATCTCTCAAATTCAGAAAATACGATACTATTTTTTCGTTGATAAATTCAATAATAAAATAACATGTCTCGTTTGGCGTAAAAAAAATCAAGGAATTTTTTAGAAAGACGGTAATTTCGTGAAAATAGAAAAAATCATTTTATCTAATAAAATGAAAATTGAAATGAACTTTCAGCGACGTTGTGATCGAAAAAATAATTGTCAGGTGTGGGGTTCGAACCCACGCTCCCGTTTGGGAACCAGAGCTTAAATCTGGCGCCTTAGACCACTCGGCCAACCTGACTTGAAATAAGAGCTCGTCGCATGTCATTTCTGTCAACAGAAAATGTAAATTAAACTATTAAAAATTTTTAGTGTTGTTTTAATACTTTTTTATTCATCTTTGTATACCATGAGTAATAATTTTTATTAATTATTATTTTTCTCACAAACAAAAATAATTAAATTAAATTGATTCAAAAAAACTCCGCCCGAACAGGGACTCGAACCCTGGACCCTTAGGTTAAAAGCCTAATGCTCTACCGACTGAGCTATCCGGGCAGCTTAAGTTAAATGGTTACTTTTATAATATTCAAGTACACACTAGCAGTTGTAAAAATTAATATCGATTGTAAATATTTTTTAATTTTTATTTTTCGTCACCATAAGAAAATAAGTAATATACTTTATTGTACACGACTATGTTTAATAAAACTCTAATGCTCTAGCTACGAAATGAGCTATCCGGGCAATTTGTAACAAATGGCTATTTTTATGATGCTCAAATATAGTATATATTAGCAATTGTAAAAATTGTCTGTCAGTTCTGAACATTCCTGAGTTCTCATTTCTTCGTCACCGTTCATAAATAAGTAATATACTTTGTCGAACACGACTAATGTCTAAAACGTTCTGGCTTTTACAATACTCTTGATAGTCCTTAACTAGGAACTAAAAGAGGGCAGCTGAAATCGAAAGGAATAAAATTGCATTCCGTGAACAAATTACAAGCATCCAGATTCCAAAATTCTAATATTTATAGCTCGACTATATTATTATAATTGAAATTTGCACTTGTACAATGTTTACATGAATTTCTACGTCAAATTTTGAGACGAGTTTATTTGGGTTTTCCGTGCAGCTGCTGAAATAAAGTGGTTATTAATAGTCACTTTATTTGCGCCCCATGAATTACCGATAATTGCGAGTGTCGCTGATTACAGATGCAGATAATGTTTAATTGGAAATTTGAATCAGGTTATACTAAAATAAATGAAATATCATCAGATAAGTATCTATTAATTACGTTAATATTATCTTGAATAAATTAATGAAAACACATACATTAAAATGTGACGAAGTTTCAAATGCAGTATTACTCATCGTCTGATTGCAAATTACTCGGTGTGCTCATTTGCACCCTCCGATGCCACTTGAGCACGATGAGCCGCAGCCTGGTCTACTTTTTGGTCATTTTTCGCTAGTTCAGTCATTTCGAGTGAAGTACCTACTTGAGGAATGCCTCTAATAACTTCGATATTGGCCGTATCAATGTTTGCAGGGTAGAAAATTTTCGTCCTTAATTAGAGTGACATTTGTACATGAAAATTCTTCTCAGTATGTTTCAAGTCTAAGATTACCTTAAGAATCTAAGGATTCATACGACTGCGCGATAGCCAACACCATTCATAAGAAAACTTTTGAAAGAAAAGATTTATTCAATCAAAATAACCATGAAATACTATGACTATTCACAATCAGAATCTTATTTCTGATGTTCAAATTAATAAAATATAAATTTCTCTGAAAAACATATTATACAAAAGTAAAATAAATATTTATTCAATTATATAACAACGATTTATTTAAAAGGTAATAACTTCTTCTTATACCAAGGTTTACTTTCAATAGTCACAAGTTCCTCTTTTTTCAATTCTTCAATAAATTCTCGGCGATACTGATGCTTCAATGGCTCTTTAGGGACTTCACTTATGCGTATATTTTCTCCAGCAAGTTTAATTCGAGCTTCTAGAAGTGTCAATCCGTACCAATCAATTTCTTCAGGAGTATACTCATCCAAATATTTCTTATATTTATCGTACACTTCTTCTTTCTTCCTTTCATCATTAGGGTACAACGTTTTATGTAAAAGTGCTTGCAGTATTTTCCGTTTCAATTTTAGAGCTAATATGTTTCTCAAATCGCATGCTCTGTTTTGAAGTAAATAATGATCTAAACCATAATGATCATTGATTAGTATTTGAGCACGGGTGGTTAAATCACAAACCATATTTTTATCTAAGACTTCACTGTAAATTACTGATCGACGTAATTTAGGGAACCAAAACCTTGGCGCTGGTCCTAAATCGTGGATTCTGTGTTTACCCAACAAAATGCGAACATATCCATCAATTACAGCTTCACCACCCCAAATACCTGCGCATTCTAGGTTACTTTCCGAAAGATGTATCGGTATATTTCGGACACGACTAACTTGACCCGTACTTTCATCTTTGCGAAAAATTCCTTCTTCAGGAACGAAGTGAACTGGTTTTGGTGTTGCTAGTTTCCATTCTTTGTAAAACTTCTTATAACCTTCCGGTAAACGTTTGTAAATTCCACAATCCAAAACAGAAGAAACTGGTCTTGGCTGCATAAATTCTCGGACCATGGATTTAGATGAGGTGGAAAATGCATGCTTTGCAATAGTGCACAAAATTCGCGATTCAAATTTCAAAATCATGGTGCTCCTATTCAAAAAAATAAATAATTTACCACACCGTCCGAAGCTAACTCATTTTTTAAATAAAATTACAAAAAAAAAAACAACTTCCAACATCAAGATAATAAGATCATAGATAAATAAGTAATATACTTCGTATATAGATGTGAAACTTGTAATTTTTTTACGTTATCAGTTTTAACAGCTTGTGATAAGATTTAGTAATACTCTTCGTAATACTAAAGATACTACAGACTTGAGTAGGGAAATACGCCATCTTGTTTCACAAACGAAAAGTAAACAACGTTCATTCTACATAATCATCAGTGTGTTGATGAGGTAGAGAGAATTTTCTTTTTCAATTATTTCTCAGATTAATTTTGAAATATTTTCAAGTTGAAATGATATTGTGGTTTTATGATAGACCAGTTATTGAAGTTATTCCAGCTTTATTTCACCTGTAAGTACCTTGTTATTCTCAGAAAGTATGCCAATATAGGTACTCTAGTAATAATTACAGCCTTCGAGGATATATATATGATGGAGACGACACGGAACAGTTTTAACATGGGTTTGAGACGGGATGTCTATTTTCACGTTGTTTGAGTCACATCGAATCAATCCGTTCCATTTTTTATGAACAGTTGTGAATCTGAATCACTCTGTCTCTGTACTTTGTGGTGTCGTGAAGTGTTCTTATCAAGAAGACAAAATAATTATTCTATTTCAATTTCCTACTTACATTTTGATTAAATTGAATTTTGACCATAACATACTAACATAGTAAGAAATAAATTACTGTCATTCTGACTTGCGTTGTTTACTTGGATCGATGAATTCATTTATCAGACAATAACAATAATCTATCAAGAATATGCTATCTGGATTTATGAGCTCGAATTTTGAAAATCAACGAAAAATCTCTACTAGTTTTGGTAATTGTCAATGGATTGTTGAACATTAATTGTACTTTAGATGGTCTTATTTATTAATAACTATTCGTGTAACAGGTTTCACTATTGATACATCAGTCTCCAAATGAAAAGACAGATAATATCATCGTGAGAATACTGTATGTTAGTTTAACCAAATCTGAGCTTCTAGCAGAGAATATCATCATCAATTGAAATCTCATTATCTCTTAAATCTTTTTTGAAGCAAGTTAATAATTTTTGTCATTACCAAAATGTTTTTTCTTTTCACTTTCCTTTATCTGTAATACTGAAGTTTGACACAGAATCAGTCTTACTGAGACAGTGGAGCATATTGATTGTTTCTGAGTGAATGTCAAATAATTAACTTAACACCCAATTAGTGATTAAATTAAGCCCACATAAACTTTCTTTTTTATTTGAGAATTTCATACTTAATTCAGGTTGTTATTAATTCATTGTTACTTTGTTTCCAGTTGTGAATGAAAGTGTTACTATGGTTTAGCTAATAATTATATAATAACGTGATTTTCTGTGAGCTAGATGCTTTACTGGGTTTATCCCCCAGTAAACTGAAAAAATTGCTGGTCAGATGATTACTAAAGGACGTATGAACGTATTTATTGATCAGATACTTTTTTTATTATACATTTTGAAGGTAAGTTCTATTCGACATACCACACTGTTTGTTCATTATTGCAACAGTTTTCTATATTTCTACATTTTATTTTTTTCAGCTCGTGATGTACTGCCAACTTGGGATAGCAGATTGAATCTATGCTTTTGTATTAATCATATTGCAGATCTCTTCGACCATATACTAGATGGACTATTCCATTCAAGAGTTCCTTCCCCTATCAAACTGTACTTTTCATAGAATTCATCTACGAATTCTCTTCGATTCATTGCCGTTAAATTAATTAGGAATCAGCTACGAATCGAAGAGAATTCACCTACAAATTCTCCTACAAATTCTCTTCGATTTGCCGTTAAATTAATCAGAATTCACAGACAAATCGTAGAGAATTCTTCTACGAATTCTCTTCGATTCGTCGTCGTTAAATTAATTGGATTCAGCTACGAATCAAAGAGAATTCACCTACAAATTCTCTTCGATTCGCCTTTAAATTAATTAGGATTCAGCGACGAATCGTAGAAAATTTTTTTTTCTTATCTATAAATTTTGTCAACCATGTTAAATAACAAATTTATTGATTGCCCAACAGATTTCTATTTCCTTTTAAAAATTTTTGTGGCTATATTTTCTATAAATGCTACATCACATGAGATAATTATTATTTTTCTCGATTTATGTGTGGTATTTTTTTCATGTATTTTATGTTTATATGATATTAAGGAACTAATTGAGAGGTAGGTCCCAAAATAGTATAACATTCATTTGACTTACTCTCTAAAAGCTGAAGTACTTCGTAATTATGCTCAAAATAAGTACCATTTCCAGGTTTTTCGGATTAGAACAAAACCTTAATCAAATGAGTTCTTGTTTTCTTCAAGCTGAGAGAAGAGAAAATTTAAGAGATAACAAAAACATAAAATATTACTAGAAGATATGATGCAAGTTCCATCTAATGAATGCTGGAAAGTACTATATCATTTTTATATTTTTAAATTATATTTTCTCTTCACCATATGAAAAAAATTAAATATTGCTTTTTATCTAGCGTATAACTAAACTAATTGCATACAGTATCAACTTTAATAATTGATAGTTTTACTTTCATCAATAATTGATCAAATTTTGATGTCTAATATAGTTCAATTTGATATTTTTCAGAAAGAAACAATAAAAAAATATAATAATTTTATTAGTTTAGTAGAAATGAAGAGTATGTTTTGGCTGCTGCTGTTCTTTAGTATATGCCTAAGTTGATCTTATAGTTTCATACATACCCCTAAGTTTGGATATGACCCATTGGATTGCCAAATAATTTTGTTTTAGTACCTTCAATACAAAGTGTTCATAATATGTTTCAGAATTCTCAAGAATACTAGAAAGTAGTTTGTGTCAGTTCTACTAATTTGTGTTCAGTTTGATGGAGATAGCACTCTGTGGCAATGTTTAGTGTAAACCACTGAAAAATGAGTATATAATGAAATACGAATTTGTTTACATCATTAAATTAAAAACTAAAAAGACAATTTTAACCATATATTTTCTAAGGTAATTCATAAAACTCTGTATTTTTAATTGATTGCATGTACCTACCAATATTGAATCATATGCCAAATTGATCATAAAATAAGTCATGATAAACAGTTTTTAGTGATGAACAAGTTCGTACCTACATTCTGCGGTGTAAATTTCCAAGTTAGAATAAAACAGAAATGAATACAATGCAAAAAAATATATATTCCAACAAATAATATTTGATTCAACTGTATACAAAATGGAGAGTAATTAATGAAATAAACTTACTATGAATAAGAACAGTGACTGAAAACAAAAATGTTTATTTTTTTATTAAATTTTATTTATCACTGGGAATTGGGTAAGACAATTAAATTATTCTCGTACTTGACTACAAATTTCAATAAATTTACAGCTTTTTTTACAGAGCTAATAATTTTTGTAATTTCTTTCTTATTACTATCTATAGGAGTTAGGAAAGATAAATCATGAAGACGTTTAATTTCTTCTTTCAGAATTGCTACACAAGTTTCATCTATACTTGAAACCAAATCAAAGTCAACATCCATTTCAGTAGAAGATGGAGGGACAAAACATGTTGCTGAAAATGATCTATCAAATTTATGCTTATTATTATCAAGGTTGGAATTAGAATTGATAAATTCATTCTGAGCGTCATACTTGAAAAAATTATAGTTAGGATCTATGGTAAGAAAAGGACTCGTAATGTAATGATGAGGTAAATGTTGAAAGGTATGATCGGGAATAAATAAGATAATAACACACATATGCTTACAGGGGAATCTAAATTTTTGGAAATCCATGCAAGTACAAGATGGAATTGAAAAGTTAACAATGTGAAAAGGTTTCAATTTGGATTCACTTCTTATTTTAAAAATATTAAAAGAGATTTCTTCAATACTATTCAAATTGTACACAGAAAGAGCTGAAGTATACTTAGCATACACATGCTCAATAAAATAATGAGGTCTATCATGTAAAAATTCTGGTATTTCTTCATTATACTGTCTATAAGATGTACTTAACTTAGAATTTGTTAATTCGTACTTCTTTAAACAATCATCTAAAAATGAAGTAATAATGACTTCGAGAACTCCACATAAACTCTTATCAACATGCATTTTTAAATAAGAATGTTTTAAAACTCTATGTTGGGCTTCAATTCCATTATTTGTATTAATGATGAATAGAAAATCATCTTTAAAAAAACATTTTGTCCATTTTTCTTTATGTGGTAGCCAGTTGACATTAAAATACCTTGCAGCCTTAAATTCTGCCCTCCAGATATTAGAAGTATTAATATCTCTAAAAATTTTATCAAAATCATCAATACTTTGACTGAGTGATAATTTTCGACAATAATCTAAAAGTACGGTGGAATTGTTTTGACAAATGAGATTTTCTTTTTTGCGTAACCACCGTTGCCATGCAAGTTCTCGATGGAAGTCGCAGATGTAGGTAGGACAGTTGAATACTTTTCTGATTGAATTCATTTCTGCCTCACAACAATCAGTAACAAAATATTTTGGACTCCATTCTTTATTCCATTCTCAAAAAATAGAAAGAGCTTCAGAAATTGCCGCAGTATTTTCTGATTGTATGATAAAAATTCCTACAGTTATATAATTAATATTTGTTTTCACTACAATGATAAAAAGTGGCAAGGAATATTTTGTAGTTTTATAAGTAGCATCAAGTAACACAACTTCCCCATATCGGTTCACTAAGTTCATTTGCCAATCTGCTTGAAAACAAAATAAAAATTAATATGATCTTTCTTCATTATAGCCTCTATATTAATAATTTCCTGCATGTGATTGTCTCCAGATGTCAATTTTGGCTAATAATAATACTTGATCAATTTTGCTTGCTTTTCGTTCATAGATAAATTTTAACACATAATTATATGTAAGAATATGTATTCACATTCTTAAAATAACCACAGTTTCTGTCTGTGTTTCGCACTCGCTGATATAGTGAGTTACAGAGATCTCTCATATATATACTAGATTTGTAATATATTCATCTATTGATGGATTTTAAGTATGGAAAGATGAAAGATGTGTCTACATGATTCTTCATTATTTTCTAAAGAGCTTACAAATCCATCAATTGATGCCAAGCTAGTGGAATGATCTTGAGGAAGACGGAATGCTAATTAGTAAACGATCAGCTCAGTTCTTTCCCTAGTGCGGCTCCCCCTCGAAGAATAGGGATGTAAGAATATGTATTCACATTCTTAAAATAACCACAGTTTCTGTCTGTGTTTCGCACTCGCTGATATAGTGAGTTGCAGAGATCTCTCATATATATACTAGATTTGTAATATATTCATCTATTGGTGGATTTTAAGTATGGAAAGATGAAAGATGTGTCTACATGATTCTTCATTATTTTCTAAAGAGCTTACATATATATAATTTTATACGGTTAAAAAAAAGCCCTACTTCGGCTAGGCACACCATTACCCATCTGGGTATTTGTTGATACAAAATCCCACCTCACTCATTCTTCATCATCATCATCACGATCACTATATATATATGTCACACGTACAGTCTAGTCACGAAGTGTTTCCCCTTCTACTTTTCTACTTTCGATCGCATATCGCTGTTGCTTCGCCATTTACTTTTTCGTTTGTAAAATATATTTTAGTTGCGGAATAAACTTCTTAAAAGTCAAAAGTCTCAAGTTCTTTCGATCCTCGTTCTGAATACCTCACATCAGTATTGATGTAACCTTTTAGTAATTTTTTAATAGTAGGAACATTTGTGATGCCTTCTTGTACAAACTTATTTATTTGTATTGAGGTGAGTTCTGATCACTTCACACGGAAAAGATAAGGACGGACTTCCATCTTAGAAAAACGATTTATTAACGACGTTAGTACAACGACTGACGAACGGAGAACATTCTCCGTCGAGCAGTGGCTAAAAGAATATTGTGTTGGCAATCAGTGTCGCCACATGTAAAACAAATAAATGTAATATACATGTTACATACAGTGTTAGTCAATATAAGGTTATGTGTTTGTAAGGGAGTGAGGGAATCGTATCCCAACACCCCCCTGCGATTCAAAACGGACGAACGAACATATAAGTAAAAAATGTGTCACACAAAGTATGTATTAAAAAAATAAGCAATAGCAGTCAAAATTGTTACATATAAAAATCATATAAAAAAAATTGCTATAAAAATATTAGGTATGTCGTTGACTAGTGTCATGATGTACATCTTATATATCGTGTAATTATTAACATGAGGTATACATTTAACCTTCTGTTATAGTGTCACGTATTATAGATATTGTCTGATTTTAATTTAAAAATATATATAAAATGGCAGGTCGGAGAGATCAATATCTCCTCATCGTCAGCTGTAGAAAAAAATTTTAAATTTATAAGATTATTTTAATATGATAAATTTTGTTAAAAATTAACTAATTTTTATATTATAAAATAAAAAATAATATGTTTTTAATTAAATAATATTATTATATATGTATATGTCCTTATAATTAATCGTGTGGGGTTTTTAATATAAATGTGCTATTGTGGGAATCAATTGTATATATTGGGGAATGCTGATACCAATAAGAGAGGTAGAGCAGCGACGGGGAACCTATTGAACATTATGATGTGAAGTGTGTAACAACATATGGACTGCTCGGTTTACGATAGGTGCTAAAAGACCGACGCCCATCCACAGTCCAAAACCAAATATCAAAAATTTTGAGGGTTATGTCAATTAAGACTATTGGCCGAAAAGTTGACTTGTCCGGAGTATTCTCGTAACGATATTTTGGAAGGTTTTCCCATCAAGTGCTTTAGTTAATATATCAGCAACTTGATCAGGTGACCTAATATCATTAAAACTTATTAATTTTTGTTGGAAAGCTTCCAACAGTACGTAGCATTTGATCGCGAGGGACCTGGATTGTTTCTAGCCTCCCCCAGATGCAATACGGGACGCAGATATGTTGTCCTCCTACACCTGCACTGGGTCGGTTACAGAGAAAACGCTTCCCATAAGTCTCCAGATCACATATATGTCGTCTTGTGCATCATTCAATGCAATTAACTGGGCTGCAGTCGACGAAGTTGCAACCGTGTTTTGCCGGTGAACAGCAAAATATAACAAGTCTCCGTTTACAAAGATCATGAAGCCAGTTGTGGAGCACCCTTTCTCCAGATTATTTATATCAATGGGTGAATCGTCTATGTCGGGTGCATACGACGCATCAACAAAAGCCTTAATGTGTGTTTGGTCGGAGTGGAAGACCAGAGAGAAGTCCCTTGTAGTTTTAAGGTACCTAATAATACGACAAATGTAGTTTTTTATTTCATTATTGGAGGATGCCTGAAAACGTGATAAGTAATTGACAGCGAAGGCAATATCCGGGCGGGTCAGTCTTGCCACATACAGCAGATTCCCAATCATAGCCATATATTCGGTGTCATCCATTCCATTTGTTGGTTTATTTATCTTAAGTCCAGTCTTCATGGGTGTGGAAGATGGATAACATTCCGTCATTCTAAACTTCCGGAGAATCTTATCAATATATCTATTTTGTGTGAGTATAATTTGTTTTCTAGGGATATCTCGACTTATTTCAAAAGCTACGAAGAAAGTTGGATTATGTTCTATTTTTAATGTGAAATTTTTATTGAAAGTATTTATTAAATCTTGTGTCCACTCGTCGTGGTTACTAGCCAACAACATGTCATCCACGTAGACTATCAGGAGTGCCATTGCACCAATATTATCCTGTTTGATGTATAAACATCTATCTATCTTTGATTGGATGAATCCAGCTTGAATTATTGTTGAATTCAACAAGTTGTACCAACTCTTGGAAGATGTTTTCAGTCCATATATTGACTTTATTAATCTCAGGTAATTATTTTCGCCTAGTTAGCATCCTTTAGGGTTTGATATGAATATAGGATATTTTATTTGTGAGTAAAGGAAGGCTGTCTTTATATCGAATTGTGTTATATTTAGACTGTATTTATTTGTAATGGATAGTATCCATCTTATTAGCCAATATTGGATTACCAGGGCATATGTTTCAGTTAGAGAGTAGTGAGTAAGATCTTTAAAACCGCTCGCAACCAATCTAGCCTTCGGTATATGAACGCCTTGGTTGTTAGGTTTTGTGGTGAAACACCACTTTGTATCTACTAACCTCACATTTTTCTCCTTTGGGACGACTTCCCACACGCCTATATCAGATAATGACTTCAGCTCGTCTGTAATGGCTTGTTGCCATTCTTCCTTAAAAGGATTGTTTTTGACATCCTCCCATTTTGAAGGATGTGGTCCTTAATGTAATTTTTATATCTTGATTTAAATAAGTTTAAAATTACAGGAGTTTCTATTATATTATTATTATCCTGTATTTTTTCATTATTATTATTATTTATATTATCTATTTGTTTTATGTTTCTCGTTTCATCGAATGTTACATCGCATGTAACATGCGATTTGTCTATTAATGGGTCCCTTATGCAGTACCCACTGTTGGTATACCCTACAAATATTCCTTTATCGGATCTTTGGGTTAGTTTCGGGTGTTCACTGTTGGCTCTTTTTCTTTTATTTCTCGTGGCTTGTTGCTGACGGACCTCTATGGGGATATGCCTATGAGCGAGAGACCCAAATACTCTCATGTTGGATAAGTCCGGCTTTGTGCTGTAAATCATTTCAAAAGGGGTCTTATGGTCTTTGTTGGCCCTAGTTGGGCTTCTGTTTATTACATAAACAGCTGTCAGAACAGCCAATGATCTAAAACTGAAGTCCAAATTGGAGTCAAACAACATAGCCCTTGTCCTTGCCATAATCATTTGATTCTGCCTTTCGGCCATTGCATTCTACTCTGGTGAATACAGAATGACTGGCTCGTGGTTTACGCCATTGTCCTCACAAAATGTCTTCATATTCGAGTCAAGATATTCCCTAGCATTGTCACATCTTAAAGTGGCTACTGGGTGATCCAGGAATTTCGACTTTAATTTCATATATAATTTTTTAAACTCCTCGAAAACTACTGATTTTTTCTCAATAGTGGAGATAAAAGTGTATTTTGTGGAATGGTCCACGAATATCAAAACATACTTTTCACCATATATGCCTGGTGAGAAGGAGCCCATTGTATCCGATGAAACGAGCTCGAGTTTTCTTTCTGGCCGTGTGCGAGTTCCATTGTGCCCTAATCTTCTAGAATTAGCTTTCACACATACCTCACACAGACTGAACTTGTCATCACAAAACGTAATTCCATTTGGAATGCCTCTTGAGACCTTTGTCAAGAACTTTAAATTTTTTCCTGATAAGTGTCCCAGTCTCCTATGCCATATCGTTTTTTAATCTATCTTTAATTTTTCCATATTCTGGTTGACTTCTTGATCATCATTTATTATGTCATTATTATTTATTGTATTGTTATTAGTGTTTATACCTACATCCTGATTCATTTCACTTCCACCTTCATTCGTTTCATTATTTTGTGGATCATTATTATCATGTTCGTCATTAGGGTTTATTATAATATTATTATCTACATTATTATTAATTGTATTTTTTTGTGTATTGTTATTAATATTATCTCCATTCTCTTCATTTTCCTCCTGACTTTCCTCGATAATTTCTTCTTCTACCTCATATTCCATCCATTCATCTTGGGAATTTATATTAGGCATACATGCCAATTTATTTGATTCGTTATTATAAGGACATATTCTATTTAATTCGTCTTCATTTTCTATAATATTAACGGTGGACTCTGGTACAATTTTGTACTTCACCATGTATACGCCTCTTATTTTTGGGGCCAAAAAAATTACTTCATCCGTCTCACGGATGTATATGTGCGCTACAGAGAAATTTTGATCTATGCCTAGCGACCTGTTTTCTGTTATTTTAATCCCTGACATTAGATCTACGTTTAGAGATGGTACATAATGTACGTTTTTTAATCTTATTACTTTTTGATTTCTCTCTGAATTTTCCACTGTGATAAACATAGTACCTATATGTGTGGCAATTAGTAAGGTGTCTTGAATGGCACATTCCAGCTCGATAGGCTTTTCTAGCATTATTGGGTTGGACAGTTTAGACAAATCTGATATTGCGTGAGCAACAGCTCCACCATCTAACATTATTCTTTTAGTAAGAGGGACATAATCTGAGTCTGACTCTTGTTTCGTGTCTTTAGATGTGATCAAGTTTATTAACTTATTATTATTTGTGTTTTTTTCTGGTTCATGACCCTTATATCTAATCATCATGGACCATTGAACATCATTTTCCTTTTTATTTTTATTATTATTATTTGGATTGTTTCGTCTGTATCTAGTGTTTTGTGCAGGACCATCTAATTTATCTTGGGGTTTTGCACCCTCTTTATTTGACGGACATACCTTGGCTATGTGCCCTTTGCCTTGGCACTTAAAACATACTAAAATATTCGAATTTGGCAAATTATTTTAGTTTTGGTTATTGTTATATTCATAATTATTATTATTATTCTGAGACATTTCTGACTTTTGATTATTATTATGTCATTTTCCCCTGATCTACATTTTGACTATGGTTTTGATTTCTATTTGTGTAATTATATCTATTGTAATTTCCTCCATATTGAAATCTCTGATTCTTATTATTTTGGTAGAAATTACAAAATTTATTATTATTATATCTTGACTTTTTCTCGTCATACAACCTATCTGACCTTTCAATCAACATGGCGTGGAGTGTTTCAATTGTTTTTTGATCCTGACTTAAAGTATTGAACTCCAGCCTTGTCATGTCATAGTCCATGTTCAATGATATTAAAAGTTGTTCTATCTCCTCCTGTTTATCTAAAGTTTTAGCACAGTCCCTTATTTTTTGGGCTGATCTCGAAAACACATCTAAATAACTTCTCATATTGCCATCACTATTAAATTTAAATTTTAATCTTTGAAAGGCCTGCTTCGTGTTAATATATGTAACCTGCGTGCAGCTTTTATACCTTTTGTCTAAAACTTTTAGTATTTGATTTATTGTTTAAAGGTATTTTACTCTTTCAATTAATTCGTTGTTTAAGCCCTGATAGATGAGAGCCTTTCCCTTTTCCTGATTTTGGAAATATGCCATTTGACTGGCTGAATTAGCATTGCCAGAGTCAGGGTTTAAAAAATTGTTCAACTCCAGTCCCAAAAATAGCACTTCGGTTTCAACATCGTGCATAATCGGGTATAATCCCTTTGCATAGAGTATTGAGACCATCGTGGTCCTCCAGGCATCATAATTCCTTCCATCGAATACCTTTTTTGTGTCAAATTGTGACATTTTATTATTAAATTTGGGATGTTTGGGAATTTAGATCCTACCTCAGAAACACAAGAACTTAAATCTAGGGGGTAACACGGTCTCAACCGCACGATAATGCACAATACAGTCTCAACCGCTCGATAGGGAATGCAAATTAAATACACTATAATATAACATTCAATAATTAATTAATATTTTAAACTAAATCTCACAAAATATGTGTTGCCGACGATGAGGTGATCTCTCCGCCGTTGTTTCTACTTATTGAGCGATCGAATTACTCTGACTTTATCGCCGAAAATGTTGAAAATCGAATTGGTTAAAGCTTTAAGTATTGCTTCAGAACACAGATGATTCTGTTAAACACGTTAAAATGTGAATTAATATTCAATGCAAAAAATATTCAACAAAAATATGGAAGAGATTACTGCTGAAAAGGAAATAATCTGTTAGCTTTCATCAATTGAAAAAATCTTTTATTGTATGTGAACAGGAAAAAATCTGTCACTAATGTCAATGTTCATAAATATAGGTTTTCTATTGATGGATTCGATGAAACTCATCCAACAAAGATTTCCTTTTTCTACAATTCTCGACCAACAAGATAAAGTTTGAAAGGCTATTAACACCACCTTTCAAGTTTCGACTTTACTTGAAATTTGGTTGAGAATTTACAAGAAAATATACAAAAATTTAACTTTGTGTTACCAAAATTTTGATTTTTTTTAGTTAATATGGAGCAAAATCACACGAATTAATGATTAATTAATCTAAACTTTTTACTTATCTTTTATTTTTTTGTTCACTTTTCGTAGTTTTCTGATGTTTTTCTGCTGCTTTCTTGCCCAGATGACACCAAACTCCGACAATTTTACTCTGCAACTTTTGAATTTTTGATTTTCTTACTCTGTTTTATTCTCTGGAACACAGCATGAACAATTTCCAACCGTTTTTGATTGTATGCACTGGTCTACCAAACCACAAAATCCTCTCGTATCTGATCTGCTTTCTCCAGACTCTCGACTTCGACGTTTTCACAGGCGCCCAAGAATTTACCGTTGTTTTCATTAAATTTCACTTTTCTTTATTGATTTACTTGAATTAAAACTTTTAACTTTTTCAGGATAATTACTTTAATCACTAAACCGAACTTTTTGTTCACGAATTTTGCACTTTTCCTACCACTTTGAGTGGAGGTATCACACGGCACTAAGCCTTTTCACTTTGCGTGAAACACGAACTTTTAACTTTTAACTAATTACACAATTATCACATTTTAATTATCGCACTTATTTTTCCGATCTGCAGCTCTGCTAACATATTGAGGTCAGTTCTGATCACTTCACATGGAAAAGATAAGCACAGACTTCCATCTCAGAAAAATGATTTATTAGTGACGTTAGTACGACTGACAAACGGAGAACATTCTCCGTCAAGCAGTGGTGGAAAGAATATTGTGTTGGCGATCAGTGTCGCCACATGTAAAACGAATAAATGTAATATACATGTTACATACAGTGTTAGTCAATATAAGGTTATGTATTTGTGAGGGAGTGAGGGAATCGTATCCCAACAATTTGTAATTTTAAACTTGGGTGTATTTGTTGGTTGAGAAGAGACATGGTAACTGGATGAGAATGGACTTTAGAAGAAGATATAGTGATGTGAAACTGATATTCTGCTACAATGTCATTCTCATTTGCCAAATCTGAAGACAATCTTGATAGATACACTTACCAACAAAAAGTAGATCATAAAACATGAACATGACGTAGAGGAAGCTACAACAGCTTGAAAAATCTCAAGTAAGTCATCAAGAGAAGATGAAGTCAACTCCAAAAGTAGTTTTAAACAAAGAATTTTGAATTCTAAACTGTGTTAGTACTTACTTTCAGGGGGACTTTGGTTTTTCCTTGAATCTCGTATGGAAAATGAATAACCCCTTTTAATTGCAAATTTCCTAATAGTCTCATAATTCCTTTCACCATTGACAAAAAAAGAATAATAATCACCGATTTCTTTCAAATCATTAATGATATCAATGATTTCTTCAAAATTAATCAAGACAGCTTCCAAACATTTGAAATTTCGATATTTTTAATTTTTTATATAAAGACAAAAATCTAATTGAACAATAATTAATAATTATCCACTCATTTTCATCAGTGTTCATTCAGTATTGGTAACAACACAAATAAAATAACAAAAGGAAGAGCGGCAAGAATCAAGTTGATGAACAAGTTGTAAATATAGAAAAAGATTCTGTCATTCTCGTTCTTTTGAAAAATTCGAACAGATCACAAGTGACTCAAACGACGTGAAAATAGACATCCCCGTTTGCGACTAGTGTAGTCAAGGCTTTTGATCAAACCTGAGTTGAGACATACGATATATTGGATCTTACTTTTTCCGAGCGCCATTTTGTTCTGTTTATTGAACATGCTCATCGCCAGTGGAATGAAAAAACTGGTTATTGGAAAAATTACAATCCAAAATGGCGTATGTCTCAACCTGTACTTGAATTATAGTTCTCTAGTGTAGTGAAGGATTCTTTGACTATACAGAATTAACATGGACTGCTATTTGATTGAAAAATACGTACAACATTTCGTTATCAATTGCCAAGACATAGGAGGAAAAAGTTAGTCGGGTTGGATTGATAATGATTTTAATGTTCTTTGCGTGGTAATTTTGTTGGGATACGATTCCCTCACTACCTCACAAACACGGGACGCCACATTGACTAACACTGTATGTAACATACTATTACATTTTTTCGTTTTACATGTGGTGACACTGATCACCAATATAATATTCTTTCCGCCACTGCTCGATGGAGAATGTTCTCCGTTTATCAGTCGTTGTACTAACGTCATTAATAAACATTTTCAAGATGGAAGTCCGTACTTATCTTTTCTGTGTAAAGTGATCAAACCTCACCTCAATATGTTAGCAGAGCTGCGGGCAAAAGAAATAAGTGCGGTAAATTGAAATTTGATATGTGATAATTGTGTAATTTATTAATATTTGAAAGTTCGTGTTTCACGCAAAGTGAAAGGCTTAGTGTAGAGTAATACCTCCATGCAAAGTGGTAGGAAAAGTTAAAATTTGTAAAAACGTTTGATTCAGTGATTAAAGTAACTATCCTGAAAAAGTTAAATGTTCAATCAAGGTAAACCAACAAATTAAAAGTGTAATAAAAGTGAAATTAATGAAAACAACGGTAAAGTCTTGGGCGCCTGTGAAAACATCAAAGTCAAAAGTCTGGAGAAAACAAATCAGATACGAGAGGATTTTATGGTTCGGTAGACCAGTGCATACAGTCAAAAACAGTTGGCAATTGTTCATGCTGTGTTCCAGGGAGTGAAACAGCGAAAGAAGATTGAAAATTCAAACGTTGCAGAGTAAAAATCGTCGCAGATTGGTGTCATTTGGGCGAGGTAGCAGAAGAAAAACATCGAAAAATACGAAAAAAAGAAACAAAAAACTAAAGATAAGTAAAAAGTTTAAGTTAATTAATGTATATTTCGTGTGATTTTGCCCAAAATTAATCTGAAAAATTTAAATTACAGTAAAATAATATTATATTTCAATAGATTTCAGGTAAATTCTCAACCAAATATTAAGCAAAGTTGAAACTTGAAAGGTGATATCGATAGCCTTCAAATTTTATCTTGTTGGTTGAGAATTGAAAGAAAGAGGAAATCTTTGTTGGATGAGAATTATCGAATCCAACAATAGAAAACCCATTTTTCGAACATTGACAAAAGTGACAGATTTTTTCCTGTTCACATACAAAAAAAAATCGTTTCATTTAATGTAGATTGATAAATTATTTTTTTCAGCAGTAATCTTTTTCATATTTGTTAAACAATTTTGCACTGTGTACTAATTTGAACTTTGATGTGTTTGATAGAATCATCGATGTTCTGAGACAAGATCTGGGACTTTGATTAATTTGACTTTGAAAATTTTTGACAAAAAAATCACAGTAATTTGACCGCTCAAGAAGCAGTAACAATGGCAGAGAGATCACCTCATCGTCGGCAATATATTTCGTAAGATATTAATTTAAAATATTGACTAATTATTGAAAATCATAATATAATATTTTTAACTTGCATTCCCAATTGAGTGGTTGAGACAGTGTTGTGCATTATCGTGCGGTTGAGACCGTGTTACCCCTTAGACTTAAGTTCTCGTGTTTCTGAGGTAGGATATAAACTCCCCAACATCCAAAATATAATAATAAAATGTCGAGATTCGATACAAAAAAGGTATTTGATGGGAGGAATTATGATGCCTGGAGGACCACGATGGTATCAACACTCTATGCAGAGGGATTGTACCCAATAATGCATGATGTTGAGACCGGAGTGCTGTTTTTGGGATTGGAACTAAATGTTTTTTTAAACCCTGAATCTGGCAATGCTAGTTCGGCTAATAGGATGGCATATTTTCGTAACCAAGAAAAAGGAAAAGCTTTAATTTATCAGGGATTAAACAACGAACTAATAGAAAGAGTAAAAAACTTAAAGACAATAAATCAGATTCTGAAAGTTTTAGATGAAAGGTACAAAAGCTACACGCAAGTTACATATATTAATGCGAAGCAGGCCTTTCAAAGGTTAAAATTTAATAGTGATGGTAACATGAGATATTATTTAGATGTGTTTTCTCGATCATCCCAGAAAATAAGGGACTGTGGCAAAAGCTTAGACAAACAGGAGGAGATAGAACAACTCCTAATATCTTTAAACATGGACTATGACATGACAAGGCTAGAGTTTAATACATTAAGCCAGGATCAAAAAACGATCGAAACACTTCATGCCATGTTGATCGAAAGATCAGATAGATTATATGACGAGAAGAAATCTAGACACTTTAATAATAAATTTTGTAATTTTAATAATAATAATAGAAATCAAAGATTCCAATACGGAGGAAACTATAACAGATATAATAACACAAATAGGAATCAGAATTATAACCAAAATATAGATCAGGGGAAAATGACATATAATAATAATCAAAAGTCAGAAATGCCTCAGAATAGTAATAATAGTTATGAAAATATAAAATATAATAATAGCCAAAACCAAAATAATTTGCCAAATCCGAATAATTTAGTATGTTTCAAGTGCCATGGCAAAGGGCACATAGCTAAGGTATGTCCGTCAAATAAAGAGGGTGCAAAACCCAAGACAAATTAGATGGTCCTGCACAAAATACGAGATATGGACGAAATAATCAAAATAACAATAATAATAAAAACAAAAAAGAACATGATGTGCAATGGTCAATGAAGATCAGGTATAAGGACCACAAGCCAAATAACACAAATAATAATAAATTAATAAACCTAATAACATCTAAAGACCTGAAGCAGGAGTCAGATTCTGATTATGTTCCTCTTACTAAGAGAATAATGTTAGATGGTGGAGGTGTTGCCCACGTCATTTCTGATTTGTCAAAATTGTCTAACCCTATAATGCTTGAAAAGCCTATCGAGTTAGAATGTGCCATCCAAGATACTTTACTCATTGCCACTCATATAGGAACTATGTTTATCAGGGTGGAAAATTCAGAGAGGAATCAGACTGTTATAAGATTAAAGAACGTGCATTACGTAAAAATCGAAATTTCCAGACTGTTCCATAGCCACCTTAAGGTGTGACAATGCTAGAGAAAACATTTTGTGAGGAAAACGGCGTGAACCTTGAGCCTGTCATTCCATATTCACCAGAGTTGAATGCGATGGCCAAAAGGCAGAATTAAACGATTATGGCAAGAACTAGGGCCATGTTGTTTGACTCCAATCTGGATTTCAGTTTTTGGTCTTTGGCTGTCTTGACAGCTGTTTATGTTATAAACAGAAGCCCAACTAGGGCCAACAAAGATCATAGGACCCCTTTTGAAATGTTTTACGGTATAAAACCGGATATATCTAATATGAGAGTTTTTGAGTCTCTCGCTTTTAGACATATTCCCATAGAAGTCCGTCAGCAGCAGGCCACAAAAAATAAAAGAAAGAAAACCAACATCGAACACCCGAAACTAACCCAGAGATCCGATAAAGGAATATTCGTAGGGTACACAAATAGTGGGTGCTGTATAAGGGACCCATTAATCGACAAATTGCATGTCACTTGCGACGTCAGATTCGATGAAACGAGGAATATTACACAAATCGATAATAAATATAATAATAATGAAATAATACAGGATAACAATAATATAATAGAAACCCCTGTAATATTAAATTTATTTAAATCAAGATATAAAAACTATATTGAGGACCACATCCCTCAAAAATGAGAGGATGTGGAAAACAACCCTTTTAAGGAAGAATGGCAACAGGCCATCAATGACGAGATGAAGTCACTATATGATATGGGCGTGTGAGAAGTCGTCCCAAGGGAGAGGAATGTGAGGTTAGTGGATACAAAGTGGTGTTTCACCACAAAACCCAACAACCAAGGCATTCACATACCGAAAGCCAGGTTGGTTGCAAGAGGGTTTAAAGATCTCACTCACTATTCTCTAACTGAAACATATGCCCCGGTGATCCAATATTGGTTAATAAGGTGGATATTATCCATTACAAATAACTATAATTTAAATATAACACAGTTTGATATAAAGACTGCGTTTCTCAACTCACAAATAAAATATCCTATATATATATCAAACCCTAATGGATGCCAACTTGGCGAAAATAATTGCCTAAGATTAATAAAGTCTATATATGGACTGAAAACGTCTTCTAAAAGTTGGTACGACTTACTGAATTCAACAATAATTCAAGCTGGATTCACCCAATCAAAAATAGATAGATGTTTATATATAAAACAAGATAATAGTGGTGCAATGGCATTTTTAATAGTCTACGTGGATGCCATGTTGTTGGCTAGTAACCACAATGAGTGGACACAAGACTTAATAAATACCTTTAATAACAATTTCACACTAAAAATAGAAAATAATCCAACTTTCTTTGTGGGATTCGAAATAAATAGGGATATTCCTAGAAAACAAATTATATTAACACAGAATAGATATATTGATAAAATTCTCCGGAAATTTGGAATGACAGAATGTAACCCATCTTCCACACCTATGGATTGAAAATAAATAGACCAAAAAATGGATTTGATGACACCAAATATAGGGCTATGATTGGGAATTTGCTATATTTGGCAAGACTAACCCGCCCAGATATTGCCTTCACCATCAATTATTTGTTACGTTTTCAGGCATCCTCCAATAGCGAAGTTAAAAATTATGTTTGTCGTATCATTAGATACCTTAAAACCACAAGGGATTTCTCTCTGGTCTTCCACTCTGACCAAACACATATAAAAGCTTTTGTCGATACGTCGTATGCACCCGACGTAGACGGTTCACCCATAGATATAAATAACTTGGAGAAAGGGTGCTCCACAACAGGTTATATGATATTTGTTAACGGAGACATGTTAAATTGGGCCATTCACTGGCAGAACTCGGTTGAAACCTCGTTGACTGCAGCCAAACTAATTGCATTGGATGATGCACTAGACGATATATATGTGATCTGGAGACTCACTGAGAGTGTTTTCTCTGTAACCAACCCAGTGCAAGTCTACGAGGACAATATATCTGCGTCTTGTATTGCATCTGGGGGAGGCCAGAAACGCTCCAGGTCTCTTGCGATCAAATGCTACGCAGTATTGGAAGCTTTCCAAAATAAACTTATAAGTTTTAATGATATTAGGTCGCCTGATCAAGTCGCTGATATACTTACTAAAGCACTTGATCGGAAAACCTTTCAAAATATCGTTACGAGAATACTCCGGACAAGTCAACTTTTCGGCCAATAGTCTTAATTGACATAACCCTCAAAATTTTTGATATTTGGTTTTGGACTGTGGATGGGCATCGGTCTTTTAGCACCTATCGTAAACCGAGCAGTCCATATGTTGTTACACACTTCACATCATAATGTTCAATAGGTTCCCCATCGCTGCTCTACCTCTCTTATTGGTATCAGCATTCCCCAATATATACAATTGATTCCCACAATAGCACATTTATATTAAAAACCCCACACGATTAATTATAAGGACATATACATATATAATAATATTATTTCTCTACAGCTGACGATGAGGAGATATTGATCTCTCCGACCTGCCATTTTATTTATATATTTCTTAAATTAAAATCACACAATACTTATAAGACGTGACACAATAGCAGAGGATTATATGTATACCTCATGTTAATAATTACACGATATATTTAAGATAGAACACATGACACATACTTCCACACACATTTTAATTGTACACCATAATACTAGTCAACAACATATTTTTTTACCATTTTTATATATATAGCAATTTTATATGACACCCATATGTAATAATTTTGACTGCTATTGCTTATTTTAATATTTTTATTGTTTATGTTTTTTTTAAATAATACATACAATGTGTGACAAATTTTTTACTTATATGTTCGTTCGTCCGTTTTGAATCGCAGGGGGGTGTTGGGATACGATTCCCTCACTACCTCACAAACACGGGACGCCACATTGACTAACACTGTATGTAACAGACTATTACATTTATTCGTTTTACATGTGGCAACACTGATCACCAATATAATATTCTTTCCGCCACTGCTCGACGGAGAAAGTTCTCTGTTTGTCAGTCGTTGTACTAACGTCGTTAATAAACATTTTCAAGATGAAAATCCGTACTTATTTTTTTTGTGTAAAGTGATCAAACCTCACCTCAATAAATTTTGTTTAGAATAGAAATTATGAAAATTTAATTTAATACCATAGAAAATGCTTAAATATAATTAATTCAGTTCAACCTCAAATTTCAACAATATTTTACTGTTTTACAAATCCTTATCATACCCGACCCGACTAACTTCATCTTACATCTTCTAACGTCATTCTTATCACAAATAGCAGTCCATGTTAATTCTGTATAGTCAAAGGAAGGACTATGAGATGTGATATATTCACACAGGTTGAACAACAACCGTGAATGATTCATTGTCAATCATTTACTAACAGAGAATGCTCTATGGAAATGTTGGTTTTTAACTATTACCTCGGTTGACTAGTTTGTAACTTTACTTTTATTGTCTGCGGTTCGGGACCTTTCTTTTTTTCTTTCCATATGAAAGATGTATGTATGAATATGACTATATATAGGTGTATGATTGAATTTGTTTTTTTGACCCTTATAACCACATTTTTGAATTTTTTTTTGAAGAAAGAAATTGAAGAGAACGCAAATAAATATACAATCGAACGTTTATCTGTTTTTCATTTTCATAAATTCGAGAGGAATGCATAATTTTGGTTATGAATCCCAACTAAATTCTATACAATCTGAGTTATCGAACATAATTACAAGACAACCGTTATTCGCA